>NW_015148973.1:4019848-4133289 GCF_001465965.1 Polistes dominula | reverse complement strand
AAAAATTATAATATTAAAAATAATTATAATAATAATATTATTAATTTATTATATAATATAACTATATATATATATATATATATATTTAATAAGAAAATGAAACGTATTGTTTAATCCCGTTATTTAAATACTGGTGGGGTTGTAAGAGAAGTAAGAAAAGGAGAGGAGGTGGAGGAAAAGGTGGGAAAGAAGGAGAAAAGAAAATCGGTGAGAAGTAGTCTCAATGAGGCAGTAGGATTTCGTCATTTGCGTTAGTTGGTTCGAGAAATACTATTCGTTTTCTGTCATTCAATATAAGTCCTACACGTCTTTTCTCTGTGTTGTCATCTTATTCGTATTCGTATTTATCTTTCTTCTTTTAGTATATTGCCAATAACAGAGGCTCGTTGCTACTTTTTTACATGACATAATTGGTATTTAAAAAAAAAGAAATAGAAAAGAAGAGTTTTGGTTATTTATTCGTTAGTATCGTCTCACACGGTTTTCACTTTACAACTTTCTACCCGATTGCGTTTATCGGTCCTCCTACTTCTTCGTAATTTTTTTCCCCCCCTCGAGATAGTTCCCCTTGTCTTTCTCGACGAAAGTAAGAGTTTGAACGAAAGTAGAGTCTCTACAAGTAGGTCCGGTTACACGTTCTAACTTTTCACGGACATTTTTATTCGATACTATTAAAACTAAATGTACTGTTTGAACAGAACAAAATTACAATTTCTTTTCACTTGTTAAATTTGAAAGAAAGATAGATTCATCATTATAAAGTTTTGTTACTATTTTGTTTTTTTTTCTTTTTCTTAATTTAAAAAAAAAAATAAAAAGTGGTAAAAAGAAACACATAAAAGAGGAAAAAGAATGAGGAAAGATACAAAAATTGAAGCTTCTCTCGGTCCTTTCTTTGAGAAGCAAACATCATCATTGTCATCTTCGTCGACAGTAACTGAGGGCGAAACAGGTATGATTTTGTGTGTGTGTGACATTATACGTATATACCATTTAAAAAGAAACGAAAATATATTTATATATACATAAATACATAAATATATGCCACGTGGTTTATTGCAATAAGCAGCATCACTTATATACACATATATGTACATGTATATTGTGATATGCATGTGCGTCGTCGTCGTTAAGCTCTAACTTTGAACTTCTACGAATATGATTTCGTTCTTTGAAAAGAATCATCTTCAAATATACACACATAAGCTTGCGTATACACATAAATACAAGTTCAAGGAAATGAAATCAAAACTTTGGCGCGATTATTTCGTAGTATTCTATTCGTTTAAAAATGTGCGTGTATGTATATGTATTTTAGAAAAATATAGAGACTTATCAGATTGTAAAAGAAAAACAGAATATAATCTATTTTCTGAGGAATTATTTAGAAGAGGAACTAAGATGGTGGAATAGCAGAAGGAGTATTTTTCTTCGGAACGCAATATGAGATAATAAACAATGGTTTTTATTAGAAAATAATTATTTTTTTTAATCTTCGAATTGTTTATGGTAAAAGTAATAACAATAAACATTAATTTAGCGAAGCAATGCATAAAAGCAGAACGCATCACTATCGAAAGTCTAGTTTTGTGCTAAACTTCTATGAATAGTTCTCTTCAAGTTCAAAAAATTGCCTCCCACTGATGAGAAACGATCTTTCGCTCTCTCTCCTGGTTTGTGCAAGTTGAATGTATTCGAGAAGAGAAACGTTAAGTAGAAAAGTGTATGAAAAAGAAAGATACAAAGATAAAGAAAGAGAGAGAGAGAGAGAGAGAGAGTTGGTTTTCATGCGTTTCGTTGGCATTGCAATATTTGCATTTGTGTGAAAGGTGAATGTCAAAGAAAGTGTTTACAACAATATATTATCGCTTATTGTAATGTAACAGTTGGTCAAAATAAGTATTTTACAAGGCGAAGATGTAATAATTTTTGAGAAGATGATTTTCTAATATGTAGAAGAGAGAGAGAGAAAGAAAGATTATGTGGTTTTTGCGGCTTAACGCGGTTATGTCCGTACTTTGAATATTTTTCTTTATTAAATTATCTTTTTCAGTGGTAAATAGTTTAATGGCCCTTTTTATTTATTTATTTATAGATAACAATGTTTTTTAGACTTATTCGTTAAACGTATTCTACTGTTATTTCTGCTTTGATTATAAATGAGATAAATTTTTATTATAAATCTTTTCTTAGGCCAAATTGGTTTATCAAAAATTACTAAAGTCGTGCCACGTAGTCAAAAATATTATCTATAATTTGTAATTTATATCTATACAGGGTGATCTGTAACTGATGGTACAAGCGAAAAGGGGGTGATTCTACATGAAAAAATAAATCGAAAATAAAGAATAATAATTTTTCGTTTGAGGCTTTGTTTTCGAGAAAATCGACTTTGAATTTTTGTAAAGTATAACTTTTCGTTAGACCGCGTCAGTCACGGGTGACAGACGTTAAAATATTTTTTGTGGGATAATTATCATGAAAAAATAATATAAAATAATGGAGACTGAAAGCAGAGAAAAAAAATGGAAATTAATAATTATTTTAATAATAATAATTTAATCGAGGAAAAAATAGAATTATGCAGATAATACAAAAAAGAATTGGTATTTTTTACTTGATAAAAATAACATTTCTGTAATGAATTTTTTAGCTTTATTAGTAAATTTATCAATTAAAATGATGACCCTTTGATATTTGATATTAGTCGTATCGTCTAAACTTAATTTTCACGTGGCAGGATAAGTACCATTCTAACAATTTTAATAAAACTTTATTATAGAAGAAAAATGAATTACCTTTTAATTTATTATTATTATTATTATTATTATTATTATTAATTTATTTTAAAAATACTTTATTCAACAATTATAAGAGATATTTTCATATTTCTAAACTTTACCGCAAATACTGACAAAACATTATTTTCTTACAAACGTAAAAAAAGTTTGCGTTTAAATTTAAAAGTTTCTTTTAAAATTTAATTTTTTTATTTATTTCGAAATTGAACGACAGAATTAAATTATTCAGCATCGTTGATAATTATATTTTTTATATGAACTAGTATTTTTTTTTAACGAATTTGTTTTTTATTATTGTGTGTCTCTAAATATAAATGATTAATAATAATTGAAAACAATATTACCATCAAGCTAAGTCGATGTTATTACGATTATCATTGAACGTGAAAAAGGGTCAGTGTTCAACCAAGTATGTGGAAACTCTTAAGAGTAGTTAACTCTTAGAAAGTCACCAACCTTGACAGACATGCATGATTTTTTTTATTTCGAAATTAGATATCAAAGAATTCCTAATAACGGAGTTATTGTTTTAACTGCTTTTTTTTTCTTCTTCTAAAATTCTTTTGACTTTCTTTTCAATCGTGCACCACCCTTTAATTTCGTTTTGTTATTTTTTCTTTTTATTTTTATTTTCTTTCTTAAAAGTTTATCACAACTGACTAATTGTAAGAAGATAATGTAAATTGTAATAATTTCATTCTAATAACTTTTTTTAAGCATTTAGATAAAATATTATAATTATTATATGAACACAATAACCACTTAAACATAATAATTAAGATAATACAATCACTTTACTTACCATTTATTTTTTGAAGGATATAATTTTTTTCAAGTTCAAAATTAATGACTCGTAGTATAGATAAATGTTTAATAATTTTTAGATTTGGATATTGCGAGAAAGGGAATTGATAAAAAAAGGAACAAAGAAGACAAAATGTTATCAAAACTCTTTGAAAAACATGGCAGATTTTGTGCTAGTCATCCATTAGAAGTGATCGTAACAACTCTCACCGTTACTGCTTGTATGGTAAATATGGGTACTTCGAATGGACAAACTCGTAATCCAGGTGTATTACCTGTATCATTGAATTGTCGGCATAGTCGGTGTAATCTTGATGTAAGTTATTATTAATATATTAATAAATAAAATTAAATATTTATGTACGCATACAAGCTCGTTTCTATATTTTGTGAAACTTTGTACAAAATGAACAATCTAGATAGACTCCAGAAAATTAGTAACATTTATTGAAATTTATAGAAAAACATTTATAGAAAAATATCTTCTTAATTAATTAAATCAAATATCAAAAATATTTCTGCATGTAAATATTCATTTCTATAATTACAAACCAAATTAATTGATTTTCTTTTTTCAATCTATTGCGTTTAGCGATGCCCTCAATGGAACAGGGCTTCGTACCATCGCATAGTTCACACACTCATGAATACGACCTTGTATTTGTACACACACACACACACACACACAAATATTTTTTAAAAATAATATTAAAATTATTTTGTATAATATTATTTAACTTTTTAAACACTAGTGTGTTACCTTTGAGGAGCCGACAATAATTAACTATTTATAATTATTAAAATATGTATATATGTGTTTTTAATAAAATGTATTATTAATTGATCACAGGATACAAGCGCTGCTGATATTATAATTATGACTATAATACGATGTCTCGCAATTCTATTTACGTATCATCAATTTCGACATCTCAAAAAACTTGGTTCGAAATATATATTAGGTAAGATAATAATTAATATTTATATATAGTAATTAATTAATAATTAATCACAATAAAAAAAGATTATTTTGAGTAATTAACAATGATCTATTAGATATTATCTATAGGGTGACGCTTTCGTAAATGTGAAAGCTTAAACGTAAAAGAGAAAGTTTTTATTAATAATTAAAACTTTTCTTTGCATACAAATAATAATAACATATATTAATTAATTATTTATAATTATGTTATAAATTTAGGGGTTTTTTTCTTATGATTATTAATATTTATTAGTGATAACAATAAAATTCTTAAATAAATCAACATAGAAATTAAATCTTTTCTATTTGTTTTATATCCAGGTATTGGCGGGTTGTTTACAGTTGTTTCAAGCATAATATTTACATCGATTGTCGTAAATTTCAGTAACATCTTCGATTTAAAGTAAGTTACTTGATTCATAAAATTGATTATTTAATTTCTTGTCTATAAATAAATTCTTTATTTATTTATTTACAGGGATGCATTCTTCTTTTTTCTTCTTTTAATGGATCTTTCGAAAGCTTCTGTCTTAGCACAGTTAGCTTTAAGTTCTAGAAATCAAGAAGAAGTACGTGATAATATTGCTCATGGAATGTCTCTTTTGGGTCCAACTATAACATTAGATACTATAGTTGAAACACTTCTTATTGGAATAGGTTCATTATCAGGCGTTAAACGTCTGGAATTACTCTGCAGTTTCGCGTGTCTTGGTGCAATAGTAAATTATTTAGTGTTTTTGACATTATATCCTGCTTGCTTATCACTTTTTCTCGAGGTAATTATTTTTTACTCTTATATATATATATTTCTTTTTTAAATATAATATGTTAAACGTTTCATAATTTTTAGCTTTCTCGAGGAAATAACAATAAGGGTCCATTAAGTGCAGATAAAATTTTTATGATATATTCTTTCAACGAAGAGGAACAAAAATCAAATCCTGTGATAGAACGTGTCAAACTTATTATGATTGCTGGTTTATTCGTGGTTCATGCAAACAGGTATTTTAACAATAACCTTTTCTTTTTTCTTTTTCCTCTAGTGTAAAAATACTTTATCTTTTTATGCATCTCAATCTTTGATGGTATAACACAACGAGCTTTCTATAAAGTTCTAAGAAAGGAAAAAAGTTTATCGCTTCCATCTTTGACCTTTACTACACACAGTTTTATTTTTCCAATTGTGTGGCAGTATTTATTCCTAAATTTAACAGGTCAGGTTCACATCGTGACACTGACATAGGCATACATCTAGTTCATATTCAATGAATGGCTCAATGGCTATTGTTAAATATCGTATATTTCAAATATTTCTGCGTATCTTCATGAATTAACGAATTTCACGTTTAAACGATAATATATTTAAATATAATATGCATTGTTTTTTAAATTATTTTTTGTTGTTGTTAGCCATACAATAATTTATCTTCTTTCTTTTTCTTCTTTTTTTCAGTCTTTCATCAAGCTGTCAGAATATATTTAAATTTTTTAAATTTCATTAAAAAAATACTTGATAATTTATTTTCTGTTTTTTTTTGTAAGAAAAAAAAATTTAATGCATAATAGTTACACGGATGTATAATATATGTAAATATAATGTCAATTCATGACGAGTGTATATATTACATGAAAAATGTATTGGCATTCTATACAGAGTGAAATGAGAGTTTAAAAATAAATAGGACATAATTCTAGTCTTTTTTATCACGTTTCTTTCATCATCTTTAACTTAGTTTCAGTCTAAGAAAAACCATTGATGGGTGAACATCCTACATTATAATAATATAGTATTTAAATGTAGATATATATTTTGTTTTTTTCTGTTTTTAATAGTGATATTCATATTCTATATTTTCGTCGTAATTTAATTTGCAGCCGTTGGCCATTTAAAAATGATGGAAATAAGCATACAGTGGAAAGTTCAGTATCAACTAATTCACATATTGTAGTAAATGCATATAACGAAACGGAAAAAAATTCAGAAATAGAAGAATATTTAATGAATTGGATATCAGTTAGTGCGGACAATATTGTTATATTGATCCTGCTATTGGCACTGTCTATAAAAATTATTTTCTTCGAAGATAAAGAAGATATAGCGAGACAGTTGAGATTTCAAGAAGATACACAAAACATCATCGAATCGGAAAGTACTGAAAAGATGAATGTTTCGTTAAAACAAAGATTCGGAGTGACAATGTCTATCCAACGACCAGTTTTTCCATTATCTGAAATAAATGGAGATTGGATAGAAATGAAAAATGAACATAACGTAGAACTTGTTGATAAAGAAGTACAAGTCGATGAAAAAGAAAGTTCAATAGATTCATCAAATAATACGGACCTACTGCATGGATCTGTTGAACCGAGAAATCTGGAAGAGTGTCTTGAAATATATCGATCCGAGGTAAGCAAAATAATAATATCTGTATAATAAATGTTATAATAAAATGGTAATATTTCTCATTTCTTTATAGCTTGGAGCAAGTGCACTGACAGATACTGAAATAATGAAATTAGTAGAACATAAATATATACCTGCATATCAATTGGAAAAAGCTGTTGGAAATATGGAAAGAGGCGTCGGCATCAGACGGCTCTTATTAGGCGCCAGTGGAAATGTTACCGATTATTTACTAGAATTACCATATAAAAATTATGATTATACTAAAGTATTAGGATCTTGTTGTGAAAATGTTATTGGCTATATTCCTATTCCCATTGGCGTTGCTGGACCTTTACTGATTGATGGAGAATATTTCCATATTCCTATGGCTACGACTGAAGGATGTTTAGTGGCATCTACTAATCGTGGTAGTAGAGCATTATTGAAATGTGGAGTTACAAGTCGTATAGTAGCAGATGGTATGACGAGAGGACCTGTCGTCCGATTTCCAAACATTGTAAGAGCTAGCGAAGCTATGGCATGGATGCAAAAACAAGAAAATTTTCAAGAAATGAAAATTAGTTTTGATCAAACTAGTAGATTTGCTAGATTGATCAAAATCCATGCACGTATTGCTGGCAGGTATTTGTTTATTCGCTTTGTAGCTAAAACAGGCGACGCCATGGGAATGAATATGCTCTCAAAAGGAACAGAAAAATCGCTGCAAACTCTTCAAACATATTTTCCCGATATGGAAGTATTATCACTTAGTGGTAATTTCTGTACAGATAAAAAGCCAGCAGCTGTAAATTGGATCGAAGGTAGAGGTAAAAGTGTAGTGTGTGAAGCGGTAGTGCCATCAGAAATTGTGAAAAGTGTATTAAAGACATCTGTTCATGCATTAGTTGATGTCAACATAAGCAAAAATATGATAGGATCAGCAATAGCAGGTAGCGTAGGTGGATTCAATGCTCATGCTGCGAACATAGTGACTGCCATTTTTATAGCCACTGGACAAGATCCTGCACAGAACGTCGGTAGTAGCAATTGTATAACATTAATGGAACCTTGGGGACCAGATGGTACAGACTTATGTGTCTCTTGCACAATGCCAAGTATCGAGATTGGTACTATTGGCGGCGGGACTGGACTTCCCGCACAAAGTGCGTGTTTAGCTATGTTAGGTGTGAAAGGAGCCAATATGGAAGAACCTGGTGAAAATGCTAGTAAATTAGCAAGGATAGTTTGTGCTACAGTGCTTGCAGGAGAATTATCTCTAATGGCCGCTCTAACAGCTGGACATTTAGTCAAAAGTCATCTTAGGCATAATAGGTATGTCATTTTTATTCCTTGATGATATTCATTGAACTATCAATTAATAATTTTAATTTCAGATCATCGACCACGGTAAGCAACCCTATAAGCATTGTGCAAAGTGACAAAGATAAAAAATTATCTGTTCCAAGTATATCATTACCTTCACCAAAACAATGTTCAGAATATTAACATAAGTATAAGTATTATTTTTAATGCGATTATGAAAAACTAAACGATACTTTTCAGGCTGCCTTTATGATTTTTTGTGGGTTTCTAAAAAACACGCTATTAAAAAATAGAAAATAATTCTTCCACACATTTCTTATTAAATATATAAACATAACAATAGAAATTTCAACTTTTTAAAAAGAAAATACGAGCCTAAAAACATAAAACAAATATACTAATGTATATAATAATAATAATAGTCATAATAATATTAACATTTTATTTAAAATATAATTATTTTCTATGACTTAGAATAACTTTATACTATAATATTATTTTGTCTTTACATGGATATTTTGGTTGTCATTTGTGAAAATATATGAAAGTTAGATTAATATTCGTAAATTCTTACTTGTACAAATGTATATGAGAATATCACATTATGTATTTTTCTTTTATTTCTTCAAACACAATCAAAATCTAGACATAGAAAATAATTCAAGTATGAGAACTCCTATTTTACAGATAATGTAATATTTTTAACTAAAAATAGTGCAATATATGCTTGAAATAATGTTGCTTCTTTTTTTTTAAATAAATGAATAATAATTTTTAAAATATTATTAATGGCAAGGTAGAAAGTAAATGGGAAAATCAAGAAATATAGAAATAAATTAACTTAATATATGTTTGCCAATGAAGTAATAGAAAATCTGGAGTCGATATTGTAATAAATCGTTGTCTCAAAAAAATATTTGCTTTTGCAAATTGAAAAAATCCTATAAAAATCAAATTTATTGACAAAAAATATTAAAGACTGCATTGTTTAATAGGTTGAATATAATGACACTTTTAATGTATCTTATTAAACAAGTTTATTTTAAAATGTAAAAAAAATTCTTTAATTATTATGTGATTATGTTAACAATTAAATAAACTAATTGGAAAATGTAAAAATAAAAGATTTTGTACAAAAGTAATATTTCTAAATATATTCTAATGTTTTGTATTTTTATTTTATATATATGTTATTTGTTTACATTTATTATTGCCTTGTTTCAGAGAACAAGTGATACTAAATTTTCTATGAAAATGATTTAGATACCAATTGTTATTTTCTATTTCTTTGTTATTTGTTCACTTATTATAATTTATTTAATTTAATATATTTAATGATTCGAATTAGTTTAATAAAAATATAAAAAATATACAAAAGAGACATTACATTTTTTCAAATGTTTCATCATACCCACACGACAAACATGTATGGGAATATGTATCATCATCTTCATTGTAAGTTTCCTCTCCAAATTCATGAACATGATCAGCCTTAGTCGATTTATTATAGAGAGAACTTCTTACTTGCATCCTTAGCCTCTTTATCTAAATTAAAAAATAAACAATATTAGATTTTGAAACTCTTATATTGCATTTCGATTGAAATGAATTGATAAGAAATTTTTAAATCGTTATTATAACTGCAATTACTTTTTTATTAAAATTTTTCATTTTGGTTTCCTCTCGTTTCACCTCGCGCTTTAATTTTTCATTTAATAAATTATCTTCTGTGCCCCAAACCTCCAATGCTCTCTCTTCTACTTGCAAATGTAAATATAATTTCATTTCACCCCAATGTGGATTATGAGGATTTTTTCTAGTGATATACTTTAACGCTGGTTCTCTTTTATCGAAATCATAATCCCTTAATAAATATTCTTGCTTAGCTTCTGATTTTGTTATTAGAGAATGTTTGCCCTCACTATCTCTATAAAAAGAAAATATTTATAATAAGAACAACATACTTGTTAATTTTAATATTAATTATATTAAATACCTGCACAAATCGCATACTTGTAGATTAAAAGTCTGAAGAAGGTAAGAATCTTTAAATTCTTTACTACATTCATCACAAATTGGTAATGCACTAATAATGGGTGCAGGTTGTGTAACGATATTCAACTAATAAAAAAAAGACAATATTTTTAAATCGAATTAATTTTAAGATATACAAAATATATTGAAAGAAAGTAGAAATTTATAGATTGTTATTAACTTATCAATTATGTACCATTTCATTTTCCAATTCATCATTTTCTTCTATAAGAAATCCACCTCCGCTATCAACAACACGTTTTCCTTGAACCTTTATTGCTCTACCCGTAGATGATTCATTGTTCTCTCTTTACAAAAATAAAAAGGATATGAAAATAATAAATTAAATAACAATAACAAGTAAAATGTAAAAATAATATGTTTCAAAAATTATTTTAAATTGATATAAAATATTATTTGAACAAATTAATTAACTTTACATTTATAATATTTAAACATACTCTTTATTGTATGGGTGAACAACTACTTTAGACTTTTTCAATAATAATGCTTTTTGTCTATTTCTTTCAGCTCTGTCTTTAAGTTCTTGTTTCATTTCAGGTGACAATTCAGTATCTTTAATTGATTCACATTCATTATTTACTTTTTCAGTCGACATTTTATTAAATTAAGAATACTTCCAGAATAATCAAGATTCTTATTATTGTTATTAAATAATAGGTTATATTCGAATGCAACCAAACTGTTCGACAATTGGCAGACACTAACGCATATTACGAGTTATACATAATGGACCAAAATAAAATCGTTTCTTTAGAAGTATAACTAGACAGATCATATTTGGACAAATTTTAAAACACGAATTCAAAAAATTATTTTTAAAAATTTCAAATAATAATTCAAATTAAATTATTAATTTTAACAATAATTAATTTTTTTACAAAAAAATTATCCTTATTTTATAAATAATAAAAATAAATTTAATGCTTATCGCGCTCATATTTAGTGAACAGTAGAGACCCTATAGGAGGGACGCGCCAAAGAATTTTTGGGGGACAGGAACTCGTGTAGTCACGTGATTGCGCGCGAATGATTCAAATATTTTAAATAGTATAAAAATTGTATATAGTAATAGTGAATAGTGTAGGGGGTAGAGTGGTGAATTGGTTCGAAAAAATTATGAAATAATGAATTGCATCAAATACAGAAAAAAAATGAACTATATTTAATGATAATTAAAAATTTATATTAAAATAGAATAGGTTACACAAAAAAATTATTATAAATTCAATAAGAAAGATTCAATTAAGTTTGATTTGATAAAAGGCATTACAGTATTTTGAAATTTCAAAACAACTTGTAGGAATTTATACAATTTTGATAAATACAATTATCTACTATATATATTATATTTACAATTATTTTAATTATTCGTACAATTTGTTTTTAATTTCCAATATTAATAAATCAGCTAGGATTCCTGGGTATTATATCTTCATAAAATGGCATCAACATCAATTCCCAATTTTCGATAATTGTAATAAAAGCTTCAGCCAGAACCTAGCAGTGGAGCAGACAGGCATATCCCTCATACAGGAACCCTGGATCTATGGTGGACTTGTTAAGGGGATAGATCGCAGCATGGGGACATTGGTATATGACCCATGCGAACCCGGCCCAAGGGCGTGTGTCTTTGTATCCAAAAAGCACCACGCCCTGAGGCTAAGCAGATTCTGCAGCAGAGACCTTGCAGTGGCCTCGGTTAGGTTAAGGTTGGGTGGTGGGCTGACCGACCTTATCGTCTGTTCAGCGTACTTCCCCTACGACTCGGCCGAACATCCGCCTAGAGAGGAACTGAGGGCCGTGGTGGAACACTGCCGCAGAGAAGTGCTGGACCTTGTGATCGGGTGCGACGCTAACTCGCACCACGTCGCATGGGGCAGCTCAAATACAAATAAGAGAGGGACGGCTTTGCTGGAATACCTCTCGTCGTCGAATCTGGAGATCCTCAACAGGGGATCCAGATCAACCTTCGTCACCTCGAGGAGACAAAAGGTGATCGACTTAACACTGGGCACCCCCAGGGTGGCTCGGTGGCTTGAGGAGTGGCGAGTGGACGATGAGGATTCACTCTCGGATCACCGCCGCATCCTCTTCAAGCTCAGGACTGAGAGGGCACAGCTCGTCGTCAGGACCTACCGAGACCCAAGGGCCACTGACTGGGCTCTCTACAAGAGGGATCTTGAAGGCAGGCTCCTGGGAATGGGCAGAGGATTAAGGACTGAGGGTTTGATCGTGGAACGAGTGAGCTTACTCTCCTCTTCCATCACTCAGGCCTTCGAAGCTGCTTGCCCTCTTAGGACACGGGGGGACAGGACAAGAGTAGCATGGTGGAGCAAAGAGTTGAGCTCACTGCTCTCGAGTTCTCGCCGCCTCCTAAATAAGGCCTTAAAATCAAATGGCTCTGAAGATTGGGCTAATTATAGAAACGAGCAGAGGGCCTATAAGAAGCTCATTAAGAAATCTAAACGTGAGGCCTGGGGGAAATTCTGCTCTGAAGTTCAGGCCCTTTCTTTAGTGGCCAAACTTCGCAGAGTCCTCGCCAATGGCCCACAACCAAGTCTCGGTGGACTCTCTCTCCCGAACGGGGAGCAGCTTGGACTCGTTCGACGGGTACAAGAGCCCGGGGACTGACGGGCTCTTCCCCGCCCTTCTTCAGAATGGAGGGGATAGGCTAGTCAAGCATCTGATCCGTGTCTTTAGAACGTGTCTCGCCTTGAAATATGTACCTAAGCCATGGCGGGAGATCAAAATAGTCTTTATCCCAAAAACGGGAAAAGACAGATATGACCAAGCCAAGGCTTTTAGGCCCATCAGTTGACGTCTTTCCTGCTGAAAACGCTGGAGAGACTCGTTGATAGGTTTATAAGAGTTGGAGCGCTGGCGAGGATGTCGGTGCAGCCATCGCAACACGCTTACCAAGCGGGTAAGTCTGTCGAGTCGGTTCTTCATGGCCTCGTTCGCAAAATCGAAGATGCCCTCGACAGGAAAGAAGCCACTTTATGTGTCTTTTTAGACGTCGAAGGGGCGTTCGATAACACCTCCTTCGAAGCTATATGCAGAGCAGCGAGGGATTTCCACATCGACGACACTATCGTCCAGTGGTTGGACTTTATGCTCCGCTCACGTATCATCACTGCTAGTCTCAGCGGGACGGACATCAGGGCGCACGTCGGCAGAGGGTGCCCTCAGGGTGGAGTTACCTCCCGACTGATGTGGCTCATGGTTGTCGACGGGCTCCTGAGTAGGCTCGGGGAGCTGGCGGTTAAAACGGTTGGGTTTGCCGATGACATCTGCATAGTGGTCACCGGCAATCACCCGGCCACGATGTCGAGCAAGATGCAAAGAGCGCTCGACATCGTTCAGGATTAATGCACGTCAATGTCTTTGAGAGTGAACTCGAATAAGACTGAGATGGTGCTCTTTACGAGTAAGAGGCATTTCAATATAAGGCCTCCCTCAATATTTGGAACTGAGCTGACGTTCTCCCGGGAAGTTCGCTACCTAGGGGTGACGCTCGATAGCAAGCTCAGTTGAAAAAGCCACATCGACAACCAGGCCAGGAAGGCTATTAATACCTTCTGGCCCTGCAAGAAGATGTTTGGAAGGACATGGGGGTTAAAACCATGGATGGTTAGGTGGATTTACACCGCCATACTGGTCCCTTAATTGACGTACGCCTCCCTAGTTTGGTGGCCCAGCGTCGAGCGGGCTCAAAACAGAAAAGCGTTAGACAGGGTCTACAGGCTAACAGGGCTGGGAATTACAGGCGCGATGCGCACTACCCTAACCCTGGCTCTAGGGGCCCTGCTCAACATCTTACCTCCACACATTGCAGCGGAGGAGAGAGCCAGAAGCGCAGTCTTTAGACTGCTAGTCAGTGGGAGCTGGAGGCGGGCCTCCTACGGGCACGCATCGATCCTGTCAAGAACGGAAGACTTCGAAGAAGTCAACCGCCTTGGGGGTGATTGATGCCCAAAGGAGTACCATTTCCAGCACAACTATGAGGTCCTCTTTCCAGACAGACAGTCATGGGCAGCGGACCCAAATCATTTATTGGCACCCGCAGAGCCCGTCTGGTATACATATGAGGCTAAAGCGGGTTCCAACGCGGGAGCAGGGGTCTGGTCTGGAGGACTTAGGACCGAATTGTCCTACACCCTAACCGGTACCGCCTCTGTTCTTCAGACGGAGCTGTTTGCCATTCGGGCCTGCGCCCACAGTATCCTGGAAAGGGGGTATTATGGCAAACATATTTACATTTGTAGTAACAGCAACACTACGCTCAGACTTGTGCACAGCGCCGTGGTCAAGTCAGGGCTGGTGAAGGACTGTGTCGACTTGTTGACACGGCTAGGCAGTGTCAACAGAGTAAGGTTGCTCTGGGTGCCGGGTCATAGTGGCGTTCAGGGAAACAAAAGGGCGCACGAGCTTGCCAGACTTGGAGCTTCACGGCACGATCCGGTAAACCAATGCCACATCAGCGTGTCAGAGGGGCTTATGCGGAGGAGGTCTAAGAAGTGGGCCACGGACCGCTTCAGGGATCTCTGGGTGAAAAGCCCTGGCATGAGACACACGAAGGCTCTGTTTTGAGGGCCCTCGGGGAAGCTAGGTACCGAGTTAAACAACCTGGACCGAGCCCAATTGAGGATGGTTGTAGGATTGGTCACCGGGCACTGGCACCTTAGAAAGCACTTTACGCGACTGGGCCTTGCACAATACTCGGTTTGCGGCAGGTACGGCGAAGGGGAGGATACCCCCCTCCATTTCATAACTCAATGTGTTGGGCTCGCGGACGTCAGAAATGATGTCCTTGGGACCACCGCCAACAACTTCGACCTAGTGGGCTCAGGGGTGGCCAGACTGCTGCGCTTTGCAAGGAAGTCGGAGCTGCCCGCGGGACCGCTACGGTCATAGGTTTTTCCCTGCAAGGGGCCCGGGCACAATGGTCCAGAGACTGAGCGCCCGGGTAAACAAACCTCAAGAAAAAAAAAATAAATAAATAAAAGCTTCTTTCTGGAAATATATTTTTAGAAAAATAAAAAAATTGTATAATATTTGAATGATAAATATTTTAGTATTTTATATTCAGTATTTTAATATTTGGTTATTATTGTTTTAGATAGTATTTTCGTTAGTTTTAAAATATTAAAACCATGATATTTATACCATGATTATTTATCACAAACAATAAGTCTGTAAACAAACGATAAGTTATAGGTTAGGTTTGTACATTTATACACTTGTAATTATTAAATGAGTAAATTAAACTTACACTTATAGAAAACTACTAAAAGAAACAAAATAATTAAACATAAATATCACAATAAAAACTATAAGTATTCCAAACTTAAACTAACCACAGNAAAAAAAAAAAAACAATTAAATATAAATATCACAATAAAAACTATAAGTATTCCATACTTTAACTAACCACAGCCGTTATTTAAACATACTAAAGATAAACATGGCTGCGCGTTGCATCTGAAGCTGTCCCCCCAAATTTTCAGCCAATAGCAACCCCAGCAATATATATGGCGCGTTCCTCCTAAAGGGTCTCTAGTGAACAGAAATTAAATCAAAAGTAAGATTTACGTTAAATTAAAAATGATAACGAATTAAAAGTATGATAATAAAATATGCAATATTTTTTGTACATTATACATTAAAATATAAATAAAAAAATAATAATAATTATAATAAATATTAAAGTAGAAATTATAGAAGGAATGATTGGTAGCATGAGTTGACGTTTCATTGAAGACCCAAGAAAATTTAGTTATTATATCAACATGGCGCGAGGTAGTAGTGCAGGTTTTGATAGACACATTACTATTTTTTCGCCGGAAGGTCGACTTTATCAAGTAGGTAAGTAATTAAAAAAAATTAGATTTAAAACTACAATCTATACTAAATTTATTGTACTTTTAATTAAAGTTAAAATATTAACTTTCAAGTTTTTACATTACTGTGTCATGACATGGCGTATTCGAACTTTTCAAACTTATTTAATGATTATTTTTACATTTATTTTTGTATTTTACAGAATATGCATTTAAAGCTATTAATCAAGGTGGTTTGACATCTGTCGCAGTAAAAGGTGTAGATACTGCAGTTTTCGCGACACAAAAGAAAGTACCTGTAAGATAACCTCTTTTCTCACATATATTTCAATAAGATTAACTAACTGCAATCATAAATCTTATGTACTTTTATTAACTTTTTCATTTCAGGACAAGTTATTAGATGCTTCTAGTGTTACCCATGTATTCCAACTTACAGAACACATTGGCTGTGTTATGACAGGCATGATAGGTAAATTAATTCGTATTTTTTATGTTCTTTGGTTTATTATAATTAATTATAATTAATTATAATTATATTCTTTATTTTTTATAGCCGATAGCAAATCTCAAGTACAACGAGCAAGATACGAAGCTGCTCATTTTAAATATAAACATGGTTATGAAATACCAGTAGATGTATTATGTCGACGTGTCGCAGATATTAGTCAGGTATACACACAAAATGCAGAAATGCGACCGTTGGGATGTTCAATGATGCTTATTGCATATGATAAAGAAAAGGGTCCGTGTATTTATAAAACTGATCCGGCTGGTTATTTCTGCGGATATAAAGCTATATCTGTGGGTGCTAAGCAAACGGAAGCTAATTCTTATTTGGAGAAAAAGTTAAAGAAGAAACAAAATTACGATTTTGATGAGACTATTCAATTAGCTATTACTTGTTTATCAACTGTTTTGTCTGTTGATTTTAAACCAACAGAAATAGAGGTTGGTGTGGTATCCAAGGAC
Source organism: Polistes dominula (assembly GCF_001465965.1). Next base: position 4,116,123 of record NW_015148973.1, on the reverse strand, counting down.
AATCCTAAATTTCGGTAATTGTATATTTTAATGATTTATAAAAATATATCATTTGATAACAATCTACAGTTTTTCTTGTTTTTATAGCGTATTGACGGAACAAGAAATTGATAAACATTTAACAACGATTGCTGAAAAGGATTGATAATTTCACGTAAGGTTCTTAATAAATACATTATAAAAAGGTTTTATTAATTTTATTTCATTACTTACAAAATTTTAAACAAATGTATGTCATGAAATGGTGCATTTGGTTTATCAATAAATTAATAAACGTCATAATTGAGTAATTTATATTAAAACATTTATTCTTTAGTATAACGAAATCCAATGTAGTTGTTTGGTAATCTATTGTTTAAATTATTTTCCTGATGCTGTTGCCAAAGGATTTCTAAGAACTAGAATGACAGAGTCTCCACGAAGAAACATTTTTGTGATAAATCTATCCTTATTTACAGGTTTTGCCTAAAAAAAATAAACATATGAAAAGGCTAATTCATATCACACATTTGTAATATGTAAAATATTAGTTACCTTCTTTTTTCCTTTACCGGTACGTGGTAGTTCCGTCCACATTTCTTTTACATTTTCCAATACCATATTACAATGTCTGTCAAATGCTTTTACTCTACCAAGTAACTTTTTATTGTTTCTACAGTTAATCAAAACTTGTGTATTATTCTTAACTGATTGAGTTAATACTGAAAGCGGTCCAGTATTAAATTCTTCTTCTTCCCTCTTTGCTAATTCTTCTGGCGTCATTTCTGACTTAGGTTTCGTTAAGGATGACCTAAAAAATTGAAAATAAAAAAAATTTTATTATAAAAAAGTAATATATAAATACACTGTGTTTCATAAAACATTGAAACTTATATCAAATTTATTATAATAAAATAAATATCATGGTTTGCAATACATAACCTATTTAAACAAAACAAAAGTTATTTATTACGCAGTATAGAATTTAAAATCTCAATCAAATTCTTATATATTTTAATTAATATTAAAATTAATATTGCTTACATATTTGTAAAGTTTAATAATTAATGAAATTCCTAGTAAATAAATCTCCGTATTTGCTTTCCGTAATATCAATGCGTTATATTAATCGTATATCAGATACAACTTATTTTCATGTAACTACATCGTATAGTCCAAAGCAAAACTCTTCATATGAATAGGACTTAAAAGAGAGAAATTCCTAACCTCTCATTGGTTAAAAAAGAAATCGTGATATATACACACATTCATATATATAAATAGTGTTCAATAGTTTTGACAGTTCTTGGCACCATCTCAAAACTCAGAACATTGAAGAGTTATTGTTATTAATATTTTTAACATTTAATTACATTAATAATAATAAATATAATAATGTAAAAAATAAATTGTGAAATAGCTCAATGCGTTTAATCATTTCTGACATTGTTTATATTGTTTGTCAAATTCTTTCGACATAGTATGCATATATAAATGCATCAGGTTCCGGCTATGCAACTCAGTCGAGTTTGCAATTTTTCTTTGTTTAGGTAGTTTATATTTTGGTAAAAAAAAATTGTTCATTGTCTTGTCAAACATTTGTTTGGTCTTAATATAATATTATTTAAGTATTTTAATATAATTATTAATATAAATATAACGTTTTATTTGTAGAATATGAATATAAAGGACTAGAAAAATCTGCACAATAGAATTGAGGATTTTATATTTGGAAACAAAGAAACATCATCAACATGTGGAAACCGTTTGAAGCTGGAAGTTCTCCAGTAGATTGGTGCGAAGGAAATTACAGTATATCACCAAGCATTGCAGAATTTATGAATACGGTTTGTGATATAATTTATTTAATATATATTGTTATTTATTAATTTTCTTTGTCTATAATTCTGTACATCAATCAGTTAAGGAAGGTTGACTCATTTCATCATGCCATTTTCTTTGTCATTCATATTCTATTTACTCGTAGAAACAAACTTTATTTATTTTTTTTCTTTGTTTCAGTTGAGTAATGTAGTATTTTTATTACTTCCACCTGTATTAATGCATCTTTTTCGTGATTATGGAAGATTTGTAAATCCAGGAATTCACGTGATATGGTTTCTACTTATGATAGTGGGTGTGAGTAGTGCCTACTTTCATGCAACTTTATCTTTAATAGGTAAAATGTGCATTTAAAATCAATAAAATAAATATAATATATTATTGATTAACAAAAATGTTAATCGTTGTTATTACAGGTCAGCTTTTGGACGAGTTAGCTATATTATGGGTATATATGGCTGGTTTTTGTATGTTTTTCCCAAGGAGATATTTTCCTAATGTTTTCCGTAATGACAGAAAACGTTTTTCAATGTTTGCTACCTTTCCAACATTAATCGCTACTGGTTTGGCATTGGTACATCCAGCATTAAATGCATTCGCCTTAATGAGCCTTGGTATACCAGCATTTGGTTTTATGATAATAGAACTTAAAAGGTATGCTTTGTATTTATAAATATTTTTATCATGTTTAACAGTCAGTTGATTTGAATTTACATATTTTTATTTAAAGAACAACATCGATGAGAGTTTACAGACTGGGTCTTCGTTGTGCTGCTGTTTGGATTTTAGCTGTCGCGTGTTGGTTAAATGATCGTTTGTTTTGTGATACTTGGTTAAATTTAAATTTCCCATATCTTCATGCCTTATGGCATCTATTCATTTTCATAGCAAGCTATACAGCAGCAGTACTCTTTGCTTATTTTTCCGTGAAGGAAGAAAGACCACAACAATCGCCTATACTTCGATATTGGCCGAGAAATGATTTCGAACTTGGTATACCATACGTAACAATTAAAAGTTATGTTAAAATTGATACAAACAGCAACATATAATTAACATCGAGTATCATGTCAGTAAGGCTATAACGTGCATTTATTATCGAATAATAAAACGGTAGTCGATTAAAAAACGAACAACAATAATGGCGTGCTAAACACAAAATATTTTGTATATCTATTTTATACAAAATCCGTTCTTATACATTTGAGCTGAATGTAAGATTGTTATATCAAACAGTATGTGAGAGGATAACGTATGTTATTATGGAGATTACTTATATTTAAATTAATTATTATATGTATATATTGGAAATTTTATTTTTAAAAAATCTTTTATTTAAATTCGTTTTTAAATTAATTTAATTGTTAAAATTTATTTAAATATTTTATCATATATAATTTGTCCAAAAAAAAGACAATGTGATAATTAACTTATTAAATGTATGATTATTTATAAAATTGTAAGTACATTAATTGAGAATTGAACTTAAATATGTATAAACAATTAAATTGTATTTCATTCAGCTAATTGAAATGAATATTTCAAAGCGAACGTCTTCAAGAAAATTTCCTTTAATTGATATTGTACTTATAATGTATAATTTACAATGATACTAAAACATATGTTGTGATATTTAACTATCGTATAGTATTCCATAAATGTGCATGATATTATATTGCAAGTTTCTATATGTTTTAAAAGTATATTGCATTATTGAGCATGGATAAGAAGAACATATATATATATATATATATATATTGTAGTTATACGTATATATTATTTATATGTAAGTATATATTATGTACACATACATATATAATATCAGATTTGCATACTTAAAACTTAGAAAAGACATATATATATACATTTAAATATATATATATATAAATAATATACAAGTCAAAGATTCGTATCAGTGTATTAAAATTAACGATATAAATAATACACGTGTAACAATAAGATTAATAAAGGTATTAAAAATATATATTAAATATGTTAAATCTTAAGAACACATAATATGAGATATAAAAAATATATAAACTATATAGAAAAAATTTAAGAAGCCTTAATACATTCCATATTGTTTATGGAAATAATGTTAATCATTTATATTATATTATTTGCTTTGTACCGTTATAATTAAGTAGTTTATCATGAAATTGGTGTAAGTCCAATTAACAAAAATTTAGAAAACAAAATTGTGATGTTTTATACAATTTTTTTTTTAAATGAACACACCACTTTCATTCTAAATGGTCCTTTTTTCTATTAAGAAACAGATGAAACATTTACTCTCCTCTATAATAAACAATATTATTATCAGTTTCATGAATTTTCACTTCATACAATAAATCTGGATTAGGTAATTCTTTTTTCAATTCATTGAAAATATATATAGCTAAATTTTCAGTAGTTGATACAACATTTTTAAAATAAGGTACATCTTTGTCTAAATTTTTATGATCCAGTCTATCCATCAATACATTTTTCATGTACACTTTTAAATCAGATATATTCATAACCATACCAGTTTTAGGGTCTAAGGGTCCACGGACTGTCACTTCAACTGCAATTATTGAAACTTTTGTTGTAGTATTTATAAAATTAAATTATTAATTTTGTATGGAAATTACCTGTATAATTATGTCCGTGTCCCCAAAAATTATTACATTTTCCATATATTTCTTTGTTTTCTTCTTCGCTCAGCTGATGGCTATAACGACGATACAAAGTGAAATTTTATTAAAAATGATACTTGTTATTTTTTTAATTTTGTAGTATAAAAAAAAGATATTGATATATATAAATTATTGATACCTGTGCAACCTGTGACAGCTGGATATTGATTCTTTTCTTGTTAAATAAGCAATTGGTTGGGCCATTTTAAGGGAATTCTTTAACAGTTAACTACAAGTTGAGTTTTAAAGCACGCTTATTCTATTGTAACAGTTTATAACTGTTGCAATATTATACAACGGAAAGTAATTTATATTTATGGATATTTAACTAGAAAAAGTGGTTACTTAAAAAAAATCAAGGACGATTATTGAAAACATTCTATAATCGAGGTTATACGACGTAATTAAACCATTTCAATAAATGTTTATATAATTTCATCATTCAAGTTTTTGACTTTTCAAATTTTCAAAATTATTTTATCAAGAAATTACAAAATATTACAAATATCAAACCTAATACAGAAGTTTCATTGAATACATTTAAAAAAATAAACAATTGCAAGATAAAAAAAATATAAACAAATTGTATAAAAAATAAACTTAAACAAATCTGAAATTTCAATATCTTAAGATATTTGTATATTGTCACGCAAATTCAAATTTCCCGCTAATAATTCGATTAGACAATGAACAAAATCTAGCCAATGGGATTATAGATGCACGCGTTAGCTTATGCATTGTAAATGGAACTTAAAAAAAATCAACTATTCTACAACAGTGCAATATTGGTGCATAATACTAATTCAATATGAGCTTAAGACTGTGTTTAAGACCAATGGGTTGTTTCATGATAAGATAAAAATCTGCTATCAAGTAAATCACACTCTTACCTACTCGAAGATAAGTTACATCTGCCAGTGGTATTATATTGTTGTTTGGATTTTATCGTAAAATACTATTGTACAGTAATCACATTTCCTTTATTCGTATACTGTCATGCCGGTAACGCCCTATTAAACTGTAAGAATTAGTCATTTCACGGAATGTGCGATATAAATATTATTTGAATTTAGAAATTGAAGGGTTGCAAAACGTATTTGACTCTTGTTTTATAAAATGGATAGCAAGGGAAGAAAAATTATTGTCTGTGATAATGGAACCGGGGTAAGAATATATATAATTATGTCATTTATTATAATACATATTTTTTTGAGTCCACTTTTGTCTCTTAACACATTGTTCTATATATATATATATATATAATTATTAATATATTATTTATGGAATGGGGTAAGCATATTTCTAAATGATATTTTTTTATATTAAACATTGTTTAGAATTCCCTTTTTTTTAAATGGATTGTCCTACATATATATACATAGAAAGAATATTTAATACATAGATATTAATATATTAATATTTTAGATCATCTCATTGATCAAGTATTAACTATATAAATATATAAAAATAACACATTTCTATATTTTTCTTCTGATATTCATTGTTCCTAATTTGATTTATTATTTTAGTTCGTCAAATGTGGATATGCAGGAGCAAATTTTCCTGCTCATATATTTCCTTCAATAGTTGGACGTCCAATCATAAGGGCCGTTAACAAAATAGGAGACATCGATGTGAAGGTACATATTTTACTTTTGTTTATATTAATGCGCTTAATTTAAAACGTGTATTAACATATATCTACACATGATTTATAGTTAGCTTTTATTGGAAGCGATTAAATTTATTTTTATTCATTTATTTCTTTTTTACTTATTTCTTATACTCTTTCTTTTTATTTTTCACTTTTTCTATTATTCCATTATTTTATTTTTACAAATAGACACCGTTACAGTTTTATTCAGTAAAAAATAATGATCAAAATGAGTTAAATTAATTGGTAATTATTATGCTTAAATATAAGAAACACATATTACAGATTTCTTCATTTTTGTATCGATATTAATAGAATATTGATTTATAGTTAATGCAAATTTATCTCTGATTATTTATACTCGTGCAAAGTTACAAGCAAACAGACGTTATTATCACTTTTTTTTCTTAGCAATTTTATAAAGAGAAAAATTAATCATTAAGTTTTGGAAAATATATTTATATATAATAAATAAAGTTATTAATATATTAAAATTATATTTTCAGCAAGAATATTGTGTTCGTGTAAGTCAATTTATAATGTTACCACGTGTGGCTCGATGAAATTAAAAAAAAAAAAGATTGCGTTTAAAAGCTTATTTATATTTTCCTACTGACATAAATATAAATGTAAGGGTTTGAACTTATTAACCAAAATTGACTTTTATTAACAAAAATTTGAAAAAAAAAGGAATGTATTTCACAAATGTAAGATTATTATTATCTATATAATTATTATAATATTTTTAATTTATCTCGACATTATGTTGTGAGAATCCAAATTTTTATTAATTTGTTATATTCATGCATCTACCTGATGCTGTTGTTGAAAGTCTTTTGCTTGTCTACATTTATCAAAAGAAGAAAATAGGAGAGACATTTGTTATTAGGTTTTTTAGCCCATTTTTGGTACATCGGTATGTGTGTATATACTGTGCTTTTGACAAAATATCTAATATGTTTGTGTGCTTACATTTGCTCTCGTAGGATGTGCTTAACATGCCTGTAAGTTTAATGTATTTTTGATGCTAATTTGTACATCTATTTCATTGATTGATCATTACCGAATTTTTATAATAATAATTCCTTTTTTTAGTGAATATAAATGGAGATGTAATCTCTAATAATTAATTAATCAATTGAAATAATTCCTAAATATATATACATTTTTCAAATTTGAACATTATTTAATCAAATTAAGTAATTTTCATTCCATTTATATTATTCGTTTTATTCATATTTTAGTTATGATCAGGATAAATTGAAACAAAATATATTACAATGATTTTTATTTTTGTTATTAACTTAGATTGGCAATTTATAGGCATATAACAATGAATAAGATTATACGAGTTTTTGAGTCTGAATATTGTATAATAAGATTTGTAAAATACCAATACTATGTGAGCAAACATCCACAAGCGCCATGTGCAATGTTTGATCATTCATAATCTAAAGTTTTCTATTTAATTTATCTCAACAGTAACAATGATCTTTGCATCTTAGTTTCTAATATTTTAATTCATTGAAAAAACTATTAATCGCATTTGATGAATTATTATGACAGGACTTAATGGTTGGAGATGAAGCGAGTAAACTTCGTTCCATGTTAGAAATTAGTTATCCCATGCAAAATGGAATTGTTAGGTATGTGTAAAGAGTTTAATATGTAATTACTCTCTTATTTTTATTTATTTCATTATAAACAATGTAACATTTTATTAGAAATTGGGAGGATATGTGTCATGTTTGGGATTATACATTCGGAAAAGAAAAAATGAATATTAATCCTAGAGAATGTAAAATTTTGTTGACTGAACCGCCAATGAATCCTATCACGAATAGAGAGAAAATGATTGAGGTAAAATATATATTATCTTTTTATTATTTACTTACTTATGTTCTCATAATAAAGTTTTGTTTTTATTATTTTCTTGTAGGTGATGTTTGAAAAATATGGATTCGCTGGAACATATATTGCGATACAAGCTGTGCTTACACTATATGCTCAAGGATTAATTAGTGGAGTTGTGGTAGACTCTGGTGATGGAGTAACACATATTTGTCCAGTATTTGAGGAATATGCCTTGCCTCATTTGACACGTCGATTAGACATCGCTGGTCGTGACATTACTATGTATTTAATAAAATTACTTTTATTACGCGGATATGCCTTCAACCATTCTGCTGACTTTGAAACGGTCAGAATGCTTAAAGAGAAATTATGTTATATTGGATATAATATTGAAACTGAAGAAAAACTAGCTCGCGAAACTACTGTCTTAGTGGAATCTTATACAGTAAGTTCAACGATCTATTTAATTTTAAAATAAAATATTTTCAAGTTTTAATACTTGTCGAATGCTATGTATTATTTTACTTTTTCGTTCATCATTGTTAATAGTTTTTTTAAGCTTCCAGATGGTCGAGTGATAAAAGTAGGTGGTGAAAGATTTTCAGCACCAGAAGCATTGTTTCAACCTCGTTTAATAAACGTTGAAGCTCAGGGAATCGCCGAGCTAGTATTTAGTACAATTCAAGCAGCTGATATCGATATCAGAAGCGAATTGTACAAACATATTGTTCTTAGCGGTGGAAGTACGATGTACCCAGGACTTCCGTCTAGACTTGAACGAGAGATTAAGCAACTTTATTTACAGAAAGTTCTTAAGAATGATACATCCAAGCTTAACGTAAGTAAATTACAATATTTATTATCTCTACACTCGAAATATGGTTTCTACAAATAATCATCTTCTTATTACATTTAATAGAAATTTAAAATCAAAATCGAGGATTCACCTCGACGTAAAGATATGGTGTTTATGGGTGGTGCTGTATTAGCTGAAATAACGAAGGATCGAGATTCCGTATGGATAACTAAAGAAGAATACGAAGAGAAAGGTCTTAGTGTATTAAAGAAATTAGGATCCTATGAATCTTAAGGACATTCTATTTTAGTGCAAGGTGCAACAGGAAACAAAAGTTACATTTTTTCAGACTAAAAGTGATGAAAAATAGTCAAGTTGTTTTACACACTACAAATTACTTGAATGATAACATTAAGACAGACAGAGACAAAATGCTTGAGTTTGCTGTAAGGGCTATGTCATGCCAAATAGAATATTTATTTTGGTTATGCAGATTAGTGCAATTAATAGAGCTATATAATCAACCTGTAAGATTTCTTCATATTGAATAATGAAGAACTAAATGAATTTTTATTTTAAGTACAATTAACAGTCGGATGGATCATGAAAAAATATAGAACATTTTTTACTTGAAACACACGATTATTTTATACTGTATAAATAATTTTAAAAAACAATCCATAATCTCTGGAGTTTATCTTTTATATGCATTCCACAAGTCGAATTTTATAAATATGACTTTTATCAATATCATTTTTTTTTCATTTAGTCAAATTTTACATTTATTATCGAAGCTATATAGCTGCTTCTTTGCCAAAATAATAAAGAAAAAAAGAAAGACGACAATTTCCTATAGATCCTAACTTCGGTCAAATAAATTTGATAATCGATGCAATAGTTGAAATTGTTATTGAAAAAGAAACTTTGATTGATTTACTTCTATTTCTATAAACATACATCATAGTAATTTATTCATAGGTTGAAAATAAAAAAAAACTTAGATAAATCAATTAAATAAGCGATTTATATTGTATAATATAAAAAAAAGGAAAAAAAAAATATAAAACTACGATTAAGTAATAGTTGATATAAAACCTCATGCATTTAATAATTTAATTACTCTAAAGTATTAAATATTTTATAAAAGTATAGAAGAAGAGGGGAGAACATTTTTTAATTTTTTTTTTCTTAAGTTTCCTTACATTTTACAAAAGACACGGATTGTCAAAAAAAATTGTCTACATTGTTCTTGTAAAAAGTAGGTTTATGGATAAGGATGGATATTTCAGTGTTTATTTCATTTTTATTGTTACTTAAATAAATAATTAGAAGTAAATGTATTTTTTCTAAAAAGTCTTCCACGATAATTTTGAGATCTTAGAAATTAATTGTTTGCAAAGAAGACAAGACGCATAATCTTTACAGATATATTTTGTTGTTGTCCTCTTAATATGATAGTTGAAATGAAATATATACAAGGTTAAATTGATTTTGAATTCCTTTATACATAGCTTTTAATACAATGGCAACATAAAATAATTCCAAATTATGATTAATCTACAACAGTCTTTATTATGCGTTACGCCATATATGAGGGGGAACCTTTATATTGTGTATCTATGTACACCATTTTTATGTATAAATAAAAATAACAGTTTAATTTGTATTATACAATTTTGCATTCTCATATGGATTAGACGACATAACAGTAGATAAATGTATATGTATTTAATTTTGTTTTTTTTCCATTTGTACAACTTGACTTCAATATCATTCTGTATAACAATGAAACAACAAGCAATTATGCTATCGTGTATAATGTGTGTGTGTATATGTGTGTGAAGACAAAAGTTTTTTAGTTTTGAATGGTGTATTATACTACACGTTATACAGTTGATTCTTGAAGCATATAAACTTTTTATACGCTTCTGGATATTATCGATGAGATAATAATATAATAACTTTATTTTTTCTCTTTTTTTTCCTTTTTTTTTCCATTTTCGTTTTCTTAAACCGTATGTATGTATATATATATATTATATTATATATATACATTATATTTTAAGCAAATAAAAAAAATAGTATATAAAACACTTTATAATATAATCCAAAAGTGTTTCACAAATGTCTGCAATTAGAAGAGATTTGCAGATTTTATAGAATAACCTTACCAAGACACTTTGAATGAAGTGTAAAGATGGAATTGTATAGAAAATTTGTTTTAAATCCTATAAATCACGTTCAGAATGTAATTGGCTTATTTTTGCATTGTTCGATACAAAAATTGGTGAAACGTTTAAGGAACTTTGGATATTCTCTCTTGTAAATCGCACGTAAAACAGATGCTGGTGCCCATCCACCAGGATTTACTGAAATTAAGATTTTCATTATATGTACAGTCTCAAATTATTTATGTAAAAGTACGTTGTAAAACATACCGACAGAACAGTATGTTATTTTGCAAGTTATGTTATCCCGTTTTATTTCTTCTTCATCTTTCGGAGGGTCAATGAATGTTTGACATACAAGACACACTGTCAAGTAAACTCTTACGCATTTACCGACATTTGTCTGGAAAAATATAATTTGTATTTTATTATTTGTAAAGAAGTATTAGACACTTGAATTTTTATAATACCAACCGGATAATCAGAATGTTCTGTACTGTGGTTGCATACTATCCATAAATCTTGTGAATCTGGATCTTGATCATCTTTTACTCTACGTATGTGAGACCAGAAAAGGGCATCTCGTTGAGTCGCAGGCCAAATTCGTTTATGCGTTTGTAGAAATACCAAAGTATCCTTGGAGATATTTTCTACTACAGTCATATCTTCGAGCGTAGCTTCCCATTCACTTCTATATTCGGGGCCGAAAAATATTTCGCAAACCTCGTGTCCAGTCACACCTTTTACGACGTGACAAGCTTTAAGTGGATCTACTACCAAACCATCAGCTTCCTCCTCTCGTCTATACATTCGCATATCACCGTCTTCAGCAAATAATTGCCATCCTCCTGCACCTCCTACACCAAGTCTAGCATAGTGTAACTGTTGCATTGTTATTTTCTCTATCTATAATTATAATATTTTTTGTTATTATTCTTATTCACACATATCTTTTATACTTTCATAAAAAATAAATTAAAACAATAATTTTAAATTACCTCAGGCCAAAGCCTATGCTTAACTGCTGACGTAGTAGGCGTAGTTAAAATGGTGACAGATTTTTGTTTCAAACGATCTCTTAATTGATTTTCTTCATCAATTTTATCTAAACCAGTTTCTACTGCATCATAAAATTCTTCGTCGCAAAGCGCACTGTGTGGGCCTTCCTTAAAATTGTTAATTTTTCAAATTAATATTTATAGTTATACAGTTGGCAAATATAAATGTAAGTCAATTATTTATAACAAAATATATTCTCTATCTATATGAATATTATATTAATATTGTAACTTACTTCTTCGGAACAACACATTTTTTTAATTTCATGCTCTAAATTAGTACAAGTTTTAATTTCTAATACACACATGAAAATACTACAGAACATATGTAAGCATCTATAAAAGTTTTTCGTATAAATGACGTAATAAAATGAACAATATCGCAGAACAAATAACATCCGTCAAAAATAACAAAGGAAGCATTACTAAATATACCTACAGAGTGACACAAATATTTAAATGAATGAATCACACGTTTTATCCATACTATGTGTAAACAAATGATGAAATATCCAATTAATTAAATAAATATTTTAAAAATGAGTAATTTTAAGTAACAAGATAAACTTAATGTCCTAGTATCTTGTTCAAAATAGGTCAGATAATAAAAAAAAATCAAACCTCATAATCAGGACCTCCATGAATGAGAACTCGAGGTCTTGGAGAGTCGCTTTGATGCATGGTAATTTGGTCTTTTAAGGTTTTGTACAATTCTTGTAATTTTCGTTTTTTTTCAACCTCTTTATCCCATCTACGACGCCATGCATCTTCACGTTGTATCATTAACTCAATGCAATGTTGCAATGTCGCCAATACTCCTTCGCTTGTTGCTTTAAATGTAATTGCTTCGCCTTTAAAATCCACTGACTGTTCAGCCGGATTAAATTTTTTTTCAATCTTATTTTCTGCAAATCATGACGAATAAAATTTACATCAATCGAAAGAGTATCAATTCGTCTGATCTTCTTCCACTTATACGTAATATTGTAAAATTAAAAAAAAAGGCCCATACCTTTTGAAGAAGCATTTTTAGCATTTTCTGCACAATTATCAAAATATTTTTGTAATGTATCAATTTGTTTTATTAGAATATCTCTGAAAGTTTCTATTTCTGCTAATTTTTCTTTCAAACCTCTAATACCACGCTTAGTAAAACTACCAGCACTTGTAGTGGACTGTGTGTTCGATACTAGAGAAATGGCACTACCATGACGTTTAAGACTATTTTCACTTCCATACCCTGATTCTGACTGTTTAATAAAAATACATTGAAAGTTGAAATGTTATTCATGCATTTGCAAAATCATACATTATCTTTATCCATTTATATTAATTGGCTACATTTATACATAATTACATTAATATAAGCACAGCAATAAATGATATATATATATATATAAATATATATTCTTCTAAATGCTTTTAATTAAGAGATTTACCTTATATGATTTTAAAACATCTACCCATCTTTGCTTTTCTTCAGGATTGCTTGCTCTCAAATACCATACTAAGCAATCGTTAACAGACACGTCAAATCTACATTCATCAAATTCATGTGCCTATTAAATTAAATCAAAATTAAAAAAAAAATTAAAGGATGCATTTACTATTAATTTAGGAAAATATAAAGTCCAATATGTTCTAAAACAGGGAGGACAAAGCAGATTTGACCAACATGCTAAAATATGGTGAAATTTATGGTGATCTTTTTCCCATATCAGCTTCTATATACAGATTATATAGATAAGTACATTATTTGTCATCCCTGTTTTAAAAGTCTAACATATCCTACCTTGATATTAGCTTTATATAGGCTTATTGAACCACGGCAACCAAATCCACTATCCTGTTCAGATTTGTAATAAGACAAAGTACCATTCTTGAGAACAATAAATCTAGTTTGCCAGCCGTGTATATAATTAGTCCACTTGGATAATGTACCCTGAAGTTCTGGAACTACCACACCGTCGGAACCATCATCGTCGTCCCCATCGAGCTCCGCTTCCATATATTCAATTTCTTCATTATTAAGGCGAAGTGCCTCTACTTCATCAGCCATTATCAGGAATGAATTGGACCAAATACCGTGTTATTTAGGATTGGCACAACATACCAGAGTGATTTTTATATAAACTGCGTAACCAATGAAAATATATGATTTTGCTGAAATGTTTCATTAATTGATATGTACAACTAAATTATGAGTATTGAATGACTGGGCAATTTTGGCGCGGGGATACCTTTTCAAAATATAATTGGAATAATTGTAGTTAACATAACCTCAAGCGGTAGGTTTCCGATATTCATTATCATACGAAAGGTTAAATCATTTATAAACTTTTTTCTTATTACACGTAGATAAATAATCAACACTTGGTTGTACCAGAGACTATACTTAATTTTTACTCTTATACTCTTGTAGACAAATACAGGGCGTTTTCTTTTATCGTCTTAACACAAACACACATTGATATAATACGCATTTGAAGTTTCTTTCGTAAACACTACTCCACATATACCATATTTAATGTCGCGTAGTGTTAGATAACAATAATAATTAGAAATAAAGTTTTTTTCTTTCTCCCCCTCTCTTTCTATTTTTTTTTCAATACTGGATAGAATCAACTCACTCGTCTGAGATGCACCATCAAATCCTACCGTGACGATTTGCGAGGTAAACTTGTTCTGACTATTGTTTTTTCTCACATTATACTTAAGACAAAAATTGAACTTTAATTATGATAATACGTTTAAGCTGATTATGAATAAGGTATTAGTCATCGGCCACAAGTGATGGTTCCTTGGAAGCACTTAAAAAAGATAAAGAATTATTCGATAACAATGTAGTTGAACAATTTTAAAAACACGTGTGTAATGCTCAGGGCCCTTAAAATACTCGATTGATCACTGCTCAAGATACGCTGTGTCCAACTATCGGACAAATGATTGTATTAAATTTTACTATTTATTATCGCATTTTACTTTATCGACTTATTGTTACAATTTTCATTTATACGATTAATTCTGTATATTGTTTTAGTTTTAATATTGAACAAAATTGTTACGAAATGCTTGAATTTATTTCAATAGTATTTGCGTTGCTTATAACTGGTATGATTAATTTTGTGATCAAAATAATATCGATTGTTTCGCCACGTCGAAGTTATCACGTACGAAGATCCATATGTTAATGAAAACTTTTCTAGGAAAATAATTATCGTTTAATTATCGTAGAACAATCGTTCGATCGTCTTTTGTTTGCACATACAAAAGGCAAATGTTTCCTTTCATTAATATAATTATCAGTTCTTTTATATGTTTCTTTCTTATCGACTGATCTTCGTAGTTGCAACAGGTAATCAAACGCAAGCGTTGTTACTTTTTGTCATCAGATGGCAACACGTATCCACGTTTACGCAACATTTAAAATGGCCGCATACTTCTTTATTCATAAATAGCAAAAAGTGACTTTTATTTTTGACAATAAAAATATAATGAGGGTATAAAAGATAAATTAAAGTAACTAATTTTTAAGGCAATAATATTCTTTTCTTATTGAGGTAAATATTTTTTATTTCTTCCTTCAAGTTTATTAAAAAATAAAACAAAACTATATTAACATGACGCTCATGAATTAAATCCTGTGAAAAGTATTCTAAGGTAATTAAATAATTAATTACATATATGTAATTATTCATTATCAATAATTTTTTAATAAATATTATTTATTTTGTATTATTACATTTTTGCCAATTCTTATAATAAATAAATCTTCAAAATGATATTACTAGAAATGGAATACATTCTATACGTATATAGAGATAAGTGAAACAAACATGGAGTCCGGTTTATTGGAAGTATGGAAGGTAGCGATCGATTAGATTAAAAAATGAGGAAATAGGAAATGGGTCCTTCGAAGATTTAAATCGACACGAAACTGCGGGGAGGAAATGAAAAACCGTAAGGGGGAAATTGTTTGGAGTCACCCGCTTCATGACTGCACGTATGCGTAGTGAATGTGCCGAGAGAAGTGAAAAGGAGGAGGAGATTATGGAGGTAGATGTGGATGAGGAAGAGGAGGATGAAGAGTAGTAGTAGGAGTAGAGTAGCAGTAGCATTAGAGTGAGGGAGAAGGAGAGAAGCTTCCCAGGGTCCTCTCTTTCCCCCAACGTCTCTCTGGGACCCTGATTCGCTCGTCTGAAAACCTTGCTCTTTTACGCAATTTTAGCGTTTATTAAAGTTTGCTCGCAAATGAAACGAAGCCCATATAACCTACCTAATTTAGCGAGTAGCATTTTCGAGTGGGGGCCACTTCAGAAGAGAGAGAGAGAGAGAGAGAGAGAGAGATAAAGAGAGAGAGGTGGAGAGACTGGCTTCTATTGACAGCGGTTATTGCCTAACTGCGTACCTCCACCTAATATGCCCGCTCGGGGATTCGCATGCAGGGCCGCTCGAACGAAAACTGCGAAACACGACTGCGAATCTTTAATTCCGCCGCCGTGGTAATCCGCCCCCGCCCCACCCTCCGGCCCCTTTTTGTACCCCCGTTGCCGCTCACGCGTCGTCACCACCTCTCTCTTTCTCTCTTTACTCTTTACTCTTTACTCTTTACTCTTTACTCTTTATTCTTTATTTCTGTCTCTGTTACTCTTTCACTCTACCCCGTTTGCTTCGTTCCATCTTCCTCTTTTTGATTCTCCTCCTCCTCCTCCTCCTTCTCTTTTACGTTCAAGCACGAATTTTACTCGTGGTGAAAAAAATGACGGTCCCCCAGTTGAGGAGTCCGCTATTTCAAAGCCCTCTTTTCTCATCTAGCGCGATGTTTTTAAGATCATGAGGGATATCGTTCCTCTGGTCTCTTTTCGTTTATCCCGTCGTCCAATGAAATGGCTAAAGACTTATTTACGCGTTAATATTATTTCGTTTAATGATATATACTTTTTGTCTTATTAACTAGATTATTTTTTTATAAAATTAGCATTGTATTAAACGTTGTAATTTTATATCTTTCGATGATTTCTATCGCGGTATGGTTTTATTCAATTTTTAACGATTCGACTGATCTGGTATTTGCTTGACGAGATTGAGAAGTTAGTTTAGTATGATTTATGTTATTATTCGATCGATGAACGTCGTAGAAATTTTCGAGAGAATACGCGTTTCAAGTGTTTGAGTAAAAAATGTGGAAGAGTAGAAGTAGAAGGAGGGGGACGAGGAGTGGAAGATGAAGGGAGATACACACCTTTTCGTAGGTAGGTAGGTAATCGTAACGCTTTCGCGACGAACGGATGCGGGCAAATGACGGCCCTGGCTGCATTTGAAACTCCGTTAACTCTCCGAATATTAGCTCGTCGAGCGAGATTAACCCCATTGTGCCCCGTTGCAAATGATGACATCACTATTAAACTCCCGTCGGCTTACGGAAATTGATTAAACTATCAAATTAGCTCTACTAATATCAACACATCAATGTCGAGAGGTACGATGGGTATGTATGCATGTATGTATTGCAAGAGAGCGAATGAAATAGAGAGAGAGAGAGAGAGAGAGAGAGAGAGAGAGAGAGAGAGAGAGAGAAAGAAAGAGAGAGGGAGAGAAGGANGAGAGAGAGAGAGAAAGAAAGAGAGAGGGAGAGAAGGAGTGAGTGAGCAAGCGAGAAGGGGGTGAGGAATGAGGGGTGAAGGGGGGAGAAGAGAGGTAAAGGGAGGTCTGCGCGATTTCCACAAGCTCGATCCCGAATGACATGAATTTACGTGTCCGACTATCGTTCGACGTGTGTGCATTCATCGGTCTGATTATATTTCCTAAGAGGTCCGCAATCACGAGCGCGAGTCTGCGTGGGGTGGGATTTGCAAATTGCACGCGTATAACAACTCTCGTGGTATAATAACGACTCCCGCGGTTGCCGCGGGGAATTTCATTGATCGCGGTTAATTGTCCGCGGTGAAGAACGTTCGTTCGGCTTCGAAGATCACTCCCACCCCCGAACTACCCTATTTCCCTCTTCTTCTACTACTGAACGCTAATCGACTGAAAGAGATAATATCTCCAGATAGAAAGATAACTACTTGCTAGGTATATATTTTTCAGTTCATTTCGATGCAATAAAAACGATATTAATGAAGAAAATAAAGAAATGTAAGAATCTAACGACCTTATAATTTCTTTTTTTTTTCTCTACGAGGATTATTGATATCATTTTATTGTTTGGAAAAAGAAAACAATTATGTTCGACGTATAATAAATGTATAAGTATAGACATGGAAGGATAAATGTAATAGTGTAAGATTTGATTCCAGTAGTCTAAAGTTCTCAAACGTCCTTCACTTTTTTACCTTACACTCTCTTAGCGTCGTTGTTCGGTTCTTCGGTTCTCTTCTCCCTCTTCCTCCTCGTTATCCTCCCACCGGTATTCGGGAACTATAGAGCGTTAGATGCACTGTCAAGGGAAGTGTGAACAATTTCGTGCATTGTCAAGACTATAATATGGATGGCTGGCAGGATAATTATTGGAGGCCGTTTGAATCTAACTGTTTCCTTCATTAGCAGTCTCAGTTCTCTCGACTCTGTTTCTCTCTCTCTTCCTTTCTCTATTTCTCGTTTTGTCTTCTCTGCCGCCTTTCTCTCTCTCTCTCTCTCTTTCTCTTTCTGGCTTTCTCTTTCTCTTCCTTCCACTTTCCTTCGCACACAATCTTTCTCTCTCTCGATTTTTCTCTTTCTCTTTCTCTTTCCTTGTCTTTCTCTCTATCCGAATTTTGTACAGAATTACCCACCATTATCATAATTGCGCTATTACCGATAATATCTACGACTTGGCTTCGAAACTGTAGCTCGATGCTCTTAATCCATTTTCTATTTGGACATCGGGCTTTCGGTGGACGAGAGAAGTCGCAAGTTCCGTTGCGTAATTTCCGGCCCATTGAGTCTCTCTATCATCTCTTTCTCTTTCTCATTCTCTTTCTCTCGTCTAAGGGAATTATATATTTTGTAATAAGCGACGACGGATGGGGACGCGTGAAGGTACCGAACTAAGGGTAATACGTACGAGTATGGGGAGAAATATCTCAGGAATTCGCGTAATCTATTAGAGCTTACTTAGATATAATAAAGGAATATTTTAGCTTTAGTGAAGAGTTTTAGTAAGTAGATAGTTTAACTTCGATCGATAACTACCAAGATTTATGTCTGCTAAATTGAACGGATTCTTTGTTTGTAAAGGTACGTACTATGCTTGAACAATTAGTAAGATTTATTTTTTGGTTAATTAAAAATCTAGAAATAATAGATAAGATATCTTTTTTTCTTTTGGTAATATTTTCTACACACCTTACAATAAAGATTTAAGTTTTTTAAATAGAAGAAATGTTCGATTTTTGTAAATACCTGTCCGAAGAATTAATAGGATCAAATTTTCAATTAATTACAAATTTACGATAAAAGTTTAAATTTTTTTAAATAGCAAAGATTTCCTAATAGAAATATTTGATAAACATTATAAGATATCTTATGCTATATTTTGATTTGTTAAAATATGATTGCAAGAGGAATAAATTCGGGGTAGAAAATAGAAAACTTTGGTAATGGAAGAAGAAGAAGCGACACCTTCGATGGCAATTAGAATTGGCGGCAGGTGGTAAGCTGTATCTGACAGTTTTTCGAAGGGGTCCGGTCGAGAAGAACACGGTTGGTCGGTTGCTTCAATGCCGCAAATAAATTTCACATTCATTATCGCGTATTACGAAAGCACGATCCGAGGTTTATGTTGGAGACCGTATTGGCGAATATAACAATAAGAATAAGAGGAATGAAGAGAAAAGATTCTTCGAGGTAAATAGGATTTTCATCGATTATGCGTGCAGGTAGGTATATGTATAATATATCACGGATATTTAAACATTAAAACACAATTTTATTTCGTTTGAATTATATGTTGTCAAAACTAACGTTTTAAAAATCAAATTCTTGTCTTGACAAATTTTTAAATATTTCTTTATTCCTGTCTAGAGATATATTTCGACGGATCTAGAAAAGGGAAGAAAGAGATGTCTCGCCGATGTCGTAATTGTAACTTATCTCGTTAAATCCTTCTTCGGTGGTGGGTGGAAGAGTGATAATGACGACGAAAGGAGAGGGTACGACCGGGATGAGGAAAAGGAGGAGAAGGAGCAGAAGTAAGAGAGAGAGAGAGAGTTGGCGAAGGTTGGTGAGGTAGGATGTTCGGTGGGTGGAGACGTGACATAATTACGAATATTAATTGCGTTTCCAACGAGCTGCTAGAACCGGGGGCTGCTGAGTGCAGATGTCAACCTATTATCAACCCTTACCTTACAATAGATGAGATCTCGCTTTCTCTGTGTCGCTTTAACCCCCTCTCCTTCTTTCCATCATCACTACCACCCTCCTCCCCACTTTCCTCCTCTTCCTTCCCCTCCCCCTTATCATCCTACATCATCCCTTTTCCTCGTCTCTTTTGCCTCTCGGCCTGTTCTCTCTTCTTCATCCTCTCTCGCCGACATCACCCTCCCCCTCCCTCCGCCCCCGGTTTTATTGCAAAGTTAACAATGCTACTTGGCTTCTGAATAGCTGCGGAGTATCATTATCAGCGTGTCATCGGCACAGCGAGGCGCGGCTCCTTTTATAAAGTAAAATATTTCAAGGTAGGAAGAGAAAGTCGTGGAGAGAGAGAGAGAGAGAGAGAGAGAGAGAGAGAGAGAGAGAGAGAGAGAGAGGGAGAGAGAGAAACACGCAGAAATATTGGTAGGTATAGGACACCTCGCGAACATCGACAATAATATCTATCTTACCTATACATTTACATAGATATAAGAATACTTAGACGTCGACGAGAAAGTCTTTCTCCATTGATCGTTTTATGTATACGTTGATTTTCTCTTAAAAAGACGATACATATAGGTATATACATAATACTTAAGATACATATAAAATCTTTTCTATACTAAAATCGATTAGGAATATCTTTTCATTTTGTTTTAAAAAATTTTTTTTTCATTGTCTCTACAAAAAATGAATTCTTACAGACAAAATTAAAAAAGAGTTAGAGAGAGAGAGAGAGAGAGAGAGAGAGAGAGAGAGAAAATAAAAATGGCAAATCTCGCGTATTATCAATACACACTAATTACATTAATTAATCTAAAACAATGCTAAAGAATGAAAAAGAGTATTGAAATAGTAGAAAGAACAACGCGATTGCGAATCTCGACGATAGAAAAAGAGAATTGTAGAGCGCGTGGTGGGAGTGAAAACCCCCTCCTACTGAAGGATGAAGCATGGTGGAGGGTAAGAGGTAAGGGGGAGTGGATGGGAGGAGACAGTCGTTTAATAAAAGTATGAATATCGCCAATAACTCTTCGCTCGTTCCTGAATAATGTCCACTCTATCGGAAAATAATTATACTTTATCGCGGCGGCCCCTGTTCCCACCCCTTATCTTTTTCCCCTCGTAGAAATCTTCTCAAATCGCTCAATTATATTTCCTCTCAATCCTCCTGCTCCTCCTGCTCCTCCTCCTTTTCACCAAACTTTTCATCCTCTTCTTTCTTTCTATCTTTGAGATCTCACTGTCAGAATTCTTTACCGCGTTAGATACAGATGAAGAAAAAAAGGAAAGAAACAAAAGGAACGGGCGAGGGGGAAGGAAGGGGGAAAATAGAAAAAAAGAAAACAGGACAGAACCCTTAGACTATCCTGCTTCCGAGTCTTCGTCGATATTTTTTTGTGTCGCTATCATTCTCCGTCTTACAATTAGATCGAGATCTCGATTCGATTGTCTAAAGGGTAAGAAATATTTGTTTTTATTATTATTATTATCTATTTTCTAAATTTTATTTTGAAATTTTTTTCACAAGATTTTGTTTCAAGATGTATCTGTCAATTGACGATGGTTATCTTGATCCTTTGTCTAAGGAAGGATTAAAAGAACACAGTGAGATATTGTTCGTCAAAAGAGCCATCTGATAAAGTTCGGAGATTGACTGGGAAGCTTCTCTCTCTCTCTCTCTCTTTCTTTCTACGTGGTTGACTTAATCGACTACGATAATTTATCGTTACTTCCCGTATAGAAGAGAGAGAGAGAAAGAGAGAGAGAGAGAATATAAAAGGGGTGGCAGATCGAAGATAGGATGAATGAAGGAGAAGAGGTTATGTCGTTTGAAGGGTTGGTTGAAAGAAGTGGAAGAGGAGGAGGAAGATGAAGAAGAAGAAGAAGAAGGGCTAACGGAAGGGAGAACAAAAAGAAGGAAAAGAAAAAGGGTGGCGGAGTGAGGGGAAGGGGTAGTAGGAGGAAAAAAAAGGCACGCGTCGTCGTGCGAGGAAAAGACAGAGAGAATGGGACTTACATGGGTGATAGTAGAAGGAATGACTATAGTAATGGTTTCACTAGTCTCTTAGTAGTGGTAGTGGTGGTAGTGGTGGTGGTGGTGGACGGTGGATGGCACGCGTGAATGCGCCTTTATAAAGAGGAGCCAGTGAATTGATATAAGTGAGCGGTTATTTCACGATCATTTGGGATTCTCTGTGAATGCCGAAGGGGGTTCGCTCGAAGAGGAGGATGAGGAATAGGAGGAGAAGGAGGAGCACGTTAGGGTGGCAACACTCGGTGGCAGAAACGGGGGTGGCATTCAGCCACGTGCAGGACGCTATCCACGCAATACGGATCAAAGCCAATGGGCCCTGATCGGACTTCCGAACGTTCCTAACCGGTGTACCGGTACCTACTCCTCCACCTCCATCTTTCTCCCTTTCTCTTTCTCTTCGTCTACTCGTCGTCTCCTCTTGCTATCCATCTTTCTCTTCAGTGATACCTATATATGTAATTCGCCACGGTATCCGCCTCGTTTATACCTTCCCTCCGGCACTCATGTCCTTTTAATGCTGCTCGTCCTCGAGACGAGCTTCGCGCTCGAGAAGTAAACTAATTTACTCTTTCTTCTCTTACTATTATATATCTTTCTATCTTTCTCTGTTACTCGTAAAAAGGATAAATAAATAAATAAAAAAAGAAAGAGGAGAGATCGAGTAAATAAATAAAATGGGATTGTAAGTTCAGATTTGATTCAACGTTAAATTGCAGGGTGTGTATTTCATACATAAGTAATGATTTGCATAATAATTTCTGAAAGAATTATTACGTGATAGAATAAGCTTAAATTATTATCCCAATCAATAATTGTGAACTTGGTTTTACAATATCTTAATGACAATTTGAATTGAAAGAATCATTTAATTTACTTTTAATTTGTTAGAAAAAGATATTTCAAAATATAGATATAGAAAAATAGAAATAAAATAAAGAAAGAAAGAATGAACGAATAGAGAACGAAGTAGAAGGTGACGAGGAGGTGAAGATAAAAAAAAGAAAACAGTGAGAAACGTACTATGGTTTTTCTAGCACAAGCTTGCTTTCTCTCTTTCTCTCTTACAAAGGGGTGACGAAACAGAGAGAGAGAGAGAGAGAGAGAGAGAGAGAGAGAGAGAAAAGAGAGGGAGAATTGGGGAGAAACCCGACCACGATGGTTTGATGGCCGT
The DNA here is from genome assembly GCF_001465965.1 of Polistes dominula. Next base: position 4,092,551 of record NW_015148973.1, on the reverse strand, counting down.
GAGCAAGAGAAAGGCACGACCGAAGAAATAAACTGGGTACAAACACAATAATTACTATCTCTTTATTTGGTTGTTTGTTGGAGTCTCTGTCTCTGTCTCTCTTTCTCTCTCTCTCTGAATCCAGGGAGAGGAAAAGAGAGATAGAGGGAGAAAGAGATATAAACCTGGCGGCGCGCCGGCGTTGTGCAGAAGTTAATAAAATCCCGGCAGCCAAGCTGGGGCGCACCGAGCAACCCCCGTAAAAAGGGGTGGAGGCTCGGTTTATTTAGCAGAGACGTAGCCTCTGTTTGTTGCCTTCGATCTACTCTCTTGGTCTATCTGACTAACTATCGACTATACTTTATATGAGAGTATGTTAGCTTTATTTTTGTTTTTTTTTCCTGTTTTTTTTTTTCTGAATTAATGACAATTAAAAATATATCTATTAAATTGTATTCTACAATAGATGACAATTATAAACGACGGTTATTTATTTGTAACGTTAAATTACATGATCGTACGTTAATAAGAAAAAATTTCATTATACGATCAAGGTAGACACACGTGGGTGTTAAGAGAATATGACATTACTTTAGTAAATACTTAGACGCAAAATGTGAAGATACACGAAGCTCTAGCTATGCTCAAAAGAAAGAAAGAGCAAAAGAGAGAGGGAATGAAAGAGTGAAAGAGAGAGAGAGAAGGAATGAGTGGGGCAGTCTTTACCTCGTTTATCCTATAAAAGTCAACGGTTCTTCGTACTCGGTTTATCCAGCGCGTCGTGGGCAATCCAACAAAGCGCGGTGGCGCCTCAGGGGCCAATAACGCGACGCTCCTGATATATAACCACGAGAGAGAGAGAGAGAGAGAGAGAGATAGAGAGAAATAGAAATAGAAAGAGAGAAGAAAGAGAGGGAACCCCAAGCTACCCTTCTCAGCCTGCACTACCCTTGCCTATCCCTTCCTTTTTCCTCTTCGTCCTCGTCGTCCTCCTCCTCCACTTTCTCATCCTCCTTCTTTCCGTACGTCCCTTGCTTCACCTGTCCTGTAGTCGCTCGACCGCGTTGTTGTCGCCTGAAAAGGATTCGAGCCTTCCGGGAGTGTTAACAAACGGAGGAAGAAAAAAGTAGAAGAAGAAAATAAAAAAAAAAAGAAGAGTATCACTTTGAAAAAGAGAATGGGTTTGGATCCTATGATTTCTAATATTTCGATAGTTATTCTAACTTTTTTTTTACTTCTTTCTTTGATATTATATTAAAAGAATGAGGTTTATTAACATTTGCTTTATCAAATTAAGCAAATTATATAATTGTTTTTTTTGATCCATTGTAATTTAATATAACATTAACTGGAAATTTGAGTCTTTATGTATAAAATAAAATAATACAAACTTCTATTAACAAACTAATATTGGTCTTATGTTTTATTTTTTTATTCTTGGTATAGTAATTTTTAGCACATCAAGTAGATTATTGTATTGTAGTTTGATTCTCTCTCTCTCTTTCTTTGCTGTTTGTTATTATATTTGTTAAAGATGATATAAACAAAAATTTTGTCTTCTTAATTTAAAAATGTGTAATTTTTGTTAATTACTTTATTATTAGAATAATAATAACTAAATATCTAAAATATCTAAACTAAATGTCTTTATATATATGTGTATGTAAGTACGTTTTTAATCGGTACTACTATATATTATAAAGTTGACCAGTTAGGGGGTATTTCCGTCGCCCTTTTTAAGCGGATGACCATTAATGGCGATACAATTTGATGCATGCTAGCCAAAAATATAGATATTTTAGATGGGCGAATATTTAAAATCATTTTATAAGTCCTGAAACTCTCATGTAGAAGGGCTTTATAAAATTGGAGTGGACTGAAAAGGGCTTGTGCGCGAGTGTGCATAAGGAATGGAGAGTAGAAGGGGAAATATACAATACGTATACAGTAATGCGTGGTTCTTTACGTATGTGTGTGTGTCAAAAGCAAGATCATAATCGGTTCTGTGGTCGAATTATGAAAATTATCTTTTTATTTGTATTTCGTGTGTAATCATAAAGCTTCTTTTTTTTATTTCCTTTACGGATATTTTCTTTTATAATTTTATTTTCTTTAATCCCTTTTTTCGTAGAAAAGATGTGGCGCCTAAAGGATTTCGTTTGAGAAATAGGATAAATCTTGCGATACATAGATAGATAAATCCATCTTTCTTTTTCATTCATCTTATAAGCCTCCGTGGTAGTTGTTCTCTTTATATTCGACGACAACAATGCACACGTGGCCTCAGGGGGCAATAATGACGGCCCTGATACGCTGGTAACCAACCCCCATCCTCTGCCCCCACCCCCTTGCCAACCCCCTCGCGCCAAGAACGTCTACAACGTATACGTAGACGTAAACGACGATTCACGATGTGATACTCTTTTTCTTCTCTTTTGTCAAGAGAAAGGAATTCCGTCAATTTGATTCGCTAAGGTTAAGAGAAACCAAGTAACAAGATAATAAAATTTTTATTGGATGCGTTATAAGAGATTAACGAGATATTTGATATGTAAACAACATGAGAAAGGATGATATATCAAATTATTGTAGAATTTTATTCTTCAACCTTTAGAACTTTACCAAAAAAGTGGAATATGCCAAGAAAACTTGTATCTACTTAAGTATAATAATATATTTATATTAATAAAAATTAATAACGAATAGTAAATATTTTTACTTAGGGTATCATTTCTTATTTATACCTTCCTTAAAATATAATGCAATTAAAAATTAAATATTGAATTATTATTTGTAAAAATTTGCCGACTTAAATGTTTTATTTGTATTTATTTATTTGTTTTTCTTTTTTTTTTACAAGATGACCACACGATTTAAGAATGAAATATTTTCATTTTGTTTTTTAAAAAGATGATTTAACTTTCGACACTTTAGCAAGGTACGTTAGTTATGGCTGACGGAAGCGACGAAGAGGGTGGTAACCGTTTGATCTTTTGGCCGGTCCGACGAATCCTTTGTGAATTGTATCTGCTTCCTTTCCACTTCTTCTCCTTTTCTCTTTCTCTCTCTCTCATTCTTGAAAGGAGAATTTCCCTTCTTCTTTTGCAGATTTAATGTTGCTTATTGTAGAACGTCGACTCCTTTTACCTCGTTTCTCGATTCCTTTTACGTATCCCGAATGCAACGATCTAGCAATTATACTCACGAATGATTGGTATAGAAAAATCGTGTCAAAGAGAACGATCCTTATTTTTTTGTCTCTTTCTCTCTCTCTTTTTCTTCATATTAAGAATTGAACGTATTACAATTTGATCGTATTAATTAATTTTGTTAATTTACACAAAAATAAATAAATATATAAAAAAAACTATGTAAATATTAATATTATTTTCTCACGTTTAATGCGATATTTCCGAATGGATTTTCGAACAAGAAGAAAGAGGAGCGAACTACCTAAATACCAGAATGAGATTAGGAAAGAGATGGATAGATAAAGGGAGAGACTAATGGACATCCGGATTAACGTTAATTAGTTTGTATGAAGCATACCATCAGAACTTTCTTATTGATAATTAAGCTTATTAGAGATCCATTTATCTTTGGCTTCTATGATCATGAGTATTACCTTTGAATATCCACCTATGTGTCTATGATATATATATCAGATACATATCTACATATATATATATAGTACATAATATATAGTACATGATATAGTACATAGTACATGTATATATATATATATGTGTATATACTTATATATGTATGTACGTATTTATATGTATTATATATATACAATTCTAAATAGCATTTAGAATTGCCTTAATGCGCTTGATTATACATTCTGCAATTAGTTCCGTGCAAATTGGTATTACAGCAAGAAGATAAATTGAGATTAAACGGAACATGAGTACGATTTTGATAGATTTATAAACATTTTGATGAAAAAATCTGTACTTATTAGAGCATTTTTTAAATGTCCAACAATTATAATAGATATAAGATAATCTTATGGATGATATAGCATTTCTGTTCGTTTAAACTTAATCTTAAATACTTAGATATTCTCTTTTCAGAAAATATTTCTCTTGAAAGAAACATCCTTAATACGTCGTTGATTGATTTTAGCCCTTTAACTGGGATGACTAGTCAATTCGTCGTAATGCTTTACAGCAAATTAAATTCAAACTAAATAAATATATCTTTTCAATTTTTCTTTCATTTTCAATTGGCAAAAATTCAAGCCTGAAAAGTAAGTAAATTGTATATTTATTTACCGTTATTACAATGAAGATATTATCATTTATGGTAAATTATAATATAATAATTCTTCTCTTAGAAGGTTAACTATGGTAGGAGTTTTAGGATGAAAATGATTTCTGGTCTCTCTTTCAGTATGAAAATCGGTGCGTTATCATCCATGATTATTATACTGGCGGTAGAGTTTGTATGAAAAAGTTTGTTCTAACTTTAACACATACACACACGAAGTGTGAAATTTTTTTGTTTTAACCTATTCCAAAATTCATGCGCTCCATAGGATGGATGGATAGATGGATGGATACCTAACGGCTGTGTCCCGTTACAGGTATAATACCAAAACTTTGTTATCTGTCCTGACAGAGAGCAGTCAAGTAGTGGCCCCTATATGCGACGGTTTATTTGCATTATAAAGCACGCTATACGCTCTGGTATGGCATCGCATCTACTATGATCTTGTGCCATTCGCTTGGTGAGCTTTGTGCGGCCAAATAAACCGAGAGAGATTTAATCATCGCCGGATGGCTCTTCAAAGTCACCACCCTCCTTGTATCTTCATTATTCTCCTCTTTTTACCTTGTTGTTCATAAAGTTAACCTGACTCTCTATCTCTATCTCTTTCTCTTTCTCTCATTCTCATTCCTAGTCTATAGGAACTATGTATATTTTTATTTATATACACATATACGTTCGTTTTACTCTTTAATCGGACCTCTCTCCATGTTTTTTCAAACATCTCTCTCTCAACAAAATTTCTCTTCCTTTTTTTTTTCTTTTCTTTTTCCCCCCTCCTCTATATTTTTCTTTTATAACAAATACTTTTGTTATTCTCTTATTGTTTTATTTTGAATGGGAAATGGGTATTGACGAGTTTGTCTATTGTTAAATTAATTTCTACAATCCATGCCAATTATACTCGAAGGATTGAATTTTTTTTCATTTTTAGTAATAAGAAGATAATATTTGTTTATTTTTAATTTTACTTTTTATTTTGCAAATAAAGATAAGAAAATATTAATTTATTTTGTTACTATCTGGACTTGTTTTGTGATTACAGAATTTAAAATAACAATTGCATTTTTATTATTGTATTGTCCCTAGTGGAAATTAATTTTCCTTTTTCCTTTTGGACATCGGCGAACTTTGATTTTGTCATATTATAATAAAAAAAAAAATTGCCAGATAAAATATTAAAGCACTTCATTCAGTTAAAACTAGTATAAATTTTAGTATTTGTCAAATAAAATGATTTTAACTAACCTTATAAAAATTAATATTTTTTAAGGAAACAATAACACGAATGATTTGGTTTCGGTATAAGAGGAATTCAAGTAGACATATATATATAGGGTGCCCTTAAATTCTAGACACAAAAAATCTCATTTAGGTGTCTATATATTAGGAATATCTTGTATAAATAAATATTAAATAAAAAAAAATTTCAATAACAATTTAAACTAGTAAATTTAGACTAAATGTGTTGTTATTATAATGGAAGTTTATGTTGAGCAGTAATGGATATTCGAAAAGATGTCTTATTTAATATATCTTTGGAAAGGAAAGAATGTTAAAGGCTCCATGATGGATGGTGTCATTCATATACTCTATTTACATACATAAGAGAAGATAGTGTGAATAATGGTGAACAGAAGCCTAATTCTTAATATTAGTAGAAGACTCATGGAAAAGATTTAAGGATAAAGATCAGTAAAAGTGGATTACTTAGGAAAATATGATTGTTGTGGTTTTGGATTAGAAAGTAGGTAAAAAAGAATTATTTTGTTGACCCATGAACCTATTTCTTAAAAGGATGAAGGATTAGTCTAAAGAAAGGTAAATCTTATTGTAAGAAATAGTACGATTTTGTGCTCTTTAAATGAATATTTTTTTTCTTATCTTTTTCCATTTCAATTAGCGTATACCAGTAGCACTTAGACAGGATTAACAGTTACGCTTCATTTTACTTACTTAGTTGAACACATCAAGCACTATAAATAAAAGAATTTTTCTCTACTTTTAAACTGAACTTTAACATAAGAAAAAATTCAAAGAAGTGATAAAAAACAAAGTCGTCTATGATGAAGATAATAGATAAATTTTATTAGCTATTATAGGGAAACTCGTATAATAAATTTATACTTAATCGAACGATATCCTAATCTCGACAGCTGCCAGATATCGAATATGTGAAGAGCACGTGTCCCGTAGGTAACGTTCAGTGATGCGAACCACCTGCATTATAACAAAATATTTATCTCCAACGATAATTGCGTTAAAATCCTATAGAACAATACAATTCGGTAATTCCCATTAGCAAAAGAACAAAATCAAAAATTCCCTAAAGAAGAGTAAATAACGTTTAGAAATTTATATGAAAAAAAAAAACAATAAATATTAAACGAAAAAGAAAAGAAGAAAAAAGAGGGAAGGGAAGAAGAAGAACAGGTAGTCTAGCAAAGGAGAAAGGTGAGGACGACGAAACAGATATCCGATTCATTGGTAGACACCACTTCGATCGGAGTAAGAATAGAACGAACGATGATCCTCGAGAAACGAAATTCTCCTAGAGCAGATATCGTGGCGAATTATCGTCGATCACCGAAATTTAGCTTGTTGTCGATCGGTGAAGGATTGTTTGAAGAGTTAAAAAGAGACAGTAGGTACGCGAGCGTGTGTGTATTGGAACGGTTATACGAAAGTTAAATAAAGATGAATATACACATATCCTAGAAGAAGTAAGAAGAAGAAAGAAGAAGAGGGAAAATGTTGTGGGAGGATCGAAGATAGAAAAGGAAAGAAAGATGGTGACTGTGGTGTATGTAAAAGAGAGAAAGAGATTTTCCAGGTAGGAAGAGAAGAAGGGGAAAAGTGATGAAGAGAGAGAGAGAGAGAGAGTAAGAGGAAGAGGAGGAGGAAGTGGAGAGGGTAGGAGAAGGTAGAAAAAATCCGGGGATTTACGCGGAAAGGGCAAAATATTCCCCGCCCAGGCCTCATTCAACCCCCGACAACGGGGTGGCTTTGGGTGAAAAGCGCGCACCCTCATTGGCCGAGGGGCTAATATGGCGGTGTTAGGGGTTGCGAGGTGGGGCGGGTGTATGCGATATTAAGGGCTGCTTTCATGTCCGACGAGCCAGTTGGTGGTGCGCCGTCGATTGACGCATTTTCTTTGGAAGGTGGAGAGTCGCGTCGAACATCGGGACGGATGTTTCATTCCTATTTCTATCGCTTTCTATCACAAGCTAATATTTTTTAATCTATTTCTATATCCGTTTCGATCCTTTTCATACGTTTCATTTTTTCCATCAGTCTATTCTTTTTGCACCACATTTCCGATCTCTTATTAATTATTATTTCTTACTTACATATATATATCCGTACATTTTATTTTATTTATTTACATTTTACCTATATTTGATTTTACATTAATTTATTTTTATTGATTTTTTTTTTCATACAATTGATCGATTTATCTATCCTATTCTGATTGTTTTCCTTTTCCATGTATATAATTCCGAGTACGCATTTGTATTGCGTATGTACGAATGGTTGTTTATAAGGTACACAACCTGTACTATATTTCGTACGTATTAACGAGTCCAGAAGAAAGCGGGAAATTCGATTTTCGTCTCGCGATTTGTACATGTGCGACCTGAAGAAAATAGGACGTTCAATTTAACAAAAATACGCCCTGTGGAATCTACATATAGATACAATACAATATATATATATATATATATTGTATATATATGTCGCCGTCGATAGAGTGACACTCGTGATTGATTTATTTGAGTTTTGTTTTGTTTGAATTATGTTTCGTTTTATTATACCTATTTGCGAAAAGTTCTTCGACGTTTAAAAAAAACAAAAAGAAAAAGAAGAAGAAAATCATCCACGTGTGAGGAGGATCATCCTCCTCCACGCTTCCAACTACAGCATCAAGTTAAGAAAAATCGTTTTTTCTTGCCGGTGATATTATGGCGCAAACTTACAATCAGAAGAAAAACGTTTACAGCATCGATCAGATCTTGGGCCATGCCAAAGACGAAGGTACGATTTCTTTTATTTCTTTCTAATTATTTCAATTTTTTTTGTTTTTTTGTTTTTTTTGTGTACTTTTGTTTCTTCATTTTTTGAGTATTTCGTTTGAGTATGAGAATCCTTTTATAATTTAGCGCTTGATTTTATATTTCTAAGAGGGTAAAATATTTGTCATTTATTCGTAAAGAGACAAAAAAAAATTATTTAATTTATATTTTACAAATATTATCGCAAATCTAATCAATTCATTATCGCAAATGTAAATTTACTTTGATGGAGTATGATGATGATGAACGTGGTGTAATCGAGTATTCCCGTAGAGTCACGTGATCGCCCGCCCGAGTACGATCCACGTTTAAACGGAAGGAGCAAGTAGGAAGGATCGATAGATCAATCGGCGATCTAATGGCATCGCGTTTAGTTTCTCACGCAAGTTACATCCGACAATAAAGCGATCTTCGAAGTGAACACACATACACGCACGCAACTAAAGCTTTAATTGTTGGTAGTCATTGTGTAAAAAAAAAAAAAAAAAAAAAAGAAAAAAAGAAAAGAAAAGAGGGTACCGACGGTAACGTAATTAGGTCGTCGTAGTTATGCGAATCTTTGGTTAGGATCTAGGTATTTATTTATATGCCTATGCAATGTGTGTGGATTTATGAAACGCGTTACGTCACGCGAACATTTTTCTTTCTATTTCCCCAAAGTCAAAAGAAACATTATTCTAAATTACTATCATTTAAAAAATTACTAACTGTTGTAGTATATGATCACGTGTGCATTAGATATATCTATCTAAGACTGGAAATGTGGATACTTTTTTTAATCAAATAGATCGATCGACTGAATCTATGGATCATCAAGATTTTAAATACTTTCGATGATTTTATTATTATTTTTGAATTATTTGACACAATTGTTAAGCTACAATTATATTTTTTTATTATTATATTGTAAGCCTTATCTAAATCCCAAAGAATTTGTTTTCGTTTGATAATAATTTTTCTTAACAAATTTGAAAATCCCTTAAGTTTGCGATAACCTATTTTAGTTCTTTTATTTATTTATGAATCATCATCTTTTGTTAAAACGATTGTACAATTTTTCGATTCTATGGAAAGGTTTCTACCGAATAGAAATTTTTTCGAAAGATAAATATATTTATTTTGTTTATTTTTAAACCAAAATGGAATGTATTATTCTTTTTATTTATCCACAAGAAAAATATCTTTTATTCGTAGTAAAATAAAATCACGTTAACATTGAATTTTGTAAAGAATCGTACACCTAAATACCTGGTAGTTCAAATAAGATAATAAGGAATTAAAATTGAAAAGAAAAGTATCATTTGTAGGAAACGTGGTTAGATCGGTGTTAGCAGCTAATTATAGTGTTAATGAGCTTCTCTACGTTTCTCCCTATCCTTCTCATTCTCTCTGCGTTTCTGTATCTCGGTGTAGCTTGATGTTCGACTTCCGGGACGCGTTATCAATGTCCATTGAACGTAGGCTCAGTGGATATTAGTTCTGCTCGATTGTGGTAGAAATCGCGGTGACGTTGCGGATCTCACCTGTACTGCTATCCGTTGTAATTAAAGCAGTTGCCAACGTCGATGTCCATCGTTGCATGATCCCACCAACCTACGAATATATTAGTGGGTTTGACCGTAGGTGTTTGTGTGAGGTTGAACGTAAGCGTGAGCTCGAGTAAATGTATGAGTATGTATGAGTGTGTATATGCGTGTAAGTATCCTATGTATGAGTAAAGTTGACCATCGAGTTTGTTGTAATCAACTTTTTTTTAATTTTGTTTAATGTACGGAAATCAGGGATAGTTAAATACATTTTAAATGATTTAGAATCGAAGATGTTCTTTTACACATAACTTATGTATATTTGCGTAGATAGTTACTAAATTCTAATAAAGTACACACTCTCTTCAAATACTCGTCATTTGCATATGGAATCGCAATTCGCGGAACGTTTAATTCGTTTAAATATAAATTTAATAGATACCTCGATTGGAGTCAAATTACGAATTACGCTTGTAATTACGTAGAGGTTTGAAAATTTTCTATGAACGTGTTACATATACTATACATATACAAATATTAAATGACAGAAGAGGAAAGGTTTAAACACAAACGCTTCGTGTTCGTGCTTTGCAAACGTTTGTTATTATACTTTTTATCCTTTTTTTCCCTCGTAACATTGAATTAGCAGCTAAACGACGTTTATTTCCAACTTTGATCATTTAATACAAAGTGTTGGCGATTAATCATTAAACATGATTTAGATATAATTGGTGAAATATTATTTATATATAAATAAGTATTAATCAAAAAAGAAAAAAAAATTGCAGATAAAATGATTATTTTGTTCTAAATTATCAATATCACCTGTAAAACATTTAATATAGCGAAACAATTATTTGATGTACTTTTTCCTTTCTTTTTTAAGGATTGATACAAAGATTGACATGAGCCATGTGGCCACTTTCCATGGTAAATAAATTTTTTATTCAGCGGAATGATCGATCCTTCCTCTCTTTCTCCTTCTTTTTTTGGTCTGTGTGTATACCCTTCTTACTTGAATCCACCCCTACCACAAACTATCGAACCGGCCGTAAATTTAATAGAAAGCAATAGAGAGCTAGGCATCAAGTGGGTACCCCATTGTGCTCTAGCATAAAAACATTAAAATCTCTCTATTCAACTTGGATTAGCCTCACGGTGTTTGTTACGAACATGTGAGTGCGATTACATCGAACGTGTGTGTTGAAACGTGCGTGTGGTGCTATCTTTTTCTCTCTCTCTCTCTCTCTTTCTCTGACTGTGTTTGTCCTTGTCTTACTTTTACCATTTCTCGTACGCTTACGCGTGGTGCACATGCACACCAATTCTAGATCCGACTCATCGCAAGCTATTTAAACTGTTGGCTACGACGGCATCGAAAAGAAGGATTAGCATTATTATGCCCGAGTAATAAATACCCTAATTAGTTCATGAGAAAGATAGTTAGACGGCGGAAGCGGGAAAGAGTTTTACTCATTAACCGGTTCTTTGAATTTTCAATGCTTGCAAAGATAAAAAAATAAAAAAAAAACAAGAAAAGAAGTAAAATAAATAAATAGATATACAAAAAATTCAAACGAGAAAAAACCTTTTTATAGTGGCCATCGTAATTATTTTAATCATTTATGTATCGATACAACATACGTGTATGTTAAAAGACGTGTACTCGTATGTTTCTAAATAAAATACTACGTTCAAAATTTTTCAAACAGAAATAACTTTGTTTTCTTTTTCATTTTAGAATATCGAAAAGAAAATATATTTTTTTCTAATTTTCAAACGAGTATATAAACCTATGTAATAATCTTTTTTTTTTCTCGTGAGTGGTACATAAGTTAGATCATAATATCAGATTTTGATCATCCGTGGCCTTCGATATCGCACGCTTTTAATAACATATTATAGCAAAAAATATATTATACGATGTATACGTTGAATTTTCATAAAACGTTATGATTCGTTAATTTTCCAAGTCTTATCGGTGATTCTTGATAACAAGGCGATTCGCTTATCGAGTTAAAGCCGCCGATAATTCATAATAAACGTCGTGGAAAGCGTGCCAGGGTAATATCCGTGATAATGGTCGATGTCGTAAAGAGGGTTGAAAGCGAATTAACGTGGTATGTAAGGTATACGCCTTGAAAAAAAAAAAATTAGTTACGAGGAGGGTCGATGTCGAAGTAATAATAACAATAATAATGTACGTCAATTAATCATCTCATATGTGAAAGAAGTTTTACGTTTGTATTTTCCTTTTTTATTAATCATTTTATAATTTCAAACACACGAGTCGACCTCAATGAATTGTTTTTTGTTTTGTTCTTTTCTCCGTTTTTATGTCAAATTGAAAGTAGCACAATTCATAAATCATTTTTAACGTCTCGTAAGAAAGAAAAAAAAAGAAAAGAAAAGAAAAGAAAGATGGGATAGGAGAGGGGTTAAATGCGCATACAACAATAAATAATTTACGAATATACACTTATGCGGATCTAGAAAGATCTTCGGAAAGATCAAAAGAAGTTGTGGAAGCCGATTAATCGGCGCCCCTTTAATTTCTATCTCGCAAATACGTGTAGATCTGTGTTCGTAACGATTCGACACCCTCGAACTCGATTCTCTGAGTATAGTTGAGGAGGTAGCATGTGTGCTCATACGACTTCTCGCCTACTCGGTAGCAGCAAGTGGAAGGAAAGGGAATTCTACCTATAGGTTATATGCGTGTAGTTTGCCCTAATGGGGTTTTAAACTCTTGTCGTTGCGTTCGTGGAAGGATAGAAAGCATCAGAAAGAGTAAGAGAGAAAGAGAAAGAGAAAGAAAATGAAAGAGAGATGAAGAATGCAAAATGTGAGAGTAAAAAAGGAAAAGAGGGAAAGAGAGAAAGAGAGAGAGAGAGAGAGAGAGAAGGATGGGTAGTAGGACCTGATAGAAACGGCCGTTTGTAACGGGGTGCGAGGGTCTAACGAAGGCCGTGGGGTGCGTCGTGTTCTCTCGATATTTACTAATCACTGACAGCAACGATTTTTAAGTACTGACGCGGTACATATAGAAATAATCTCTATGCATATATCGATCCCTCGTTTCGTTCGCAAAACGTGTACGCGTATGTCTCTCTCACTCTCTCTCTCTCTCTCTCTCTCTCTCTCTCTCTGTCTCTCACTCTTTCTATTTTTCTCTTTCTCTTTTCCATATTCGATCCCTCCGTGCGTATGCTCTCATATATATATATATATATCTATCTATCTATCTATATACATATATACATATATACATATATATAAAAAGTACGGATATAAAAAAATGAAGCAGCAAACGAGGCTTAAAAATTGGCAAATCCGCCGATCGGACGTCATCGAGCGTATCGAATATATCGGGACCGGTCGCTGGCTGGTGCGGCTTAAAAATGAAATTGCGCCCGCACCATCCCTTCTCCGCGTTTCTACTTCATCGTATATCAACGAAACGTCAATTTCGTTTTGGTAGCGTGGACGATTTTGCTTAATCGCCTCCATCCTCTCTCTCTCTCTTTCTCTCTTGCCCTCTCTCTCATATTCGATGCTTCAAGTACCGAAGGCTTTTCATCATTTGATATATCACCCCTTTTTGCTCTTTTCTAACCCTGGTTTGAACGTAGGTACCACGACACGAGCGCTGCTGGCCCTTCAAATAAAAAATTTCTTTTGTTCATAGTGGTGGCTCGTAAGGTGTCATCGATGAGTTTTAATGCAATTTTTATTTTTTATTTTCATTTTTCTTCTTATTTTCTTCTGTGTGTTTTTCTATTTCTTCTTCTCCTTGATATTTAAAAACCGTTCTTTGGATATTTTTGCATGCTGGTTGCAGATCATGCGACGTCGTCCGATACAGTTGGCGATAACGGTGACACCGAGCTGGGACATCTTAGCGATCATCAAATGAGCGACGGGCTTCACGACTCGTTGAATCTCGGTGAGTCTGACAGACCGAGGAAGGTTCGAAGGTCGAGGACAACATTCACGACCTATCAACTACACGAACTCGAAAATGCCTTTGGGAAGACGCAATATCCTGATGTTTTCACAAGAGAGGAACTGGCGATGCGTTTGGATCTATCAGAAGCTCGAGTTCAGGTGAGAAAGAGAGAGATAGACAGACAAAAACAGAAAGAAAGAGAGAAACAGATTGAGCAAGAACAAGAAAGAAAGAAAAAATACGAAAAGACAAGCACACGATACAAAAAAAAAATCAAAATTATTTTCTGTTTTGTTACTTTTATTGTGTGTGTGTGTGTGTGTGTGTGTATAATTTTTTTAGAGGACAATTTAAATGAATAAATTTCATTTCGTTTTATTATACTTAAACTTCGATAAAATTTCCAAGATGATGGGACACTCGATGCATTCGAAGCATTACCGATCATTCATCCCCTTGTATGATATCCGACAAGCTACCTAGTTATAAGTTCATCATTCAACTAGTATATATGTATATATCTACAGAAGTACACATTTAAGTTAGAAACCTTTACGACGAGTACACGTTAGGGTGCCACTCAACTAATTACGCGCCATTGTCCTGAAAATCTGCTATTTCGCTTCTCCTCGTTTTCTTCTTATTCTTCTTTTTATTCGACAATTGCTATCTCGCGTTAATTGGAAGATGACAAAATATGTTCATAAATCTAACTGTTAGTAAAGATACCATTGAGTCGTAGATTCTAAAAATATCTTGTCTATTAAAAATAACTCTAGCAAAGAATTACCACTTAAAATGCAGAAATAGATGTAAATAAAAAAAGAGAAAAGAAAAAAACTTATGAATCAGTCTACTCGTTGAAAGTATTCAACCAATCGGGTGAATATTTGATAATGTCTACATTTTTCAACGTCTCATGGAATCGATTCGTTCTAGCTCGAGTATCGGCCGCTTTTTCATGAACGGAAATCGGTTACTCGATTAGCTCGACTATTCCGACACCCTTACAAAAGTCGCTGAGAAGTAGTCAGTGAGAAGGAGAGCAAGACGAAAGAGGGAAAAGAGGAAGAGGGTAGGGGATCCAGGGGGACAAGGTGGGTAAGAGGGGGTTGAAGAGAATCGAGAGATGTGCAACGAAGAGTGAGAGCATGGTGTACGAGAGAAAGCGAGAAAGAAAGAGAGAGAGAGAGAGAGAGAGAGAGAGAGAGAGAGGGTTGGATGGGAACCGTCGTCGAAGGGTGGCGCGGAGCTGAAAAGAGACAGAGAGCATTCCGATTGGCCCATTGTGGTACAGCCAAGCGACAATGCCAGCAATTGGCCGTCGCTCGACAAAACCGCTAAATGATCCGCCGCGGCGCAGTGGTGCCACGGCCACTTTATTTCAATCTAGGAAATCCTGCGCTCCGACTACACCCTCCTCCCCTCTTCCATCTACTGCGTTCATCCCCCGTTCATCCGCGTTTCTCCCTCTACCTCCCTCCCTTCCTCTCCGTCACTATCTCCTACCCCTCATCTCGTCCACCTACCACGCGTATCCTATCCTCCTTCAACAGCCGAATCTGTCTCTTTTCCTATCTATCTATCTCTAGCTGGCTAGCTACCGGTACAACTGTCACCATCACCAACACCACCACTACCATCACCATCACCATCGACGTTACCACCGTTGCGCGTCGATTCTGGATGCAAAATTACCCCATTTTTCGGTATTAACGTCTCGTCGAATGTATGTATCGTTCTGTGAGATCGACCTGTAGAGATCGTAGTACACACCAGCGTTGGTGGTCGTAATGGGAAATCGTTCGTTTCACTTCTTTCCAATTTCGCGAATTATTTTTCTTTTTCAATTATATACTGGCATTTCTTTCTTCTTTTTTTCATCCTGATATTTTATTTTTTTTTATTTCTCAACAAGGCAGTTGAACGTTTATTTATTCACGTTGTTTTTTTTCTTTGTTTTATTACTGTGAAGTTTTTTTCATTAAAAAATTTCTTCCTACTTTTGAATCCAGAGTCGAAAAGATTCGAATTTGATTCTATTTGAAAATATTCTTGTGTACTTTATTAGTAATGGTTTGAGAGCAACAGCAGTAGCAGGGGAAGCTGTAGCAGCAGCACATTGCCGCCGCCGGCTACAAGGGTAACGTCGTCTTTTTCGTCGTCGTCGTTTTCGTCGTAGTCGTCGTAGTCGTAGTCGTCAGAGTGAAAGTTTTCGAGACGAGCCGGCGATTTAAACTTTCGAGTTGACGGTGGGTCGGTTAAACGACGCGCTGCAAGGTTTGCGAGCACTTAGGCGTTAGAGGGTATTCAGGAGCGATTAAATAATTAACAGCAATTAGGCAATTGAATTTCCTGTCCCGACCTCTCCCGACGTATCTCTCCCCTCTCCTTTCCTTTCTCTTTCTCTTTCTCTCTTGATTCTTGACGTCGACCTTACCCTCTACCTCTTGTCTACCTTTCCTCGCTGGTAAGCACTTTCTCTTTTCTCCGATGATAAACCTTTGCTTTCAACTATTTTCCATTGATCTGAAATTTAATTTCAAATGTTAATAATATTATTAAAAATAATATTTTTTTTTCTTCGATAAGTAAATGTCATTGTAAAAATATACTCTCAGTTAATGAATACTTAGGGTTGTTCTATAAATTCGTGTAATTTTTTGTTTTTAAATAAATAAACAGTAAAAATCATATGGATTTCTTGGATAATGTAATAATAGAATTTTTAAGAAGTTTTCTTTAAATAAACTTTTGGCACTTAAGGTAGAACTTGTTAAATTTGATTAAATGTTTTAGGCTGGTTGATAATAAAAAATAATAATATTAATATCAATTTTCATTAAAATGTCATAAAAACGTCTTGGATATAATATAAATGAGAACGTTAATCGTTCGTTAACGATGTTAAATGTTTCCTAAGAGGGGTGAGAGAGAAAAGGGACTGTGTCCATGTATTCGGAAAGCGATATTCGCTTGCTATTACCCTGGTTGGTAGAACAGTGTCGGTCTGAAAGGCAGCATTTTGAATTTCCGTGGCACACAATGGATGCAGCATGTAAAACGTATACACACATATACATACATACATACATACATACATACATACATACATACATACATACATATATACTTATATACATGTATAAAAAGAGAAAAAGAAATAGAAGGTTGAACGACGATGCTGTCGTTGGTGGTTCTGTTGGTGCCATTGGTGGTACTGGTACTACTGGTGTACTGGTGCTTTAGCTAGTATGGCTGCTATTGCTGCCGGGGTCCCTGACGATGCCCACGAAAAATCCTACCGAACAACTCGAGCGGAAAGCGAAAGCATTTATACGGCAACGGGTGCAACGGGAGGGACAAAGAGAAAGAAAAAGAGAAAGAGAAAAAGAGAAGGAGAGAGCGAGAGGGCAGGGGTTGCTGCTACCACTCGGGGGTCCGGAGGAAATCAGGATAATTGTTAACAATTAGCTTAATCAACCTCGAGAGCCGAGCTTTTGTTGGGTGCTCTGATACGCGCGGCCGAAGGTTCTCATACGTTCTTGTCAGTTTAGTTTTATCTTTCTTTCTTTCTTTCTCTTTTTTCTTTTGAAAAAATAGAGAGAGAGAAAAAGGAGAAAAAGATTACTACTTATTAAAGAAAGATCTCTTCTTTCTCTCGCTTCGGGATGCGATTTAATCGTTGAAAATTACATAACGAGTACGAACAAATTCTAGTATCCCCTATTGACTACTAATACCTCGAATTTTTATTTCCACTCCTTTTTTTTTTTTTCTTTTTTTCATTCCAAAGAAAAAGAGAGATAGAGAGAAGAATTAAATATACTTGTCCAGAGACTATTAAATTTAGAAAAAAAAATTCTCTTATGATTTAATGAGAAAAGGATAAAGTTGAGCTTAAGATCGACATTTTTCTTTATTCCTTTATTTTTTCCTCCCTCTTTATTTATTTTATTATTTGTTTTTATTTTTAACGAGAGAATTACGAGTGGATACCTTTAAATGCTTTTCTACGAATTCTTTTTAAAATTCTTGCTAATGAATTAACGAAAAACTCTATTAAAGAAAGAAAAAAGAACAAGGGGAAGAAGATAATAATATAAACGAGTTATGATCCTAATATTATATATTAGTATAATATAAAACGAATTAAATTCATTTGTTCTTTTTATTCGTTAGTTCTAAAGTTGATTCAATTTATTAGATAAATTAATTATTACCATAATATTTGTTTCCTTTTTTTTGTAGGTATGGTTCCAAAATCGTCGAGCCAAATGGCGTAAGAAAGAAAAAGCTCTTGGAAGGGACACGAGCTTTATGCACGTCGAGCAGGGAGGTTAGTCGTCTCGATAATTAATTCATTATATTTTCTTAAACCTCACACCACCACAACCACCACCACCACTATCGCCCGGTGCTTTGATTTTTATCTTTTTTCTTTTTTTTTTATCATGAAGAGAAAGTGTATCGCACCGAGAAAATAATTAATTTTCTACACGACAGTAATTAAATTTCCTCTATCCGATAAACTCTTAAATAAGGTCGCCATAAGGAAAGGTACTTTTCCAAGAACAAGGTCAATTCTTTTTACGTGACAAAATTATTCTAATTAATTTAAAAATTGATTTATTGCTAGTTGAAGTTTTGATCTTTATTCTTATTTTTTTTCTTCCACTCGTATAAATAAAAATACATTATTACTTAACTGTGTGACGATATTGGAGTTTTATACTCGAACGAGTCGTGCGGGTTATTACGATTATTGTGTGTGTGTAAAAGAGAGAAAGAGAAAGAGAGAGAGAGAGAAGCAGGGTGAACATAGTCAAAAGGGTAGATGCAATCGGTAATAATTACATGTAATTTCAGTGTCCCTCTCAATGTGCGTCGACCGTTGCGTGGAATCCGATCTGCAAGACGGTCGGCGTTCGACGGAAGTAAAGGTCCGTTAATTTTTTATAAAACTAATAATGTTTCTGCATTTGTCACAGAAACACGATGAGGGTTGGGTAGGGCGAGGAATTAGTTTGGAGAAGTTCAAAGAAAAGAAACAAAAAACTAATTAATAGTTTATTTAATTAAAAATTCCGCTTTAAGGAAAAAGTTCTCTTTCTTAAAAATCCTCCCAAACAACAAAACTAACAAAATAGAAAAAGAAAACGTTATATTACCGTGTGATTGCAGGTGTGAACGAGTTGTCGCTGCACGCACGGTTACTCCAATCGGCCGGTGGTGTACCAGGTGCGGATCCATCGGGTCCACCAAGCGGAGCCTTCCCGTGGTTCATACCACCGGTATTTCCACCCCCTTGGCCAGCTAGCGCACCAAAATTACCACCGTTGCATGCGATTCTTTCGCAGTATATTGGTTTACCTTTACCGCAAAATTTGGCGTCTTTGAGCACGGTCCTACCGGTTGGTTTAAATCCTGCAGCGTCTTCGTTAAACCACAACAACGTTAATGGCCATACATTAGGGAATCATTTACACGGACATCCATTGAATCTTGGTGTACAAAATTTGCCGCAAAATTTGAGCTCTAAGCACGAAAAGGAAGACGACTCGTCGTCGGAAGATGAAATCAGAAGACAAAGCGCTGAGGTTCTCAGAGTTAAGGCTGAAGAGATTATACGTAAAGCGGATAATTAATAAGCAAATTTAAATGAGGAACGTCGATTTGTTCTTT
Organism: Polistes dominula; assembly: GCF_001465965.1. Next base: position 4,073,067 of record NW_015148973.1, on the reverse strand, counting down.
GATTTTTCATTTTGGTGATTGCTATCGAAGTAAATTCAGTGGACTTGGTGGTAATCAAACGAACAAATTAATTACTGTGATTGGTTGGAGCCATAATAAGTCCCAAGATGAGGTCTAGAAGAAAAATAAAAAAAGGAATGATAATTCTATTTCCACATGGACAATCCGTAACATAAATAATATGCATGGATACGTAGTATCATTACTACTACTACTACTACTACACTACTACTACTTCTACTACTATTACTACTACTACTGCTACGTGTACTTTAATGTCGGCATTGACTTACAACGCAATCAAGTAAGCCGTCGTTGATGTTCGCGTCACCGTCGTAGTCCTTTTGCATATGTCGATATCATAAAGATGTAGTAGATATCGCGTTCATGCAAGACTCCTGCTCGGTGTCGCGTTTATTGGGACACACGTATGTATGTATTTACAAAGTGTAAATGTAAACATGTAGAAAGAGTGAGAGAAAACACGCGATTCGCTCTTAGAACGAACTTTGCGTCGTTTATGCATAGAAACCGAACGCGAGAATGGACTGTTTAAAAAAAGCAAACGAAAAGAAATTAAGAAGAAGAAGAGAATACTTTAAATAACAACAAATCTCGTGGGTGGATTGGAGGAGTCCGTTAATTTTGTAAAATTACACACCTGTGTGATAATACTTATGTAGTACAGGTGTAACTCGCAAACAGTGATGATTATAATTACGACGATGATGATGATAATGATGATGATGATGACGATGATGGTGATGAAATGGTGGTTTTCTTTATGTAAATATGTAGGTAACCGATTATGTTAAAAAATATATGAGAACAGATAATATCAAAAAACGATGTATTTCTACTACCTCTCTTTTTTCTTTTTTTTTTTTTAACATCGTTTATACTTCCTTTGTGTTACAAGCAGAAAAATAATCACCATTTGTTTCTTTCCCTTTAACCAATTGTCGATCTCTCCTGTGAGGATTACATGCCATATACTACTGGGAAACAAAGACAAAAAAAGCATGAAACACAAGAAAACACATCAAGTACAAACTAAAAACACATCTATCGACTTCGAAATCGGATCGTCGAAAGATTATAGCTTTTGAAAGTAAGTGATAGGCGAATAATGGAAGGGGGGTTGTCGTTAGTGGGAGTGGGTTGTAGGTCGTACAAACGATACCTTCATTTTCTTATGTGATTTTCTCGCTATGAAAAAATGCGTCCAGGACAAAATAGCTTTTCGAATCATTAATCATAGTAGGATTTTATAGCCAGTCTCGTTTCGGCTCCGTCATTACGACAATTTCCTGAATTTCGGATTGTCCCCACGATTTACACGAACAGTATGGTGACAAGGAGTGAAAAGGGAGTGGGACGGTTCACACACGTTTGTGCACGAGGACCACGTTCCCACGAGTCTTCGTGTAAACGTCGTTGGTGGTGTCGTTCGATCGTGTTGTTCCCCTATTTCCCTCCCCCCTCCCCCTTTGTCACTCTTTTTCTCTTTCTCTTTCTCTCTTTTTTCCACCCTCGCTATTTAACCGAAAGAGAGAGAGAGAAAGAGAGCGAAAGAGACAAGGGGGAGGAACGGGACGATCCAAAAGAACGAATGAACGAAGCTCATCCAGGTTTATACCGGTAACACGCACAATGGCAATTACAATCGGGCCAATTTATTCGCGTTATCGGAAATTTATCTGTCGTAACGACGACCAACGCCGGCTTCGCGCTTCTCGCGTCCCGTGAATTAACTTTATCGCTGGTTCGAGTTGTGTGTCGGCTTCGAAGCGTATGTACACCGAGTGAGCTCGTCAACCGATTATTGCACTACCACTACTACTACTACTATTACTATTACTATTACTACTACCACTATTGCTACTAGTAGTAGTTGGAGTAGTAGAGAACATCATCAACACACCAATCGCAATCGACGTTGGACGACACCTGCACGTTACTCGTAGGACAATCATCATCGTGTTGTACTATCTTTCACAAGATCGAGCTATACGATAAGACCGGTAAGTTTCGATAAAAAAAAAAAGAAAAAGAAGGGAATCCGATGAACTCCCTTCTTTTTTTTCTTTCTGTCCAATCAAAATTTTTTTCATTATACGTTTTTGGAGGATGGTGTCAACGAAACGGGGGATGATACATTCCTATTCTTTGACAAATTTCGTCAACCCATTTTGATGCATACTCGTGTATATACGTAATATATATTCCAACATATTCGCGAATAAGAGAATAGACTTTAGCTTCCCTTTCCTGAGCTAACGTCTACACTTTCGTATACTTTTAGCTCAACAATCGTGTCGCATAATGCTGTAAAGTTCTGCTAAATGGAACCACTAGAGTAGGAGAAAAGAAACGCTCCTCCGTCCACTTCGGCTTTTCGGTCACATTTACTCGTAAGCTTACTTCGCTTACTCTCGCTTTACATTTCCATTCGACGTTTAACAAATTCCTTTTCAACAATCGATCTGTTCATTTGACGGTGGTGGAAGATCTTATCGTTAAAAATGTATTTCGAATACAAAGCCTTTCAATTTGAACCATACATATATACATATAAATCTTTTTTTCTCTTTCTTTCATTCATTCTTTCTTTTTCTATCGCTAATCGAGAAACACTTTCTCATTCGTCCCACTCTTTTCTCTCTTTTTATTTCCTTCCTTCCTTTTCTTTATTTCACTCTACTTCTTCCTCTCTCTCTTTTCTTTTCTTTTCTTTTTTTTTCCACGGGCGACGTAGTTTTCGGAGTAGACAAGGGATCAGCGTTGAATACCACTGATCACGATCGCAACGGGCTACCAAGGACAATTAGATTAAAAGCAGCGCCTCTCGCGGCGGCTTGAGATCCATTAGTGCCCATTGTACCACCCCATTTGCACCCCCGTCACCACCACCACCACCACCACAATCGCTACCACCTTCGTGTGCCGTTACTCCATCCCTCCTTATACGCCGAGTGCAGCCCCTATCTCGAAGCCAGGTACTTATTCTCAATAGTAATATGCTCACTTCACTCTTCCACCTCTCTCTTTCTCTTTCTCACTCATTCACTCATTCACTCACTCACTCACTCGTCCTTCGACACTTCTCTTTATCTATCTCTCTCTCTCTTTCTCTCTCTCTCTTTTACTCAGCGCACGTTCTGCCCTCGAGAAACGGAAAGTCGCGAGAAGTGGCGAATGAGCGGTCTGAAAAGATTTCTCTTGCTACTGGGTACTGGGTACTAGCTACTGTATCTGTTGGTGTTGGGTACTCTTTGGTAGTGTTGCGAGAAAATCACTAGGAGTTGATACATAACTACGACGATGACGACAACGACGACGACGAACCGACGTTAATGACACCCTGAATGACATCAATTAGTCCATCCGCGGGAATAAACCTCTTCCCTCGTTCGCCTTGGAAAACGCGTCTTTCTTTCTTCTACGATGAGACGACGATGAGGAATAAGAGGAACAGTTGGTTGAGTAGAAGGAGAAGGAGGAGGAGTAAGAGGAGGTGAGAAAGAAGGAGGGAGATGGATGAGAACTAAGAGGAAGAGTGCGACTATGCGAATGAATAAGCACACGACGTTAAGACCACCGCGAGAAAATTATCCAACGTTGCTAATGGTATTTATTATGCCGGCGATTGCCAAGGGAAAGGTGCTCTCTAAAAAAAGCCCGATTAGTTTCCACGCATCTCTTCCTATCATCTCACATGTACACACATACACAAATATATGCTCTTTTCTTTTTTCTTTTCTTTACTTTCTTCTCTTTTATTTAAATTTCTTTTTCTAATCATTTGTATCAATTTTGTTTTCTCCACCTACTGCAATAAATTCAATGAACGATTCTTTATTTGTTTCCAATTTGTTATCAACGTCAAATTAATAGCAACATTTTGGAATTGAAACGTTGAACTGTATAGATAGGTTGTAAATTAAGGATCAGTAGAATATTTTATGTTTGCTAAAAGTAATAAAAAACTTGACATGATTTGAAATTGATTTGAAGGGTTAGTAGAATAGGTTCGAGTTTATTAGGATTGCATAATTATATGTTTAAAATATTTAAAAAGAGTATATATAAAATAAAATAATCCAATATATAATTTTGTTTCCCTAAAGAAATGTTCTATATTTTTGTATATTCATTAAATATTTTATTTGAATTATTATATATTATTTATAAAGTGTCCTAAAATTCAATGATCAATAACATTATACTTTCATGAATTTTACGTAATTAGTATTACTGATTTTGTCTTCATAACATAATTCACAAAATAATATCTAATATATTCGTACGCATTTAAACGTATAAATGTATGAAGAACATAACGTTATCAAAGTAGGATTTAATTGGAACAATTATTAGCAAGTAGCAATTCATTCAACGATTTCAAATTCTATTATGTAAAGAGAAAAAGAGATAGAGAGTTAATGAGTGATTGAGAGAGATAGAGAGAAATAGAGAGAAATAAAGAGAGAGAGAGAGGGAGAGAGAGAATGCAGACACGAGTGCGGGATATTAATGCTGCAATTGTATATACACACACATACTATATAACTTCTTCGAGTGGCCCTTTAACGGATGAACATTATGTCTGTGTAATAATAATCGCCTCGGTAGTTGGGATTTTATTCGTGGAAGCACTTCGTTCGTTCACGAAAACCCAGAGAGAAGATAAATATCTCTTTGAGTTTAGAATTAATAAAACACCGACGGACGTTTTTCTTTGCTCCTGAACGCACATCAGAGGTATCCACCCTGTGTTCCACTTTCTCTCTTTAACTTCAATTCCTATTCTCGCTTTCGTAGGTTCTATATATATATATATATATATATATATTATAACACTCGAGGGATTTATCGTGAAACTTTCAAAAAGAAAGCAAGAAAAAGCAGGATAAAATAAAAAAAGATGAAGAATATACAAAAATTACTAACACTCACAAAAATTATTCCAATTTTGTTCATTTTTACAATAGACCCCTAACAAAATTCTTCAATCGTTTCGAAGGTCAAATTCGATTTTTTCTTTTGCAAAAGAAATCGAAGTACGATAAAGGGATCTCCTGTTGAGATTTTCGTAGATATTTTTTATGCAAGAGCGAGAGACCACGTTTGTTCTTATTTTATTTTTTCTTTTTTTTAATTTTATTTTTTAGAACTCTCGAGTGTTCACACGTTGTGAAGCTGAGTGTACGGTTATGCTTAAAAATTAGTGTCGTTATGACGCCGCTCTTTAACTCAGTATACACGAGCAATGCACACTTCATTAAGGCTATTAGAAAGCATCTGGGCATTCAGGATGCACAGCATGGCGAGAGTAGCACCGGTCCTGAACCGATCTTGATTCTCTCTCTCTCTCTTTTTTTTCATCCCCCTTCTATTCCCATCGTCACGTTTTCGTGTCCTTTCACTCTCTCCCAGACGGGCCGACGGACTGAATGATTCCCTTTTTCTCCAATATTCTTACTACCATTTCTTTTTTTCTTCCCATCTGATAGATTTACACTTTGGTATTTCTAAGGAAAAGTTTGTTACCAAGTCAAGTGATAAGAATTTAATTGATATTTATTAGATTATTTTTACAAATATTTTTAGATCTTGTATAAAATGTTAGAATGTAAGGTAAGTGATAATGTTAATACAAAATTGTTAATACTTATGATAGAACATATACAGGGTGATTCTTGGAACAGAGGCGGGTAATAACTTTTTTTTAAGTAACAATAGAAAAAAATTATAAAGGAAAAAGTTATATGGCACAACAAATGTCAACTTTCTATGACCTTACGTTTTTTGAAAATCGGTGCACCCACTAGATGCAGTTGCACTTTTTTCTTAAATGGAACTTTATATTTTTTTTTTACACTATTCGATTCCTTTTTTTATTTTGCGTTAAAAAGTATTAGTGAAGGTCATCAAAATGTCAATAGTTTACGAGATATTTGAAGTTATATAAGGAGCAAATAACAATGTATTGTTTCAATATCAATTCAAATCAATTAAATAATGTAATGAAAAATGTAAAAAGCGCAATAGAATGTGCGCATCTAATCGTTTAGAATGAAATGGAAAAACATTCGAACATTTATTTTAATAAAATACATTACTGATATAAAAATTTACCCTGTGTATATATATAGTGATATTTTATTATAAATATATGTGCAATAGTGATGCAATTCTAGCCCTTATTAAAAATATTAACAAATTATTACTTCTACCGAACAAACTAATAAACAAACATTTACTTTCTTCTTACCTTTCAAATCTTATTTCAACCATCTTACATTTTTACCCGATTTAAAGAAATAAAAATTATCACTATTATCATTTTTATATCCATAAAATTCATCCAACCTTTTGATTCTGTATAAAAAAAAAGATAAAAAAAAAGAGGTAAGAATAAAAATCAAGTACTCGAGTAAGTAAATTCTTTTGATTGATAGATAGATCAGACCAGGTTTTAGTAGAATCGTTGAAAAGATCAAAGCTCGCGGTGTGTTCTAATGGAGCTTGGAAAGAAGTCCCGTTCACACTCGATCAATTTCGTCGAATGAAGCGATTTTCGTAAGGGATAAAGGATGCATCAAGGCATGTACGATAGTAGTGTAGAGTCGTACTTACATGGTACACACATCAGGGGGTTGGTTAGAAAACGCGACGGAATTCACTACGAAGCAGACAGACACACGGGGGAAGCTTCAATCTGTTTCGAGAAACGATAAATACGTTCTCTCCTCCATTTTCTTTTTCTCTTTATTCTTTTTTTATTTTTCACAACTAAGGTTCTCAGGATTTTATCCTTCTCTTGTCCTCCACCTTCTCACAAACACCCGAAAGGTGGGTTACTTTCATACGTACAGGTAATAAAAAAAAAAAATAAAAAATAAAAAACCATGAAGGCATGTGTGAACGATGAGAATGATAGTATTATTATGGTGGTCTTAAGTATAGACGATGTGTAATACGATTTTACAATTTATACGATCCTAGGCCCCAGGGAAAATTCAGAAACATGGATAGGTGGTGGTAGGTATATGTTACGAACACACGCATACAAATACGTAGACACACATACATACAAGTACGCACTTGTGTTTCTCCCGGAAAAACGTCGTAAATTAATCGTGCATTTAATTTCGTCCCGTTGGCGCAGCAATCTAATAAAGCGTGAGACACGAAAGGCTGTGGCTACACTTTGATAACACTCTTTTACCCTCTCTCTTACTCTCTCTCTCATTCGTTCACTCTTACTCTCTTTTTTATACTCGCCATCAGCATTACGTTACATTAAGCTGATTATCCCTATCTCTATCTTTCTTTATTTCTCTCTTTCTCTCTCTCTCTCTCTCTCTCTCTCTCCTACGAACCTTCCCTTCTTTTTATTTTATTTTATTTTATTTTACTTTTACTTTTACCTCACCGCTTTGCCTTACCTCAGGCCGCAATTTACGAGCTTATTCGTTAAAAATTTTGTTTGTAGGATCAGCGTCATCGGCGTTACCTCGACGACGACGACGACGACGACGACGACGACGACAATCATTCTCTTTTTATTTTGTTCTTTTTCTTTTTTTTTCTTCTTCGTGTGTGTATCCTTCATGCGAAGTGTGCTCCACTTTTTTACCGTCGAGATTAAACTCAAGATCAAAATTTCTCTTTTCAATGATCACGTATCATCAACATACATTTGTGTTGCATTGTCACGGATTGTCACACGTTAAGTTGTGTCGAAGAAAATTGCTGGCAGTTTAGAAATTTTGTGTCGTTAAAAGGAACCCTTTTTTTCTTGCTTGCATTTCGTGATAAACGATAGAAGAGTAGTAGATGAATGAAAAGAATTTCGTCACGTCACTTTGCATCCGTGCGGTGAGAAACTGCGAATGGTCGTTATCAAACCATTTTAGGGTTGGTACAAGAGAAAAAGGAGAGAGAGAGAGAGAGGAAAAGTATTGGGATGAGAAGAATGCCGAAATGGGGAGTCGGTATAGGTCCCGTTAAGGTATCCGTTTAGTTCCTAAAGTACTTTAACCGGTGAGCTTGAAGGGCGAGGAGTTTAATGGCCGTTTAAGGGGATTTCGTTGGATAATTAGCCGCGAAAGTAAGAATAAAAAAAAAAAAAAAGGAAGAAAAAAAGAAGAAGAAGAAAAAGAAAAAAAGGAAGAAAAATAAAAAGAAAAAAAAGAAGTCTGGTGTTAGTAGAGACGTTCCTGTTACCTACGTGTTACTCGGTGTGAAAAGCCATAACAAAGAGGAGGGCTCGGTTACACGATTACACGGTACGAAACGATCCCTCTTTGCTTTTGAAGGATTGAGATCACTACCAAAGCCACGAAAAATCCATTCGCGTTCTCGATTGGTCCTATTTGCCATCACCAATCCTGACGAGACTGGATTGGATCTTGTGTACGTATTCTATCATTCTCTTTTTCCATCTTTCGTGTTCTCCCTTTTTTTAACAGGCTATTAAAATAGAGAAAGAGAAAGAGAAAGAGAAAGAGAAAGAGAAAGAGAAAGAGAAAGAGAAAGAGAAAGAGAAAGAGAAAGAGAAAGAGAAAGAGAAAGAGAAAGNGAGAAAGAGAAAGAGAAAGAGAAAGAGAAAGAGAAAGAGAAAGAGAAAGAGAAAGAGAAAGAGAAAGAGAAAGAGAAAGAGAAAGAGAAAGAGGGAAGAGTATCGCTGTTGGAATGGTACAACGAGCTCGTCCGGACGGAAGTGCGAAAGGAGATTTCTCGTTCGGATTCTTTTTACCTTCACCTTCACCAGTCTCCTATGACCGACCTCCTGTGGCGATCTCGAGCAGATGCGGACACCCGGTATACACATATATACATATTTACACGTATATATACATATACGTATCCTAATACATATATTATATTTATGCGAGGTGTCTTACACGGGTGCGGTATAATAATAATAATAGTAATGATAATAATGATAATAATAATAATTGTAATAATAATAAACTTCTCGACTACTCGTGTTTGGCCACAGAAGTATCTTTCATTGTAATTTTGCCATGGACCCATAGCTCAACCCAAGTGTTGGTTCCCTCCTCTCCTTTCTCTTTCTTTCTTTCTTTCTTTCCATTCTTTTATTTTCTTTTTATTTTCTTTTTTCTTCTTCATCCCCAGTGGTGTAAGCTTACGAGTTACTATTTAGGTACTTTGCGTCTCGAAAAGGAGACGCTCGTTTCATCGGTGGTTGAATCTCGTAAACGGATCTACCCCGTTGGGGTAGTTACTTTATTTCTCTTTTCTATTTCTTATTCCGGCTTCTCGTTAACGTCGGATTTCATTCCTTTCGTAACTCTAACGAAATTGCACAAGGAAGAAATAAGAGAAGAGCAGAGTTTAACTTGCTCGCTGACTCCCCGACGTTGTTGTTGAGAGAGAGAGAGAGAGGGAGAAGAAGGAAAGGTTGCTGGTGTTGGTGGTGTTGGTGGTTGTGGTGAGAAGGATAATGGTCTCTTTTTATTTATTTTATTTTGTTTTTCCTTTTTTTCTCAACCACGAGAGTGTGGAAGATATACCCGAATTAATAATAACCGAATCGAAAATTCGTCATTTAAAATTTCATTCGATCATTTAATCCTTATGCCATTACTCGCATAATAGCGCGTATAATAAAAATAAAATAAATAAATAAATAAACTGATTTCATTTATTTCTCTGAATATTAATTGTTTTTCTCGTTGAATGAGAATCATAGGAAAAAATAATCTTACGAAAGAAGGAAGTATTACAAATGTAGGACGACGAGGGAAGAAGAAGAAGATGCGCGCGACCACGCCGCATGGCGGTATCCGTGTTATTGATTTCATCTTAATCAGATCTCAACATCTCAATTACGTTTTGAGCCGGGCTTTCTCATTTGTTTGCAGGAGAGATTTTAAAGCCAGGCCCCATTGTCTGCGCACCACCCTTGAGCCTCCAGCCCGGGCTTAACTTTTCATTCTCCTGACAAATTGCAGGTTCTCTATCGTCGGTATGGAGCACGGGTGTAAATCGAATGAAACAATGGAGGCATCCATCTACTCCGATTCTTCAATCCTGCTTATCCGCCTAACGTGTTGTCGAGAGAGGGAATTTAATTTTACCACGAATCAGCTGTCGCTATTCGATTTTTATCTTTATCTTGCTAGCTACTAACTTACCTCCATTCGCGAACACGTTCCATCTTCTTACTTCATCCCCTTTTTACATCTGGTGTTAGCCAAAAGGGCTTTCTTATCAACATTTCCTTATTCCTTTCAAAACTACCTTTTAATTAGCTTCGAGATGACACGAGAGGTATATTAGGTAAAAAATGTTAAGACCAGGGTTCAAGGTTTTTTTTAAAGATATATGATAATTATGATAGTTTATGGCGGTTTAATAAATAGAGATTAATGATAGGGGTAAATGGTGAGTCATAGGAATATTCGTAAGAATTCATTTGAAATCATTTATTTGTAATTTAAAAAAATATATTTTATATGAATGAGAAAAATATTGGAACTCACAAGAGACTAATCGTCTTAAAAGCATTAAAAGATGCAGGGGAGAGTACTAGTTACAAAAATAATCATTTGATTTTGATTGTATCTTGTCTAAATATGAATACTCGAGTGGGACCAATTGCTTTCTTAATCATTCCTATAATATTACATGTTTTTTTACAATAGAAACAAAATTAGCAAGGATTACTATTCAACATATTCTGCAAGATTAAAAAGAAAAGAACAATAAAATATAATTAAATTGATATCAATTTGAAAGTTTAATAATCCTAAATTGAAATTTTGTGTATACAAATTTAAAAATATTTCTATTGCAAAAGCAAATACATATCAATGATTTCAATTAGTAATTAAATGTATATAAAAGTGTCATGAATTTTGTTGATTAATTAAAATTTATAAATATTAGGAGTCTCACATAATATTAAACATCTTGTAATTCTAGATAGATCTTTTAATGTTGCAAGTGTGGTTTTGAGAAAATTGTTAAAATCTGGTTTCTAACGAGAATCCTTCTTATTAGATATTAACGAGATATTATTGTCTCTCTCTCTCTTTTTATTTGATGAGATTGATCTATCGACAGGATTTTACGAATCCGTTCAGAAACGACCAGAAACTAATACGATACATTTCGCGAATTAATAAGTGCATTATGTTAAACCATGAACGGAACAGAACGGTAGTAGTAGTAGTAGTAATACCAGATCCCAAGTTGAAGTTGTGAAGTCACGTGCCGGCACGTGTCACGTTATGACGGCCCACCACTTTCTTTCTCTCCACGATTTTCTCTTCTTTTATTTAATTAGTGCGACTTTATGAAACGGTTGGTCGCTCTCTCAAGCAAATTAATCACTCAATCTCTCTTTCTGCCAATTTTCACGATTAACTACGACAATTTAGTTCTCATATATGCGATGATTGGCTCAAGGAAATAAGAAGAAATAAAAAAAAAAAAGGTCAATAATAAAAGAGTCACCCTTTTCAAATACGAATACCGTCGTCTCTTCGTTCGTTCGATCGACGTTTTCTATGCTCGTCATTTTAACTTTTGTTCTTTTTATATATATATGTGAGTTTGGTGTACGTGTACGTTTGATATGTTTGAGAATTTTCAAAAAGAGAAAAGATACATAGGTAACCGCTTAGAAAACAAAATGGTACGAACGATTAAATGATAAAACCACGATGCCGATGGTATAAAAGCGCCGATACACAAACGTTTTTCACCTCGAATTCTTTTATCCCTGAAGCATGCATCGATCCTAGTATACACCTAGTATACTATACTACTCTATACACGTCGAATCGTTCGTCATACACGTCCGAGAGATTTCCGATAAATTCTCTTGCACTTTATGCGAACGTTATTTTTTCGCCTCACAAATCTTTTCTTCTTTTTTTTTTCTTTTACGTTAGTCGTTTCTTTTCTTTTCCACCCTATTCTAGAATAAAAAGATTTGTTTTTTTTCTCGATACTTTTTTATTTACTTCTCGTACTCGATACAAACCTAATTCATCGTTTTAATTAAACAATTTTTCACATGCCATTAAATGGGCTTACAGTTCGAATTTCGAATAGAACGTAAAAATCAGGAAATTAGTTTTTTAGATACGCACGAATAAGAGAAACAAGAGGTGGGAAAAGGTAGGAGGAAAAGGAAGAAAAAAAGTGAAAAAAAGAAAAAACAAGAAAAAAAGAGTAGAGGAAGAAGAGTTCGTACTCAGGCCGCAAACACGAAGCACATATCCTCGTCGAATCCTTTTAACTTTACGAAGCGAGGACGAACGATCACAGTGTGACCAACCAGACATTTCCAATATACTTCGGCACTTTTCACGGTTGCAGTTTTTAGCGGCAAATCGTGTCCCTGTCACTTTTCGCATTCGTTGCCCTGATAAAAGAAGGAAAAGGATGAGTACAGTAGTGGTGGTGGTGGTGACAGTAGTATTAGTATTAGTAGAATGTGTATGTGGCAAGAGATACGAGAACGAGGATGAGGAAGAGGAATAGGGGGAAGGAGGAGAAGGAGTTGGAGGAGGGGGACGAAGTTGGATAATAAAAAGGACATCATGGACAAGATCGTGAGTGTGCGTGTACGTTCTTTCTCTTTTTATCTCTATCTCTCTTTCTCTATATGTTTACTCCCATGTGTTCAATACATCTAACATAAGACACATACAAACACATACAAACACATACATATACAGAAATATATGTACGTAAATATATACCGCAGTAGAAGCGCGTAAAACGGCCGTGACGTTGCGACCGCGGCAAGTTCCATTCACGCATACACTAGCTCGCAAACAGATTGCCGACTTGAGCCGAATATATTGAAATAATCTCGGCAAATACGACAAGTTCGGTTATGAAATTTGCCGAAGGGCTTGCGAGCTCTCTGCTCTTGGCTCCCTACCTCCTCCCCCCCGTCCTGTCGGCTTCTTTCCCTCCTCCGTGCACCCACCACGACGACGGAACCCCACTTTGCTCCTCACCCCTTCCCTCTCTCTCTTTCTCTATTTCTCTCTCTCTTTGCTAGAGCATCGCGAATCTGCCCGACCTGCTTCGAGTGATATTTGCTCGAAATCGGTTCAATAGCAACTTGGGTATTCGCCTGTTCCTCTTATACGATTCGGGGGTTCTACCAGGCCGTCTTATGATGTGCATACGGACACGAGAGCGACGTTATATGCCCCCCTACTCTCCTATCTTCAGCAACCCTCACTCTCCCACTAACTCCTACCTCCTTCATCTATCCATCCATCCATCCATCCATCCATCCATCCATCCATCCATCCATCCATCCATCCATCTATCTATCTATCTATCTATCTATCTATCTATCTATCTATCTATCTAGCTACTTTTCTATCTATCTCTTTCTTATTCTCTCCCGAATACTACTCCTTTAGCCTTGTTCATAGTTTCGTACACAAGGTCTGGTCCATCGTTGAATTTCTGTACTTCTCCTGTTCACTCTCTTTCTCTCTCTCTCTCTCTCTCTCTCTCTGTTTCCGTCTATCTGTCTCTCATAGATACACGAACGGCGTTAGCAGCCGTTTCTGTGGGTTGCCTTGTGCCGTTCGCTTCGTCAACGCCGCAAAACCACCGACGTTGCTGTGAACAACTCAAACTGTGTGTTATCCGATGGATCATGGTTTCGTTCCTTTGCTCAAGACCGGAGGCTCCTAACGACGACGATCATTCCAATCGTTTCAAGGAACCTTCTTGATTACACTTTATCTTTCTCCTTCTCTCTATATTAATAATCAAACTTGTATCAATAGTTTCAATTGATTTATTTTCTTTTTTACAGTCGTTTAAAATAATCAAATTGAAATATGTGGAATTATGTTTGATGTTTCATTTTTAATTTTTTTTTTTGGAAGTAGTTTGACTCTTAAAAAAGATTTTTTATTGGGCTAGAATTTTGTCAATTTTCAAAATAAATAAATATATATATATATATTTATATATGAATATATAAAAATAAATTATATTGGATTCACAAAATACGATTTTATATTACGGCACAATGAATGATTTAAATTAATTAATTTTTATTACAATGTAATATTTACTAAACAAAAATGAAAAAAAAAACAAAACAATTATAAAATAAAATCTAATTAATATTTTCTTTAGTAATTTCACAATATTTTAATCTCCAATTGTAAATGACTAAAAGGATAATATTAGGATTCTCTTAATACGTATGAATACCATCAAAAAGAGAAATTAGAAACTCGTCTGTAGAATGATGAAGTGTAAGTATGCACTTTAATGTTACGTCAAGAGATAGAGAGAGAGATACATACATATATACATACATACATACAAGTATACTTTGTATGTAACACGTATTGCCTAGGTCACGCATAATGTAATAACGACGGGCATGAACAACGTGCGAAAGGAAGAACGTACGTGGATTTATAACGCGCGTAGTCGAGCAGAAATCGAAACCTTTGATACACGGGGTGGGACAATTAAACGCTAAACTACCCCTCGAGGGCACGAGCGCACCCCTAATGCGCTCTTTATGGCGACTTAATGCCCCTAATATTGCATGCGACCCTTGTTTATACCAGTTCAGCGCTTCCCATTTTCTTCGTGTTTTAAACTTACCTATGTGTACACTTATATTTATTTATATTTATATTTATTTACGATAAAACGAAGTATCTCTATAGAAATAAATTTTCTTATGCAAATTATTGTTTCTATTTTATACAATAATCTCACACAATCATTGTTCGAATATTCTTTTAAAACGATTCACATAAGATTTCTTAAAAACTCACAGTTCAAAATGGAGATCAATTTTTCGTATAATCAAGAAAATGAATTTTCATCGAAAGTTAATTGAAAAGAAATGAAAGAAAATAATATTAGATATATGTTTTCGGAGAAAACAAGAAGAGAAAAATTGATGAATGAATTTGTTGACAGTAACCGTGGTGAATGGTGTTTCAGTCTGAGAACCCCTGTCGATCCTAGAAGGATAGGGAGCGGAGAAGAGACATCATGGGAAAAGTTGATGTCGTGTTTGTCCTAGAGATCTACCAGTCGAATAATGTAATGCAGACGGTTCTATTGAGTCGTAGCTAATATATCTGTCACCGTTACCGGGTCGCACACGTTGTTTGGTCAAGCCTCCGGCATCGAAGACTTGATTAAATTACTAAGTTACGTATTAAGCTTACGAATGGAAAAAGAAAGAAGAAAAGAGGAAGAGTTTCGATGAAAAGAATAAATGAGAGAGAGAGAGAGAGAGAGAGAGAGAGAGAGAGCTTAGTCCACTCGTTCTTCATGATCGATAACTCACAAAGATGCATCTTATTCAAATTCATTCTCTTTCTCTTTCTCTCTCTCACTCTTTTTTTATTGGAGAGGATCTTTCGTGAAAATTAAACACGGCGCGCCGCTTAATTGAAAAGCCAAGAAAGAAAGAAAGAAAGAAAGAAAGAAAGAAAGAAAGAAAGAAAGAAAGCGAGATAGAATAATTTATATTTATATATTTTTAAATATATAGATAGGGTTGAGCAAAAAAGTTTCGTTCAAATTTAAATGTAAAAGTAAAACTAAATTTTTTTGTTTTTTTCTGATTTTATATTCAACCTTCTTTAAATGATTTCAAACTGTGTTGTGCTAGAATTTTAGTTATTTACCGATTTATAATAATTAGGTAATTAATTAATTTATAACAATACCGATATTATAGTCGTTAATCTTTTACAAATATTCGATTAGACATACTTGGAATATTAATTGGCAGGATATTAAGATACTATGTCCAGTTGTCGTTAAATGTAAAGGCAATTTTTTATATTTTTTTATGAAAGGATAATTGAGAAGAAAAATATTTTCCTTGATAAAAAAACTACTACAAAGCGTAAAACATACAAAACTCGTAAGTTTTTGTCTATCCCGTTTATTACTTCAAAGGTGTTTAATATTTTTCCTCTTACAAATATTCTTCCTTTTTTTTTCTTTCATAATTCACGTAAAGATTCGCGTAAACTTTTGGCTAGCATTGCATACAGTTTATAATAAATATATATTTACATGTATGCCTTATATATAAAAAAATGAGAGATAAGGTTACACGGGGGGGTTTGAGGAACTGAGCGCGCGAGAGTATGCTTGAAAATTTTCTTTCATTAGACTTCTCGACCCTGAATCTCCCAGGCCAACGAATATTTTATAAATACTCGAGAAGATTACGCAAAGTAATTCGCGATCCGATGCGATATCGTGTAAATCCCCGAGAGATACGATTCTGTAGATTAAATTTTTCCTCGAGTTTTTTCATCCCTACTCAAAAGAAGAAGTAGCAAGAGAACGTAGAAGTAGAATAGCGAAGGCTTTTCATAAGTTCATAAATAACGGACGGGATGAAGATATAAACAAAAAAAAGAAACAAAAAAGAAAAAAGATAAGGGAAAGAGAATGGAAAAGAAGAGAAGAGGAAGAAACAAAAAAAAAGCACATCAAAGATGGATGAATGGATAACTCGTTTTGAAATAAGGGTTGATAAGTGAAAAAAAAAAAATTGAAGAGTATAAAAAAGTAACAAAACATACACACATAAAAAAAAGAAAAAAAATTAATAGAAAAATAAAAAATACCATTTTCTCGGTGTACCAAACGCGTTACTTTGAAAACAAAAGTCCCTTTCTCTCGCTCTATCCCTCTATCGTTTTAAAATCGTCATAGAGGAAAGAGGAAACTCGGAAATCCATATATGCAAGCCGGGCACATTGATTTCCGGCTTAAAAACTTCGACTACCGACTGGCAAAACTAATAACTCTGCTCTCGCAGAGGCCGTTGCTTTTCCATTTTTCGGCATTAGAGGATCTTTTAGAAAGTAATTCCACCACCCCTTACTCCTGTTTTCTCCCCCCTCTAGCCTATCCCTTCCTCGTGCTGTTCTTTTACTCCTACATCACTCTGTTCCATTCCTGTACCGCTGTAATAGGTGCAAAATCTGTCCTCTTTTCTTTCAAATTGGTCGACTTTTCAAATGGATGACGTATAGTTGATTTGCGGTATTCCTTCCTTGTGATGACTCTAATTAAGAAAAATAAGATATTCAATATTTAATATAGTAATTAAAGTAATTAACATTTAACTTATACTCGAAAACAAATTCAGATTAATTAAATATAATTTACTTGTATTATTTTTGTGTTGAATTCTCTCCTATTTTAAACAAAAAAACAAATCCAACTAACAATAAATGTTATTTACTTAAATAACAAATAAAATAATATTGAAAATTATCTAACAAAAACCGCAAAAAGTAAGAAAAATTTTAATTGAATAATAAAAATCTATCATTTGTTGTAAGAACGTTTTGTCGTTTAAGAGGATGCTATTATACGAACGATACCATGAAAAAGGAGCATAGAAAAAGAAGAAAGAAATAACGAAATAAGAGAGAGAAAGATAAAGAAGAGAAGTGTATATGGGTATATGGGTAGCTCGCCCTTAGGATTCCCTTTTCTTTCGTCGGTAAACTTCAAGCTTCTTTCGCGACGATCAGTGGTGTCTATCTTTCTTTCTGTCTTTCTATCTTTCACTTCATCTCTTATTCTCTCTTTCTATCGTTCTCTGGTACCTAGTCTTGGGTTCGTTCGCGATGATGGAGAGACCAGACGAAGAGGGTCTCTCGTTTCGCTGTTAAGCCGCGTACAATGCGGCAAATGAACCGAATTTGCGAAACTCAGGGATCCTAGCCATCATGGTAAAGGTTTTCTCTCTCCCTCTCTCTCTCTCTTACTTTCCTCTTTTCCACAGAGGTCTTAGTGGCCGGGCTACTGAGAGATCCGCAGGCGTTAGAACTAACACTATTCAAGGTGTCAAGAAGAGGAAGAGGTTGCTGCCTCACTTCTTCCTTCTTCGATGGAATCCATCTCTTCTAGGTACTCGGGTGAAAAAAAAGATCCTGAAGAACCGCTGTTACTACTACTACTACTACTAGTACCTTTATTCTTTTCTCGAGAGTTCATTACCGGTACCTGATTGACGAGCTTAACGTGAGCAACCTACACCGGCAATTCCTACGCTCTAATCTAACCTACAAAATGCGAATGAAATGACTATGATCGCGTCCTTTAATTATCTTCAAACGTCATTTTCTATTTTTAATCGATTAAGTTTCTACATTTTTTTCCTTTTTTTTTATCATTGCGAACTATATCAAGCAAAATTATAATCCCTCGCATTCGATGGTCTGTCGTAAATATTAATCATTAATTGAAATGCAAATTAAATAACGTTCTTTCGAAAAATAATAATAATTATTATTATAAAAAAATTGAAAGGTGGGAAGAATTTTGAAATACGACTGACAAAAAATATGGTTGTTCTATTCAACGCATATTATATTTTTTATCTATCTTTTCGTTGTATTGTTCTCTCTCTTTCTCTCTCTTTCTCTCTCTTCCTCTCTCTTTCTCTCTCTTCCTCCACTCCCTTTTGCCCATTCTCGCTCAAACGTACCTCTCTTTTTTTACAGCGAAAAAATTTTTTTTTGTTACAATTCGGACACAGGCTCGAGAACTCGTTGGTTGGAGGAGTGAGAGAGAGAGACAAAGTGAGAGGATTGGAGGGGACAGGGGGGGTAGAGGTAGGAGAAATAAAAAAAAATCGAAGGAACGCCGGCGCCGTGAATTTCAGCAATCGTGAATTTCGTAGTTCGGGGCGCAATTCAATGGTGCGTAACGTGGCACGAAATTGTTGGGCAGTATTTGCGAGATTAATGAGTTTCATAACGCGCTAACGACATTCAGGGTGAAAACGAAAGCAGATTATGCGGATGAATTGGGGGGATAGAAGAGTAGGGGGACGGAAGTGTATAGAGTGTGTGTGCGTATATATGTGTGTATGAGAGAGATAGAGTTGCTCGTATGGACGATGACTAAAGTGCGACAGAGTTAGAGAATGAAAGAGTGACAGAGAAGGTGGAAAAGGGTGGAGAGGGAGGAGAGGGGGTAACTCAGCTTCGAAACGTTTAGCCATCTGCGAGTTTTGGTGACGATGATTTCACTTGATGAGGCAGCCGGTACTATTGTCAAAACGTTCCCCAGGGTGGTACCGAACGATTTCGAAACTCAGGGTAACGATTTAAATTGGCCGCGAGTACGTACAACACGTTAACAAGTGTTAACGGCTATCGAATAAACGAGGATTAATCTTAAGAATTTCAAACAAAGATTCAGGTGAATATTGTTTAAGGTGATTGTTTTTATCATTTTTTCTTTTTTCTTTGAGAAAGAGAAATTAGAATTATTTTCAATAAATTATGTATAACTGTTCTCCATGATGTACTTGTTGGAAATAAGAAAAGAATTTATTATAATTTACGATTGTATTTAAAATTTTTTTTTTGATATATAAATAATAAGAAATGAATTAAATAATAATGTAAAATAATATGTACTTACGAGATGTGTTTGATGAAAATTGGGGTAGTTTCGAATATACAGGTGTATGTACGTATCTGTTGGAATAGAATAACATATTATTTGTAATTTTATAATTATACGTTTTCTTTTCTTGTTACATGTAAATTAATGGTAAGTATATTACAGAGAATATTAAAAAAATATTTAATAAATTAATAATAATTACCAAATACGAACAATATAAAATAAAATACTTAGGAGATATTTTATGCGAAAATTATAAAAAGAAAACTAGGAAGGAATCTTATAATAAAATAATATTGAGAAAGTAAATACTAAACGATGTGCCGCGTTCGACTTTAGACGACCGACTGATTGATTTACTCGAAGGTTAAAAATAAAAACAAATAAAAGTTCTTTTATTAAATTCGTGTAATAGTAATAAAATTTGTTTATAGTTTAGTTTATTGAAAACAAAACTATTTCTTAAATCGAAATCCCGATTGCATTGATGTCTCCGAGCTAAGATCTTTTCTCATATTGAATCATATAATTTTGTGTATCCGTAATTTTTTTTTTTGAGGGAGAAATAATGTATTGAAAAAGGTTATTTTTTCTTGAAAAAAAAAAACATTTACTCTCTCTCTCTCTCTCTCTCTTGTTTTATTTTTTTTTATGACGCTTGCGCGAACAAACACGAACGATCGGTAAAAAATGCATCGTCGTCGGGGCTCGTCGAGGCTCGAACGAAACGTCGTTTTCGTCACACGCTTTTCCACCCTGACCATTACTACCACCATCAACTATCAGCATCAGCAACACCACGACCATCAACCACCACCACTGTCACCAGTACCACCACTACCTCTCTCTTTCTCTTTCTCTCTCGATTTTTTTCTTTAATCTAATCTATCGACAATTTGACGGGCGAAAAACCGGCCGCCATTTTTGCCTCTTCCTCTCTCTCTCTTTCTCTTTTCTCTTTTCTCTTTTCTCTTCTCTTCTCTTCACTTCTCTTCTCTTCTCTTCTTCTCGTACCCCGGCGACCACCTTCCACCCCCGCGTAGCACAACGTAAAGCTATTAAAATTCATAACCCCGGACATACGCCGAGGGGTAAAACGTGGAGTGTGCGACGTCGAGTAAAGAGAGCGAAAGAGAATTTCATGTGTATGTATATAAATACATATGTGTATATGCATATATATGTATATGTATGTATATCTATACACAAAAGAGAGAGAGAGAGAGAGAGAGAGAGAGAGAGAGAAAGAGAAAGAGGGAGTGAGAAAAAGAGAGACAGAGAGAGAGAATGAGGACGAAGAGAAGGATGAGGAGGATAGTGGAAGGTGGGTGGTGGTCAGAGCTCAAAATGAAGTAACCAAATTTGCGGACTCGTGCTCTAGCCGGGCGCAAAACAAGAGACTCCGTTGCCCTGGCATGCTGCCCGCGGCTGGATTTTGAATATGCATTGCTTCCCGATGCACAACGTCGCATCTATGCCCAGCCGGCAGGCCGTCGCGTGCCTTTGTACTCTCTTCAACACGTATATAGTATAACTATGTATATCGTATATGTGCATCTATAGATGAATGCGTATCTCATCTCTCTCTATCTATCTCTTTCTCTTTTTGGATGTGTTTATCGCGAGTAAGAACACGCTTGTCTCCTTCATGGAGAACGAATAGAACAACGACTATACTCTATCGAATTATACCTATCTCTCTCTCACTCTCTTTTGACTTTAGATCTCTATGAATCTCTATTTAAAACTTCGCTGATCACCAGGCTATGGTCTGCATTCTGAGTGGTTGGAAAATTAGAGATAAAGAGTGATAGAGAGAGGTGTGGTTTAGATAGTCATCTTGAATATGCACATCGAATTTGAAGAAAGTTAATCGTTTAGCTTGTTTCATTGTTTGATACATTGCACAAGTCGTTTAGGAATAGTTTATGCCCTTGTTATTACATATTGTTCATTATTTTATTTAGATTTATTCTTTTTTTATATGAATATAGATAAATAGTCATCTTTAAGTATGTATATCTAATTTGAAGAAAGTTAATCGTTTAGATTGTTTAATTGTTTGATGTATAACACGAGTTATTTAGGAACAGTTTGTTATATATTATATCCCGTTACGTTAGAAATTTTGTTGTCATAGAATGGAAATAATTTTTATTTGTTATCAAAAGTTTTGTTTAATTCTTTGCAAACGGGACGATTCAAAGCTATAAACATTTCGAGGGGGACCGAACTGCTGTCGCGATAGTCATTTCAAATTGCCAGCTCAAATTTCTGCCTTCGCGTTATATCAATGTGCTTACGTTTTTTATTTTTTTATTTTTTTCCAGCCAAATTAATGATTTACGCAGAACGCGTATATGGCGGCGGTAGTCCGCAAAAAGTTAAAACGATATTCGTTTAGACGTTTATCAGCTCATATTAGCTAAAAACAAAATCATAAGTCGAAACCCGATTCTCGAATGATTTTATCAATGATTCCATCGACATTTCACGTAATCTCTTGCGTGTAAGAGTATTTGTAGCAGTTTAGGATATTCAAAGAGCGGGTGAGAGGTGTCCATCGTTCAATGGCAAAACAACATTTGTCGAATGAAATGAGAATCGTTCGGCGCATCGATCCTATATATATATATCTATATATATGTATATATCTATATGTATATATATTTTCTAATAATTGATATAAATCCGACCGTTGATTACGTTCCACCGAACGGCGAGTGGCTAACCAACGGTTTAATGAAATTCTATACAGCCTCGTGAACCGCAATCGCGCATACAGTTTCAAATCAACCGAATTAATATGTTACTAATTGTAAATATCAGGAATGCCGTGGACGCCGAAAGGATGACGCTATTATGTACTCATGTGTATATATATATATATACATGTTTACTGCGATT
Source organism: Polistes dominula (assembly GCF_001465965.1). Next base: position 4,050,699 of record NW_015148973.1, on the reverse strand, counting down.
TCATGAAAGTAGAATCGCAGACAAATGCGTTTTACTATATGAAAATCATTATAAACATGTACCGATCATGATAAACATGTAAGTGCTATTAATTTTACGTATAAATCTCGTCTTTGTAAAATATATTATATTTGCACTTTCATAGAATATTAATTAAAATTTGCGGCTGATCTTTTAAATTTTATAAAAAAATTTTAATTTCATTATTAACATTAAATATTTTTATATATATATTTCAATTTTAATAATAATGTAATATTTAGTCAACAGCCAAATTATTAGTTCTCGTTAAATCATTAGAGTCAAGTAACGTGAGTACGTTTAATAAACAGGATGGGTGACTCGTTCGAAAAAAATAAAAAATATAAATAAAAAATGTGTACTATTGACTTCAAAAGGGTGATAAAAAGATGATAATTCTTTGATATTATTACATAGGTGTGAAAAGGTGTTCCTCTAGAAGTGACTCGAACCCGTAAAAGGAAGAATAAAAAAGTGCAATAATTAAATATTAATTTGATATATATTAGTATATTGATATAGATGAAAAAAAATATGATGATCTGTAATGACTTGTACAAATTTTTAAAAATTCACCCTAGTTTCAAGGGTCTGAAGGTAGAAAAGAATTTCATTCTTCAATGAAATTGATTACCACCAATTTTCTCTAAGTAGCTTATGTCGATATTACAGAAACTCTATTTTATCGACTGGTAGTTAATAAATATCTTCGGTGGTACATCATTTATCGATTTTTTACCGACCGAGAAGAAAAAATATGCTCAATACTTACGTTTCTCACCATTGTACAGCAGCAGCTCATACGTCTATAAATCCAAAAATGTTGCGGTGAAATTAATTTTTGAACTGTATAAAAAAAAAAGATACTATCATTAGAATATTATAAATAATAAGAATTATGTTGATGATAATTTGAATAAATACCAATAAAGCTAAAGAAAAAGAAATAAAATTTCTAAATCGATCATAACTGTACAAAATATAAAAATGAAAAATATGAATGTTGAACGAAACATTAGTCGATAACAAAAATCAATAGATTAATATTTCTTTGTCGAGCAAATTTTGTATTATAGCAAAGGGGTTAACAGAAAAAAAAGTAGATCAAGAACTGGGATATTAGATTTTGATTTGATAAGAGAAAGGTTCACTCTGCCGTAACTCTCTCGCTTCTTGATGTCTCGGGATTGCGATACCTGTATCTGGCGCAGTGCACTGTTATAATTACGGAGTAGCAATCAATTAGTACACCAATCATGCGTTGATTAAGGGGTCGATTGGAATGTAATGGGGCCGTAGGTGGTCAGTGATAATTAACGTTCGTGGAAACCGGTCCATGCGTACTGCGTAAAATCAAATACTGTCCACCCTTCCTACAGGAGCACCAGGAAACGAAATATTCGGCGTGCGGCGAATACGATGCCGGCATTCCCACTACTACTACTACTACCACTACCACCACCATCACCACCTCCACCATCACCTACCCCGTTTACGTTTTCCAGCATCTATTCCACAAGCTACCCTTTACGTCCTTCATTCTGATCGTCGTGTCTACCCATCGCCACGAATATTAACCTATTTTCCGAACTCGCCGCGAAACTGTGGAAATGCGTTGGACCGCCTAACAATGACATTTTCTTTCGATAACCACCCCCTATTAATAGAAGATAAAGGCTATTTTCACCGAATCGAATCGTTCCTAAAGTTCGCACCTTTTTTTCCCCAATCTACAACCATATCCCCTGTACACATACTATCTCTCTTGTGTTAAATTCACGAATAATAAAAACTATAACAACTTGTCGCTTTTCTATTTCGCCTATACAACATTCTATCACGTTGATATTAAAAGTATTCACGAATTTCGAGTAATTAGTCACAAATATACTCATATAATACCTTTCTCTTTCTCTCCCTCTCTCTCTCTCTATCTCATATATAGATAACTATAGAGATAGAAATATTTGTATGGTTGTATGAGAATACGTTGCTAACGTGATGGTTACAGACAGACGGACGTATACACGGACACTAGCCGGCCAACTTTTAACGGGGCGGTGAAGGAGAGGGGATTGGATGGTCGTTGGCGGGCGAGCGGTCAGGGGGAGGGAGGGCGAGAGAGGGTGCATTTTATTTTTATGCCGAACTACCTTTGAAATGCAAATCGATTGTTGGCCGAGCCCCTGCAAAAAACCGGGCAATTAGCGGCAAAAACAATCCTGGCGTATTTGCACGGGTACTCATTTCGGAACTCCTCCGTCCTCTCCCTCTCGCCGATTCGTCGCCGCCATCGTTGAACACCCTTTCCCCCCACGTCCCCTCCTCAACGCCACCCCCTTCTCATTGCCTCTTTCTCTCTCTTTTTAACCCTCTTCCCCTCCCAACTGATCCTTCCTGTCTCTCCGTCAGTCTTTTTTTGTCTTCATTTAACGCGTCCACGCTCGAAAGTTACTCTTCGATGCAGATATTCGTTTCGCCGATTTTTTCCAATTACGAATGCGCATCTCGCTCGCGAAATTGTTTAATTAACGCTCGATCGACGCCGGCCTTTTCGCACCGTCGCGACGCTCCCTTTCAATCCTGTTTCAACCCTCCTCTCTCTCTCTCTCTCTCTCACTCATTTTTTTTATACCATCACCATCGCTTTACTTTGTTGTTAGCCCGTTCGTGGTTCGAGGCGCAGCCTTTGCTATTTGCCTTCCGCCTTCCGTGCAAGATAAAAAATGTAATAAAGCAAGAGAGAATGAGAGAGAGAATGTCGAATCGAATCGAATGATATTTATCGAACGATAGCCAATTCATGTCTGATGTTACGCTCGAAGTAACGTCCTTCTGATGCGAATCCTCGATGAATCCTCCTATTTGCGAGATTTATCCGTGTTACTAACTTTTACATTCCACTATCATCCCCTTCCTATACCCGATCCCCACCCACCTTTAGCCTGTTTAGCACAGATTCTTGTTACTTTACGTGATTTAATTTCTCATCAACATGTTCAATGATATATGGATAATAAATAATAGTAATTCGTTGCACGTTACGTTGTAACAAAAAACGTAACACAACGGAATACCCTTCTTGTCGTGTCGGTCGTATAAATGCATATGAATTTGTTCGGACGTTGATAATAAAACGTTTAATGAGAGTTGCAAAAGGATAAAAAAGAAAGTCAAACGTAAAGAGGAAAGAAAAAGAAGAAAAACGAAGGGAAATAGAGAAAAAGAGATAGATAGAGAGAAAGACAGAGAGAGAGAGAGAGAGAGAGAGAGAAAGAGAGAGAGAGAGAGAGAGAGAGAGAGAGAGAAACAGAGATAAAGAAAGAGAAAGAAAAACTGGTGGCTCTCAGTTTCAACGGTGTGCCATTGATGTCAACGTCAATTTGCGGGCCGACGCGTTTAAACGTTTTCATTGTTCGTCTTCTAACGGTGTGCGGAAAAGCGAGGAAGAGAAGTAGCAACAGCAGTAGCAGTAACAGTAGCAGTAGCTGTAGCAGTAGCAGCACCAGTAGTGCAACCTTTTCGTGAAAGAGAGAAACTAGGAATGGACTGAACACACGAGGCCGTCGTTCACATACGTTAACGCGACGTTTCGTGAGTATCAAAGAGAGACAGAGAAAAGAGAATTAGAGAGAATGAGTAAAAAAAATATATATAATGAATGTGTATGTGTGTGTGTGTGTGTGAGAAAGAGAAAGAAGGAAAGAGATAAAATGACCAATTATCTTGCTCGAAGAGTAGCCGCCGCAGCCGCCACTGAGGTATATACCTATTACATTAATCAGCCTGAAAAAACGAAATTTTCCCCAAGCGTATTTTCGCGTTAGGGGGTAACCGCGACTTTCATTTAACTTATCTAGAGGTAGATAAACTACCTCGTAACTCGGTGCCCTGCCTCTTCACTTACCGGCCCCTTTTTCTTTTTCTTTTTTTTCCTCGATACTTTTTCTACTTCGCTCACTCTCCCTTTCTCCCTCTTTCGCTCTGTCTATCTAACTAACATCCCGCTGGCTACTACATCCTCGTTCTACTTTATGTCTAACGAGAAAAAAGGGGTAGTAAGAGAGAGAGAGAGAGAGAGAGAGAGAGAGAGAGAGAGAGAGAGAGAGAGAGAGAGAAACCATCCATGTTCACTTTGTTCTCAATTGTCTCCCTACCCTTTTTCATCCCTCTATCTCTTTCCTTCTTTCTATCTTTCTTTCTTTCTCTAACCGTGCCGTCAGCCATTTTATTTTTTACCTTCTTCTTTATCAGCCAGAGAAAAACCTCCTCTGTTCGCGTTTCTCTTGAAAGAACGAGTAGCTTTGCTCAGTGGCTGTGGTGATGGTGGTGGTGGTGCTGGTGATAGAGAGAGGAAGAGAAAGAGGAGGGATGACGAAGAGAGAGAGAGAGAGAGTGCCGGGAGAGACGCACGGTTATTTTAATGAGAATCCGGCCTCGCGTTTGTGGCGCCATCTCCGTCGGCTGCCACGTCTAATGAACGCCCGTGCAAATATTATTTCTGCTTATGTACTCGCCAACTTAGTACAACTTTGGCCGCTCTCTAATTAATAATGCTAAACAGAAGCTCGACTCACACCCTCTTCCCCTAGCCCTCTCGCTTCTCACTCAATCTCTCTTTATCTGTATCTATCTATCTATCTATTTACCAATATCATGCTGCTTTTGCTGGATCTCTAACTCGCTGATGACGGTAGATAGTATGTATGCTATAAAAGATTATTAAAAAATATGGCTTAACTTAAGAGGGATGGTAATTATGTCTTTCCCATGTTTTTTTTGATAACATCTCCTCATGCTTCAATGTTTATTCTCAAGACAATCACATGAGAAACGATTGAGAAGAAAAATACTTACTTATATTATAGTAGAACAAGGACGTATTTTATTCTTCATTTTCTTTTTCATAACTTTTTTTTTATTTTTTAATTAGAAATAAGAGTCCTTTGGGGTTGATTGATAGTCCGTAAGTCTTCTTTGGGAGAATGTGTTGGGAATACAAGAAGTTGATAGAAAGAGAATGGGATTGGGTTTTCGTACGACGTAGTCTGGATGATGAGCAAACGTTTAATGAATATTCGCATCGTTAAACGTATATGTAAGACGACGTAAGATAGAAAGAGAAATTAGGGAAAAGAGGGAAACGGAGAAACAGAGAAAGAGAGAAAGGGAAAGAGAAAGAGAGAGAGAGTTAGAGATGGGAGTTAAAGTATATTCTCAAGCGGTTCGACGAATTTCCACTGTTACCACTGTTTGCGGATTCCGCACGGTTGCTCCTGAGTTTCATTGATCTCGTTGCTTTCTCGGAGCGAGCTTATTCGAGTCCTTCGTTGGTTCTTTACTTTGTCGGGGCAATAAAGTTAGGCGAGCAGCGTTATTAGACAGATATTTCGTCCAGAAAGGTAGATCCTTCTCTTCCTTCTTCTCAACTCCGCCTCTTCCTACTCCACCTCCTATTCCTCCTATTCCTCTTACTCCTCCAGGCCAAAACAAATTTAATAAAGTCACTATTTCCGTGCCAATTTCGAGCCTTAACTGTTCGTGTGTCACCTTCAATCTCTATACTCGGCGTTTAAGCTGATATGCATGTTAACGACCGGCTAATTCGGTCAAATTGATCGTAAAACGCCGTTGACCATCGCGCTCCGATGGATTTTATTCATGGAACCTTGATTAACGTTGGAACGATATCTCTCCCTCGCATTTCCACGGTTTACTACATGCTAAAGCGCCAACTCGAATTATTTCCACTTTTTTTTTCTTGTTTGGTTTTTTTTCTTTTTTTTTTCTTTATATATCATAGTTAGTTACGATTACTCGTTCGAGATAGTAATGAAACTTTCGATATCTAGGTATTAGCTTTTTCGATGACCCACTATCCTATCTTGCCTTATTCCTCTTTCCGTTTCTATCTTTTCTCCTTCTCTAAAAAAAAAAAACATTCTCTCACTATCCTATCTTGTTCTATTCTTATTCCTATTCTCATTGTTAACTTATTGAAAAAAAAGAAGAAAATCCTTTCCAGTTGGATAAAATCATTGATCGCAAAGTTGGCGTTTTGTGGAAAAAAAGGTGAGGAAAAAAAAGCAAAGTAGAAAAAGGAAAGTTTGTTGAAAAGGGGTTTTTGATCGAATTCTTTAGGAATTCGTAGGTTGAAGAAGTTTTGTGTTAGGTTTTGCTAGAAATTCGTTTCTTCCTTTCTTACTTTCTCTTCAAACTATATATCACCGTCGGCTTAGCACTTTGCTCTCGGTATTATTAGTCTTTGGAGTTAGGGAGTACGCATGGACTCGAATCTCCAAGCTCGCTCGCATGGTTAACTTTGGCAAACAGGAATTACCATTTTATTGGGTGAGTTCTGGCGCCCTCTTAGCCAGCCAGCCAGCCCAGCCAGCCATCCAGCCAGCCATCCAGCCATCCAGCCAGCCAGCCAGTCAGCCCTTCCTATCCTCCACCCCCTTGGCGCACTTCACAGCGACCCCTAAACGCGACGATTGGAATACCTAATCGTTCAGGGACCATTCAGCACCCATTGTTCCACCGACCAGCAGCCGTTGTTGGTGCTGTTAACGTCGAATCTTTTCACGCTCTGACGCTAACGCTTTTCTTTTCTTTCCTTTTCTTCTTATTCTTTCTTTTTTTGTTTGTTTTTACCTTTTTTTTTTCTTTTTTTTTTATTCTTTTTCCACGAAAGACGACTTATTCCTATCAGAGTGTTAATCGTCAAAAGCTAACACGCACGAATTACCGATCTTCGATATCCGTGCTAGGATTAACGATGATGGACATTGGTTAACTTTTTATTGAAATTTTTTTCTAATCTATCGTTTAAGATAATAAAGAACGTTTAATTGAAATTAGTATATTCGTAATATGTCGTGAATATTTACGTGTAATTCTCTGATGGCAATTTTGATTCTATTTATAAATATTAACAAATTATTTTACTACGTACTGATCGAAAATCGTGAAAATAGAAATGTTCAACTATAATACTACTCATCGTTAAAAAATGTAATTATTTTGTATAGTATTAAAAAAATAAATCTAGTTAATGATAATTTAAAGATATTATACTTGTTGTTTTTTCTCTTTCAAACAATGATTGCGAATTAAATTAAGTAAAGGATTAGGAATATGTTCATGTGGATTCATTCACAGGACACATCTATCTTACAACATTCTGACGGGTTATGGTTTTGTTTTTTTTGTCTTTTTTTTTTCTTTTTTACTACGTTTTATCAGCGCTTGCACCTTTATTTTCTCTAAAAGGGGATATTCTTCCTCGAACGACGTTGAATATGATTAAATATGTACATCAAATTTTTATTTTATCACGAGAGCAGGTAATATATACAAACAGACGTTTTTTGGAATGATTTAGGGTGGATGATTTTAGTTTATCTACGTTTGATGATCATCGGACGCGTAGAGATTGACGGAGATCGATCGATGAAATTTTCAAACATAAAATGAAAATTCGAAAAAATTCATTTTTCGAATTTATCCAATTGAATCGAACAATTCTTTCTCTTTTTCTTTTAACTTTTCATACGACCGATCTCTTTTTCTTTCAAAAGCTCTTCGAATTTACATTCCTCTTATAATGACTCTACGCATAATATGCACAATCCTCTTTCACCTCCTCTTCCTCCTTCTCCTCCTCCTTTCCCTTCTTCATTTTCTTCCACTTCCTCTTCTTTTTTTCCTTTTTATTTATTTCTTCTTTTTTTTTTTTTNTTTTAATCATTAATTACTTTTTTCTTCTTAACATACTAATACTGCAGAATATTGTTTATGTCAAAATGTTATTTCCACCGATCGTCCTCTTCGTCATTTCCTTGTTTTTTTTACGAAGCTATTACTCGCTACATAAGAGAGATAATTTCTAATCTTTTTCTAATCCTTTAAACGGCGTATACGTTCCCTTTTTTTTTGTTGACGATTAGGACAACGTCGGGACGTACGTGAGAATGTGTTACTGCTGGCAGCCTAAAATACCATCGGAAGATTTTATTATTTTATTTTTTTTTTATTTAACCACTACACGAGCGACTTCTTCATCCTCTATTCCTCCTTATCATTAGCAAGGATTGTTAAAGGATTGTTCGAATTATAATTAAATGACGAAAATCATTAGCATCAATTTTTACACGATTCCTGTCAAAATTCATTGAAGAAAAAAGATCGATAAGAATTTCAGTCTCTCATAATTAATTTTTGTTTATCTCTGTCTTTCTCTCTCTCTCTCTCACACACATTCTCTCTCATTCTCTCTCACTCTCTCATCTCTAATACACTCACGATTCTTTTCTCTTAAAAATCAAAATAGAGAAATACATAAATTTTTGTAGTTACTCTTCGGGTTAAGTTTTAATTTTAATTTTCTTATACACACGTGACAATTGAATCGTACACGTTCGTATGATTGTCACAAACAACACTTCACCGATTTAAAAATCGATCGATCGAGAGGATAAACGTATTATCTTCAATTATTTATCATTATTTCTTTTCATTCCTCTCTTTTTCTTGCACACACGAAAGAAATATACATACAAATACATACGCGTATGAAGTTCATTCAAATCCACGATCTAACTTGTTAAACTTGCACGATTTTATTTTTTTTCAAAAGTTTTTCAAGTCACCGTAGTAGTTTTTATCACTCACCCACACACATGCTCATAAAAGATCACTCATTTTATTAAACGCCGCTTATATCGTCGAATGAACATGATCGTCATGGTCGTCTCTCTCTCTCTCTCTTTTCTCTCTGATTGATATTGCACATCATCGTGGAATACGATAAACACGCTTTTATATTTCATTGTCTCATTGAAATACCTACGTAAGCCATTATTGTTTTTCGATAATCATGTATCAATGATGCAATCGAAGAACTTCAATTCATCTTTGCTTCTTCAATTAATTTGCTTGTTGTTAAACTTTACTTCGATTACTTCGTCGATCGGTTAAATCTTTTTGTTACCTTTGTTTCTTTTTTATTTGGACGAACAACGAAAGCAGGTACTAAATTCTTTCTTTCATAATTTCATTGTTTTTTTTCCTTTCCTTTTTTAATGTTTCTTATTTTTTGGTGGTCTCACACCCCACGATTATAAAAGTTCTTTCTAAAACTGGGATCAAACGGATTTCTTTTTCGGTAAAACCTCTTTTTCACGAACATTCAAACGTAAGTTCATTCATTAATGTTTCTTATAAATAAAATCCAAGAACAAGATGATGGAAGGCTGGACGATAAGTGATAAATTCCAATGAAGAAATATATTCGTAATCTTCGTTCCTGTTCCTGACGACAAACAGCAAAGATGATGAATTCGGCATCAACTTTGTCGGCTGGTAAATTCGATTATCTTCTCGAATCTAATGTTAAACTTCAGACCATTTGAAGTCCCTTGGTGATGCTTTCGACGTGTTCCTTGGCTCGCATTCTTAATGCTTGGATGCTGCTCGTACGGGGATCGTGACCCGGTGGACTTGGAGGTGGTGGTTGGACGTGACTACCACCTCCTATGCTTGCCATTCCACCTCCCAATGTTCCTGCAGACAATTCAACATTTTGTTTGTTTTTTTCTTTTTCTTTAAATTATATTTATTCGTTCGATAAAAATTATCTATCATCTCTCGGCAATTTTATTGATCTTTCTTTTAATTATAGAATTTATATTAATTTTGAAATTAATCTTTTCAAGGCTGACTATTTATTATTTTATTTTATTTCGAATACAATTTATAGAGAGTATTATATCGCATTGGAAGAGCCCTTGAAAATATTAATAAGTAATATTTTTTTATTTTATTAATATTAAATGTAGAACATTTTCATATTTACAATTAAAATTCTAAATTTAATGTTATCAAATTGTATGAATATTATTTCATCATTAAACCGTATAGAATAAAAATAAAATATTATAATAATATGTATCGAAAATTAAACTTGTGTTTTAATATTAATTGTACGTACAATGAATAATAAGAAAAGTAAAATAAACGTACCGAGTTATTTAGAAGTTGAAAGATCAATCAGTCCAGTCAAAAGATGTATCTTTATTCGTTCTTTGCTTTTTATATTAGAGATTGAATATATGAGGAGGAAAGATATTAGGGTATAATCTTTCGTTTAAAATTGTTCCAATCGAAATCCGATGGAGACGAATTTGCTTGGACTCGATAGCAAGTGTCTCGATAGGTTCGACGTACCTGGGACCGCATTAGCCACAGCAGCAACGTTCGGAGGTGAGGGCAATCGTCTCGGGGAGGTTAAATAACTTGGATATCCTGTGTGCGGCGCTGCCAGAAATCCTGGAAGTGCGCTCAAAAGTCCTGGCGGTGCGAGCCAAGGATCTCCAGGTAATCCAAGAGTCGTTCCACCGACGTTTCTACCAGACACCAAACCATGGATATATTTATGATTATTCCTTTTTACTTAACTTCAAAACTCGGTCAACTAACTTTCGTGACTTCGAGGAATATATAATCGTAGTATCAAATGTAGATTGCTGGTTTATCTCTCTCTTTCTCTCTCTCTCTGTCTTTCTAATTAACTCAGAAGTCGTTAAACTCGTGAGTGGGAGAGAGAAAGAGATAGATAGATCGATAAAACTTCGTGAAAGGCAATTTGTTATGACAGCGTTTATTATTGTCTACGTTTTAATTAATATCTTTCACTCACAAAGAGAGTAAGAGAGAGAGAGAGAGAGTGAGTGAGAAAGATAGTATCACAGCTTTGATGGTTAACTAAATTATACAACTTTATTTATACCTTACATAAAAATGCTAAATTTTCGTCTTTTTCTTTATTTCATCATTTATTAATTTAATACGAACCACAAACTACGTCGTTATTAAATCCGAATTTCGCATTAATTAATGGACGCCGTCGCAAATAAATCTACGATTATATAAAATGTGTATATCTTTTCGATAAAATTTCTCGTTTACAAATGTATCATTCGTAGTAAAAAAAAGAAAAGATAAAAAGCAGAAGTTGAAAATCATACCTCATGTTAGCGGCATGATGATATTCGCTTAAACCAAGTCTGGCAGCTTCCATTTTTTCTTGTCTACGCCATTTGGCTCGTCTATTTTGAAACCACACCTGCAACATTAGAAAGAACAAGAAAAAAAATGTTAATAATAAATCAATCGAAATAAAATTTTTTAAATAAATAAATTGAATAAGTTTGTTAATTCTTATACTTTTTTTTTCTTTTTGTTTCTCTCTCTCTTTTTAATTAACACTCTTCACTAGCAACTAGAAATCTCATCTCTCCAAGTGTCAAGAAACAAGTCAGGAGTCGTAGTCGAGTATAGTTGTGTATGGTATGAGGGTAAAGTTACTAGTTCCCCTGTTTTGAAAGAGCCCTGCCGATTCAGACTTGTTTTTACGTTCTGTGAGAGCGGTCAACTGACAAATTCCCTGCCAAGAAGCACGTGAGTGCGACAGAGAGAGAAAGAGAGTGAGAGTGAGTGAAAGAAAAAAAGAAACGAAAGAAAGAAGAGGGGTTGGCGAAAATGGAGTTCCTTTGGCGAGCTGTGGTACTCGATCGAGGGCGAGAAAAGTGGCTGTTAAGCTTCTCTTTCTGGCACGTTGTGTGTAAGTATATATATATGTATACACATATATACAGAGAGCAGAATGTAATACAAATATACAAGTATACACATATGTACGAAACGTACACATACATAGAAGTGCGCTGGCGCACTCGTTCTACGAAGGAGGGTTTGAGAAATGTCTCTGGGCGGGGCGGTCCACCCCTGGAAGCGGTTCTGGAATAAGAAAAGGAGGCCGTCTAAAGGAGTCCACCCTTCGTTCTTCGGCATCAAGAGGGTAACGAGCCCTTAGGGCGAAATCGAAAGTGAACGACGTGACGGTGTTCCGAAATGGACCGAACGAGTGCGAAAAAGAAAGAAAAAATGGAATGGTTGGCCAAGTGAGTAAGTAAGAAGAAGAAGAAGAAGAAGAAGAAAATAGGATGAGGAAGAGAAAGAGGAAGAAGAAGAAAAAGAAGAAGAAGGAAAGAGAGTTAGGAAGTAAATGGTGGGGGTAAGGAGCTAGTAGGACGGCCATGTTGATCTCTTTATTGTAACATGGCTGCTGTTGGCAGCCCGCTAAAGTCTATCGCGTTAAGAGCCGATGCTTATCGGCCTTTGCCTTCTCAGCTTATGAATTATTCAATGGCAAGGAGAAACGACGATTGGGGGGCCTTATTGCGTGTATTCGTGACGAATTTACAGAGAGATAGAGAGAGAGGGAAAGATAAGAAACGAGATAATAGAGATGGATCCATCCCAGAACATCGTGGTGGCCCATGATCTTGTATATATATATATATATAAGAAAAGTATTCCATCAAGAATTATTTTTTTATTTACTTTTTTTATCACTTTGTCATCTTCGACTTTAACTCGTTAGACCAACCAAACGAAATTAAAGATTTCTCTTGTTTCTTTTTTTTTAAATTTTTCTTGTTTGTTTCTTTACTTTTTAATTTCGTTTTTATTGCACTCTATCAAGCTCAGCAATCCTGTGGTATAACGCTCGTTAAGCGAAGACAGACTGTTAACTGACAAGATGGAATTTCGATTGAAGTGTTGCTTCTCGTTCAACTTGTCACAAAGAAAATGGTTAAGTAATTGGCTTATCGTTGGAACTTCTTTTATTTTTCATTTCTCTAAAAGACGCTCGAGGAAATGAAAATGTATTAATGAACGAGCTCGGCTAATTCTAACTATCCTTCTCTTTTTCTTTCTTCCTTCTTCTTTTTATATATTTTCTTTTTTTCTCTCGAATCAACGCGAAATATAAATAAATTTCTTCCTTTAGCGTAGAACGACCCTTTTTGCAATTTAACATCCGACCTTGTTAACTCCTTGGCTGCTCTCCAACTGCCCGAATTCTTTTCTCTTACTCACTTTCTTCCTCCATTCTTGAGAATCTTTTTCAAGATTTATCTTCTCGACTTTAAAAGTCCGACACACACGTGATACAGAAATATACAACGTTTTAAATTATTAAACTAAACATGTTCACAATTAAATAAAAATTCATGACTGGTGAAATATTTGTAAAATATTATTACAAGAATCTTGTTAAGAATTGTCGTTTTAATTGTAAAAGATTCAGTAAAGACAAATGAACAATACTATTTCCGTAAAAAACACGTGCTCCAATTAGGATAAAAATCTACCACCGGTGTGTGATCTTTTCAAATATTATTATTAAAATTTCTTCAATTTTTTTCTTCTTGATTTTATAGATTGAGAATAGACAAAAAAATATTTTTAATTACCAAACGCACGTCTCATGAATTTAAATAAAAATCTTTATAAATTCATGTAAAATATAACATTACAAAAATTAACAAATACTATAAGATATTAGATAAACTAGTATAATAATAAATACATCTAAACAGAATTGTCTGGAGGTTGCGTGTTGGTCGTTTTGTTGGATATTGGCGAAGGATTTGCAGGTTTTATCAGGACGATATTCCTCTACTTCGTAGAGAAGCAATTTTCTTTCCTGGCCCCGTAGATGAGGAAAAGGTCATGGACAAGATGCTACGTTGAAATGATGAGAAAATAAGCGAATTTCCCTTCGTACCTCTTATATATCTTTTATCTCCTTTTCATACCAACCCAACCCTACCTCCTCCTCCCCTTAACCTCTTCTCTTTCTCTCCCATTTATTTCCATCTTACTCTTTCTCTCTCATTGACTCGTGCCTGCCTGCCTGCCTGTTTGCCGGCCGGAGCAACGTTCCCGGACCCTTCACCACCCCCTCAATCCTTCTCGCTTGCGCGCGCGCGCACGCGGAAATATAAAGAACAGGGCTAACGCGGCTTAACCTTTTTAGGTCGTAAATTTATTAGAGTAGGTACTTCCAACCTTCTCCCACTTCTTTCTTAGTTTTCTTCTTCCTTCGAAACTCGACTCGCTTCCTTTCTTTCGCCTTATTCCAATCTCTCTTCTCTTCCCCCATCAACACCACCTCCTCATCCTTATTCTTCTTCCTTCTTCCTTCCTTCTTTCCTCTTCTTCTTCTTCTTCTTCTTCTTCTCCTTTGCTTCCTCATCCTCTGCTTTTTGCAAGGCAACGCTCCACGGCAATGATATTGCGAAAGTAAACTCGCTTAGACGGTTTAAATGCAAGAAAATTGGAATAAAATGGAAGTAATTCCAGGATTAAAATTGCACGTTGTGTTCCCGTGGCGCGTTGCCATCACGAAAGAAATAAAGGAGGAGAGAGAGAAAGAGAAAGAGAGAGAGGGAGAGGGAGAGGGAGAGAGTGAGTGCGATCAACGAATAAAAAGCTCTTCCTTTACGCGCTCCTTTCTCAACGCTTATACCCTTCCTCCTTTTTCTCTCCTCCTCCTTCTCCTCACTTTTCTTTATCTTTTCTTTTTCCTTTTTCTTTCTTTTATTTTTTTTCCTTGTCTTCCTTGAAAAGTATTTACTTACTTTATCTAACTTTTTAGTTATTTCGATTTTTTTGACGGAAGGAACACATTGGACACAACTTTCTCATATTTTTATTCTTTATTTTAACATTCACGAATTTTATTTAAGATACGTCTATATTTGGCATTGATTTAATAGAAATGAAAGAATGGAAGTTGGAAAATAAATTTGTTTACTTTTGAAAAATTATTTTGTTTAGTTCAATCAAATATTCAAGTAAAATAATTGGAATTTTTCTTTTACTAAAATTGGTACAAATTTGAAGCATTTGTGATATGGTTGTTACTTTAAAAAATAACGTATTAGAAAGAATTGGAAGACATTTTTAATATCTTCCTTTTACTATCCCTTTTTCGAGGTACTTCTCGATTTAATACCTTCTCACATTTATTCAATACTACAAGAGAGGTCGCGAACATTTTTAATATACAGATCAACATAAATTTGAAGAAATACAAATAGAAGTAGGTATTATTTGAAAAATAAATCACTTATTCTTCTTAGACAAATTTTTTCCAATTTTACAAGCTAAAAATTACCTTTTTTTAAGCAATAATCTAAATTCAATGATTAACATGAGAGAAGAATTATAATTAATAATTATATTAAACTCGTGATGCACTTTTTAAAATGAAAACGCAATGAAAAATAGATATTACATTAGAAAAATTTATTATGTATTATTGTTAACCCTGTTTATCATACAAAAAAAGAAATATTAAAAATTTAATAATAAGCGAAATTCATTACAAATTATTTATCTATATTGTTTTACTTTTCAACCTAATTTTGTTTACCTTCAACTCCAATTATGAAGTAATAATATCCAGTGATGTGAGATAAATTCTTAAAAAAATGGCGACAAATAATCAACATTGTATTAAAAATAATTTATAAACCATGTGATGATTGAAATTAATTGAACAACATCATTGAATATTTTATTGTTGTCGATTCATCGAAGTTATAAAATCAGATATCGGTTCGGTTCAATGATGCTGTGTCATAAAATATATTTCTGGGGTACGTCCACCACTCGAAAGTTGAGCTTTTCGATAGCATATGAGTAAAAAAGATTGAATAAAAGTACTCGTACCTACGTTCATATACAATACATATGTATATCTATCTATATATATGTATATATGTGTGAAAGAAAAAGAGAGAAGGTTGTTAGCGATAAAGTATCGACGTTAACGTCGTTCCGGCGGCTGCGTAACAGCTTTCGCTGATGTTCTTCCTGGTGACATACGGTGACGAGCACTCGACGCAACAATGGCGCCGATATCGCGTCAAAAAATCACTTTTCCACCATCTTTTTCTACTTTTTTTTATTTTTTTTTGTACTTTTTTTCTCACTCGCTTTAGTTATTTTTATTGCTATATATATAGTTCGATAGATACAACCATATTTACACACATACACGTATAGGTTATGTCAAAAAAATATTTTTTATACTTAAATATATTAAGCTATTCCAAAAGGTTTGTTTTTACTTTATATTAAATTTTTACATACTCTATTTTAAATTATTTATTATTTCTTCTAATAGTAAATATATAATAAAAATTACATTATTATTATTATTATTATTATTATTATTATTTATTAATATTATTATATTTAATATTATTTAATTAACGATTAGTAGAAAATATTGAGAAAAGGTAAACTAGAATGATGGATTTTTTTTTATGTGATTATGTGAATTTTTTTGTTCTTATTTTAACGTACTAAAAACGATTTTTGAGGTTATGTTCAAATACTATAAAATATCCTGTATAGAAAAATTACATGAATAGATAGTTATACAAATACATATATGTGTACGTGTGTGTTTATCTGTATACGTATCTATTTATCTACTTCTCTTTGCTCCTAACGTCTGATCCTTGTCTCCTTTTACAGGCAGAGATCCTTCCGGAAGAACGATCACTTTATATTTCGGTGCCAAGCTCTCGTCGAATTTGGATTAGCGCCGGTAAAAAGGTATTCGTGCTACTCACGCTAGAATGGACACATTGTGGACACCCAAAGTATTAACAGATTTGTTTCATTGTTCCTTCAACGACACTATTATCTTGGTACTTGAGAATAAAAAAATAAAGAGTTACCTCTTCAGTACCTTTCAACAAAGTTATTATATTTCTACTCGTTTCAAACAAAACAAAAATTCAATTGTAATTTTCGTTAGATCACTTTACACTGATATTAAAATTATTATACTATATTTTATTCTACAAGTTATCCTAATTGTTCATATTTTATCATAATTAAATTTGTATAAAATGAATAACTGAAAGAAATAAAAAAATTGTCACTATAAGATTAATACGAGAATACTACAAACGTGGAAGTTGGCAAACAACTGACGATGATAGGGCTAAAGAAAGGGGTGGGGTAGATTTTTCACGGTGAGAAACAAAATGTCGAACCCACGGTTATTTTTCTTTCGGATGTATTACAAGTCTATCAAAGGTCTATCGTTGATCTATTACTGAAGTACTAGGTATATACTGGATAGAAGAGGGGTTGGGAGAAGCAAGGAAAGGGGCGGCACACGTTTCGAATATAAGCCTAGATTCCGGTCCAGGGCACCCGTGACCATGGCTCGCATAGCGAACTTAGAGAGAGAGAGAGAGAGAGAGAGAGAGAGAGAGAGAAGGGGGAGATGTTTGGAGAGGGTTGGAGTCTATTATTCGCCGTGCTTTTTATGTTACCCCCTCTCCCTTTTCCCTTCTATCCTCTCCTCTTGCTCCTCTATACTATTTCCCCCGTTTACCCCTCTGACCCGTGTGCCATGTCAAACTGTCGACCAAATTCAATCCTAAGCAGTCGTTCTCATTCTTCCTTCAAGAATCACCGATTCTTGTTTTTAAACAAGGGTGTGAGAGTGAGAGAGAGATAGTTGGAACACGAATCTATCCGCAGTGCGGCTAATTCGAGCTTGATTGGTCGGTGCATCGAACTTCAGTAGCCTAATCGATTCAATACTCTTTCCATGAAACTCGATTTACGTTAAATAGTAATAGAATCAAATACAATAGACGTTTGGTAACGCAAATATTCGAAAATTTATTGTTAATGATCGTAACGATAAAAATACGAGTAGAAAATATTTTTTGTTAATTGAACTGTGTTAGAATTACATCGAATATAATCAAGATACTATTTGATTGAGAATCACTGGCATCCTTCTCCAATAAAGCCACCCTTGTCGTTGCGTGTAATCGCCCTTAAACACTCCAACGCCCTGCAGTACTTCGATACAATACTAATGTGCTACAAATAACATCCCAAACACGAGGCGATTTCACTTTTACAATGTGACTAAACGTTGACTATTACTATTGTACTATCTTTTTCTATAAACTAAAGACGATCGTACGTTTATTTAATCTTTTTTTTGAAACTACAGATAAAATCCTTCATATCTTGCAAAAATCATCTAAGAAATTGGCCTAAATTTTGTTTCTATTTGTAATTATATTTTATTTGATAATTAAAAAAGATGATTCAAGTTAATCGCGTCACGAAAAGGAACGCAATACCACAATGCGGTATTTGGAATACAAAATAAGAAAAAAAAACACAAATCTCCTTTGGTTTTTCTATCCACCCTTACTTACTTAGTTTAGATGAGACACAAGGAGGGGTAGAAATTTGTGGGGGTGGTTAGTTGGTTGGTTCGCGTGAATGAGACTGGAGCGTTACGAAATTCGTGCAAATTAGCCTTATGGTCTCTCCTGTATTTTGACAAGCGCGTATTCATTGTCTCGCTAGAGTCCTCGAAATTACATACAAGCGCGTTTATGTATGCTCACACACATACAATCTATGGCAAATATATATGTATATTTGTTGGCGTGTTCGTTCAACACAGAATGATGAAATCGGCTACGATTGAATAGGTCTTTTGTCTAGGAAGCTGTTTAGAATGCAATATGTGTTTTGCAGCTTTGCTTACTTCCTTTATTTCTATCCTTTTTTTTTTTTCTATATACTTTTTTCAAAATTCTTTATCCCATTTTGATAATGAATATCTTACGTCGCGATAGATAATGCATCACACGATAACGTTAAAATAAAAATCATTTTGTAGAAATAAATAACTTCCTAAGTTTGTGTTATAAAACTTTGACTTTGTACTTTACATCTATCCTTTTCTATTTTTTTTTTTTTAAATTCGTTATCCTATTTTAATCATAAATATTTCTCGCCGTGTAACATAATAAACGTCCGAGTAAAGTATCGTCAAATAAAAAATAAGATAATTTAGTATGATTAAAAGAATAAAATCCAAAGTCTGTTAAAACCCGATCCATTGTAGACCATATATATATATATATATATATACGTATTTAGATATATACTTAGTAATAACTCTAATAACTCGTAATAAAGCTGAAGCTGGAGTCATATTAGCGTCAGGAGCACGCATGGTCGCACAAAGGGCGACCGCCCTCGACAAACACCGTGACTTTTGATGATTATTAACTTCACGGTGCTACGGGACGGAAAAGAGAAAGAGAAATAGAAAGAGAAAGAGAAAGAGAAAGAGAGAGAAAAAGCAACGTAACAACAGGAGAGAATGTAGGAGTCTGGAAGCTTTCGTTACTCGTGTGTTCATAAGTGAGAAAGAGAGAAAGAAGTAGGCGCCGTAGACAGTAATCCGTTGCCCTGAAGGCTTTCGTTTATATATAATATATCCTGGAACCCCCTAACACCCATCACCCCCTCCCCTCCTTCCTTTCCACCACTCTTCTTTCTTTCCTTTTTCTCTCTCTTTTTTTTCTTCATCTCTTTCTATGTTTCTTTCTCTTTTTTATATCCTTGGGTATCTTTTCCTCCCACTTTGGTTGGTCACGTTTACTCACCCTACCGGGTACCTTCACCCTAGGTCGTTTCTGGGAACCAAATTAATAGTTGCTTCTGCCGGATATATCTCGAATTCGGTGTATTCCCTCGCGAACGAGCATTTGGACCCCTTCCTCCTCTTTTCTCTCTCTCTCTCTTTTACTTTCTCTCATTCTAATTCTCTTTCTCTTTCTCTCTCTCTTGCTCTTGCTCTCTTCCCAAAGTCCCTTACTGCGTTTGACATCGGTTACTCGTTAAAGGACCGCGTCGCACGATATCTCGATCAAACGAACCTCGCCTTCGCAATCGAATGGGTTTAATCGAACGGACTAGGAAAATTAATAACTCGCGCAATTTTCAAAGGGACTACCATCTCTCTCTCCCTCTCTGTTTCTCTTTCTGCTTCTCTCTCTCTCTTGATATTTCTCGAGACACGACGACAGGACGATAGGAGTTTTATTACTTATTATTTGTTCGGATATTAATACATACCCATTTCTATCTTCATTGTTATCATGTATATCTATATCAGTAACGATTAAAAGTTTTGAAATTACTTGCTCATTCATGTAACGATCGATTTTGATAAGATCTATCATACCTTTTTATATATATTATCATTTTATATCATTTTTGTTATACATTATAAATAAAAAAATGCCGCAAGAATTATTCTTTGCAATCACATTTTATGCCAGTTAATCGAGATGAATATTATGCAACGGTACAATTATTAGTTTGATCCTAAAACTTTCTTCAATTGTTAATAAAAAATAATATCGATCTATTATATTATAACATAACAAATATAAATCGGCATCAAATTATTTTTTAGGACAAAATCCAATATATTCGTTCTTCTCCAATTTCATGATACGGTCTATTAACTTTCCACGTTTATCGCAAGCATCTCGAAAGTAATTTTGAAAAAAAAAAACAGAGAAAAACTTTTCGTCAAACATAGAAAAGAAAAATATAAAGAACGCAAGAAAAAAGAAAGAAAGGAAGAAAGAAAGAAAGAAAGAGAGTAACGTTACTAATCCATACGGATCGCAAGAGGGATAATACCTGCCGGCTCGAAAGTAGAGATCTCGAGAACTCTTGAAACGGATATATTTTCACCAAGTGACATTCATCCTTGCGTATACGAGAGAGAAAGAGAAAGACAGAAACAGAGTAGACGAATAAGACGAAGACGAAGATGAAGACGAAGAAGAAGAAGAAGAAGCTAGTCGTCGCTCTTCTCGAGTTCTGCCTTTGTAAAAGATCCCTTCCTTCTTCACCGTTGCATTTTGCATCTATATATACGTCTGTGTCGGTAGGGTACACATTTAAAAAAAAAAGATAGARAGAGAGAGAAAGATAGATGCATATTCAGTCCGGTAGCGGCAAGAAATTCGATCTTACAAGCGCCGTGGAAAAAAGAGACGAGCCAATGAAGAGAGTTAAGGGGGAGGCGAGGGTTGAGGGGTTGGGTTGGGTTGGGRTAGCTAACGTTGGCGGAAAGGGGGAAGGAGGGTGGGGGGAGGGAAGCAGGCGAGGTAGAGAGAGAGGAGGGATGATGATGCTGCTGCTGCGGGTGGTGATGGTGGTAGTGGTGGTGGTGGTGGTGTGTGCCAGGACGTGCAGAGGGAAGAGGGCAAAAGCAACGGTGGAACTGAATACGTTTGTACCTGAGCCCGACAATGGCCTTCGTAATTTGATTACAAGGACCGCCAGCTAATTGTTAATTGCTGGCCTCAGGACCGTACGCCGACAAAGGTTTCATAACATTAGATGGAATATTAAAACGAGCAGGCATATGTGTACAACCAACCCTCCGCTGTACCGCAGTACCGCGTGCGTCCTACATCGTCCCGTGGAATCTTTCTTTCTATATATATTTTTTTTTCTTCTTGATTCTCTCTCCCTCTCTCTCTCTCTTTTTCTTAGGTTAGACATTCGTTCTTTCCTACTTTGATAGGAACGAGAGAAGTTGCTCGATGTATGCCTCCTCTTGTCGTGGGAAATATTTTCTAATCTAGGGACCATCTCTCGTAATTGTTTGGTTTCCTTCGTAGGAAATCGATACGATTTCCTTTTTAAATTTGTTGAAAGATTTTAATTTGTTGGCTTCGTGAAAAAAATGTACATAAGAGAGAGAGAGAAAGAAAAAAAGACGAATTATAATTTATTACATTGTATTTTGAAATTTATTTTTATACTCGTTTGAATATAATTTGAAGGTTTGTTGGTTAATGGACCTCGTCCATCTTTCTTCTCTCTCTCTCTCTTTCTCGTCTTCTTCTTCTTCGTCGTTTTCGTCGTCGTCATAGTCGAGGACACGCGTTTCTGCCCTCGGTGTTTAACAGCTAATCTGCCAAATGAAGTGTTTTTGTGTTTGAGCACAACACTTCGTCTCAATGCGAGGAGCAAAACCGCCCTCGGGAAAAGGGTTGCTTCGACATGATTGATGCTCGAGGGAGCAACGCAAGGGTCTCTCCAACCCTTTTTACTCGAGCGGCTAAACGGAGTGCTTAATTGAGCCACAGACCTCAGAACCTTCGGACAGCTAATCTTTCGTACGTGTCTTCGCGAAACAAAATGAACTTTTTCTTCCATTCCTTTTAGTTGTTTTTTCCTCATCGATGCAGTTATTGCTTTTATTTTATCTTTGCCATCCTCTCATTCTTCCAATAAAAGATTTTCTCTAAAAAAAAAAAGACTTAAAATTAATTTCATCAAACGATTTGAAAGAAAATCAAATGACGAAAATCTAATGACGAAAATCTATCAACAATCTTATCTAATGATTTCTCAATACAACTAACTAAATTTCTAAGCATCCCTTCTAAATGTAATTTGGCTTCTCGAAATTCTCCTTGGATAGGTTCGAAGGGTTTAAGACGAGGTGGGAAACAGTCTTTCAAGAATTTCCACTGTGAGAGTGGGTGGTTTGATTCTTGCGTTTGCTTCGAGAAACCCAACCCTTTCTTCTCTCCATCTATCCATCCATCTATCTATCTATCTGTCTATTTCTCTCTCTTTCTCTTATGAACTTCGCGCAGGCGCTTATGCGTACACACACGTCCACACATTTATATATGTATATACTTACGCATCAACACAACACCTAGAGAAACGACGCAGACGACGGAAAGGATGGAACACTGGCCCGTAATGGAGTTTCCAAATATTCGGGGAGCCCTCGCTCAATTTCGAACAATTTGCATTTAGGGTGAAGTGCAATTAATAGAAGCGGGGTGTTGTCCCACGCCATTCCACGCCTATTAACACTATATTCCGCGGGAGTTTAGCATATCGAGGGGGCAATATTGAGTTACGCGACAGTAATTATAATACTCGTTAGACGGCGCTGCATGAGAGAAAGAGAGAGAGAAAGTTTACCCTCTTCGCATGCTCGCGCGGTCCGTAAAGGATCGAAGGACGCCTTCCGCTTCCTCCCACTCTTCTTCTTCCTACCTTCTCCACCTTCACCTCCTACTCTAAACGCCTTTTCCAAAGGTTCGTCGAAGGTCTCGACAGTTTGGTTAAGAACCCTTCTGGTTTCGATTTCCATCTATCACGATTATAACTATTCTGATCGGTATAATATAAAAAACGAAAAAAATAAATAAATAATAATATCTTATTATACCTACTTTTTTTTATTTCAATATTATAAATGTACTATAT
Organism: Polistes dominula; assembly: GCF_001465965.1. The sequence continues at coordinate 4,027,653 of NW_015148973.1, read as the reverse complement.
AAAAATAAATAATATATAAAAAAAAATAATAGATTTGATCCGAAAACAATAAAAATTGTTTCTACATAGTGCTCGGCAATTTTCAATTCATCCTTCGAATAATTATGACAATAAGTAAAGATAAACTTTTTTCTATAGTTATGAATAATAACGATACTATAAAGAACAAGTTTGTATTATTTTAATATTAAATATCTTTAGAATTAGTTTCGTTAGTTATTCTTATAGGGTTTCGAACAAAACGATGACTCGATTATGACGGTAGATCGAATCGTCCTAAAAGAAATTGCGAAAAGAGATCCTTTTCCTTTCTTTTTTTCTTTTTTTCATTTAGAGGGAGAGAGAGACTATCAACTTCCGGGTTAGTTATCTTCCCCTCCCCTTTCTCTTCCAAACCCCTATACTTCTTCTTCTTCTTATTCGCTAGGTCTCGGTACGGAGTAGTGTCTCGAGACACGCTTGATATTCTTTTCTTTTTTCTTCTTCTTCTTTCTTTACCACCCTTAGTATAGTATTCTTTCTCTTTCTCTTTCTGTGCAGGTGTCCAAGATCCCACGATCTTTGCTATTTCTCGCCGCCCCATTTTCTCTCGTCATCTCGCGTCTAGCTATGCCATTATCTTATTTTCCGCTTGGAAACATCGCACCCACAAGAAAAACGATCTTTCGAGGTGTTAGAGAATAACCGAGGAACGAGACAGAAACAGTCAGAGTAAGTGAAAGAGAAAGAGTGGGGTTGGTGAAACGAAAAGAGTAAAAGAGAGAGAGGGTAAGAGTAAAGTGAAAGACCATTCGCACGAATAAGATCACAGGTCTTCCTCCTGTAATAACATTTGTATTCTCAAGCACCTTCTTTTCCTTACGGATATCGAGCCCCTGTACTTTTATTCGCGAGAGTGACTAAAATGCTCTCCCTCCCTCTTTTTTAACCCCCTCCTCTTTCTCTCTCTCTTTCTCACTTATATGTTCATTCGTTTTACAATATGACGAAACTACTACGATTTACGACGATGGAATCATTTATCAAAGTCAACTGTTACAGTTTAGGTGAATTGGTATTTTATTGTATTGTATTATATATTGTATTTTTTTCTTATTTTTAAAAAATTATATTTTTTAAATAACGAAATACTGTATAGTTATAAAAATAAAGTTGATGGAATTTTATTATATTTTATTATTTTGTACTGTATCTTTTTATTATTATTAATTGGCATTAGGAACTCGAAAATTCATTGCCACAAATACCAAATCCTATCAGTTTTACTGTATCTTTTTTAGTTAATTTTATTATATTAATAATTATGATATAGTTATTGTAAAAATAATGTTTGAATAATGTAAATATTTTTTACTTGTATTCTTAAAAATTTTCTTTCTTTATTTAGTTGAACAATTAAACTATATATTTGTTTTAAAAAATAAGTCGATAGTGTGTGAACACGATTGATGAATAAAATTTGGTAATATAAAATAATATTGATGTATCATAATGATGATAGTATGATCGTATTATTTCTTAGACTATTATTTTGATTTATATAGTGTACTAACCACAGATAAGAGGAGAGAGAAAGAGAAAGAGAAAAAAAGAGCCTGTTGCAAGAGTTCTCACTGAATGTCGCATTAAACGACTTTATGGTGTCACCTATGGGTATTAATATTACGACGCCAAGCTTATGGTCCTCGCTCCGTTGACCACGACTATCGAAGGGTGAATATGGAAAGAGAAAGAGAAAGAAAGAGGGTTGACGTTTGATCAAACGAAGGGAATGTTTTTTTCTTCTTTTTTTTTTTTTAACTAAATTTAATTATTATACACAAACATTTTGTTCGTAATAATTGCTCTTTTTTCTCTTCACTTGATGATTAAAAAATAAAAATTTTGTAAATAAATCAAAGATGTTAAAATTTATTTTCTATTATTTATTAATAATTTTTTTTTAAATAAATGATGAATATAAATAAAATAATTGATAGTATTTGAAATAAATTGTATTTACTATTACGGTCAAAGTTAAGCAATAATACTAATAGTTTATTATAAAATATTAATTTAAAAATTGAATAATTTTTCTTTTAATTTCTTTCGTAGTAGTGATTAGATTTTACTTAAAATATTGATAAAAATATTTGTAAAAATATTATCAAATGAAAAAATACTGATATGTGAACAAAACATACTTGATCGTAGTCATGGTTACGTTTGATTTGACACCCCATAGATAATTTCACCCTTACCGGTCACCTGCGATTCGTGTTCCGACACCATGTCGACGTTAACGATCACGATTTAACTCCCCTAATAAAGTCGAATTAAACGCTCCAACGAACTGAATGCCTAGCACTCGTTACTATTATAGTCATTGACTGCTTTTGTTTTGCTACTTTGTAGAAACATGTAATACTAATCATAATTTCATATACTAGTGTGTTTTATCCAAAATATTTTTCTTCTAATTTGATTTATTTATTACGATAATACTCGATTTTTCTATTTTTTTACTACGAGTTTTTACTACGAAAACAAAAAACAGAAATTGTAACACTTTCCATATACATATAAACACCTCCCCCTCCTCATAACACACGCAAACACACACATACACGCAATAAATGTATACGCAAGGAGTTAAACGCCACCTCAATTTCTTCGCGTCGTGTTTCGCGTAAAACTTGAAAATTAATTAAACGTGCACGCAATTTCAACTGTTTCGTGACTTGGTACAAGTAATAGGAGAAAGAGCTTAAATAGTTAAAGAAACATGCTTTCTCGACCGAGAAATTAAAATGGTTCTCACGCTACCATGGTAGAAAAGATTTTTCTTTTGATATTAGGTAACATAGGTTGATATTTAAACACATGATTTTTATTTTACTTTTAGGTGTTACTGGCAAACAATATTTTTCTTTTTTTTTCACATTTATAAAACATGATAAAAAATTGTATCATCATAAATTGAAATATCTATGAATGTATGTTAATATACCATCGTATCAATGGCAATAAGCCAAACACCTGACATTTCATTATGCTATCATGATTGAAGTTCATATCCAAAAAGGGGAACGACGTTGTTTACTCCACCCTTCTATCCCCCTTTTCAAATTATTATTATTATTAAATAATAAAATAGTATTCTCACACTAGACGATCATTGAATACTTTGCTACCAAAAGATAAGGCTATTATACATTAATTTATTATACAAAACATAACATATCTAAATATGTTAAAATTTAAATGATTAACCGGTAATCTAATTGGCGATATATTGTTATTGTAATTTAGTAGACATTTTGGTTAAGCGTTAGAAGTTAGTTAGTTTCTTTGGAAAATCGTTACGATTGTCGACTAATTAATGAACTCGCGCGTGATCAATCTCCATCGTTAAGCTGCTTACATATTACGTTTGTATATGTGTATATGTATGTGTGTTCGTGCGTGCTGCTAACCGACGTTCCTATACTTAAACACACGCAAACATAAATGCATATATATATGTGTGTGTGTGTGTGTGTGTACATAGACGTGTATCGTGAAAGTACAGGTTGCTGGTTGGAACGATTAAACGAATGTAACGTAATTAATGTATGTACATCGCGTAACTATCCCGCCATGACTGTCGCGTAACATTTAATGCACCTACCCGATGTAAATGTAGCTCGCGAACCGGCGATAATTCGATAACGGCTGCGAAATTAGTTCTTGCGTGCGATTTACATTCTCATTGCGACCTATAAAAGTATGCTCCTAGTTATTATTATTTCTCATAGTGCGACGAATTCTTCGATCTGACTATAAAATCGTTTTTATTACAACTATCTTTGTTTCTACATTATTTTGTTTTTAAATACATATTTTAATTGAGAATGAAAAATTATAATAATTCAAATAATTTAATTGATGTTTGCATTACGCGAAAATACGTAATATGGATTATCATATAAAAATGTATCTTAGAAATAAATTGAAAATAACTTTAATAAATGAGTCAAATTAATTTTCAATCAAAGTTTTTCACGAGTCAGTGAAACGATTGTAGATTTTGTCCACTTTTTTTTTTGTAATCTTGTGTAATATCTTGTATAATATCTTTTTGTAAAAAAAATATTCTCGATATTTTTCTTATAACAATATGCGTCATAGTTAACAAAATATTGTTTAGAATTTTTTTATATGCACATACATACATATGTGCAATCATTTATGCATACGTACGTAATTTTTATTCGCTCCGCGCGAATCTTTCAATCTTACTTTGGCGTATTATTTTTTACTTCACTATGATTTATTTTACGTATAACTACGATTTCTTTTATTTTTTGCCTCATTTCTCTTTTTTTTTTTTAATACTCAATAAAATGCGAACGTAAATAAAAATGTAATTGAGAAAAAGTAATAGCCGAGGTTATATATTTCTGATGTTTTATTTTTCGAGAATGACAATTTGTGTCATAGAAAAAGAAAATATATGGAAATAAAAAAGAAAAAAAAATAGAAAATTGAAATCAAATCTCGTCTAGAATTTCGATAAATACATGTACAAATGTATGTACACAGCTAGCATACGTGTTACGTGTGGTATAAGAAATCGAAGTAAAAATGTTTTCTTTTTTTTTATTTTTTTTTTATTAGAAAAAGAATATAAAAATGTATCAAGAGAGAGAGAGAGAGAGAGAGAGAGAGAGAGAGAGAGAGAGAGAAAGGAATAAAATGGAACACCAAGCGAATTAACGTTTAATCTCCCTTTCGAAATATTTCTGAAACGAATTGTTGAACGCGTAACAGTTTTATCGATCATTCTTTCTCTTTTTCACTTTACTTATACTATTTGTGTATGTGTATGTATTGCATCTCTATAAATGTGTACAAAGTTTTTTATATAGAAAGAGAAGAGAAATAGATAGAAACAAAGAGAGAGAGAGAGAGAGAGAGAGAGAGAGAGAGAGAGAAAGAGAAAGAGATTCGAAGAACGGTTTTAAATTCTTCCGCGCCGTTATGTGCGGCCATCGAAAAAAATTGTAATCGAATTGGAGTATTTTTCCAATTGGCAATCGTCCGATGGCCGTTCGTTCTGGGCATCGGAACATTGGTCATTCACCCGTCTCCCTCGATTCCAAATTAGTTGGCCTACCGCGAAAAATCAATCTGCCCGCTTTTTTCCGCCTGCCTCCCTAGATTCCACCGTTGTCGATTCCACTCTTCTGTGGTTGCAAACCCGGAAATGTTATATACACATATACACACATACATTTATCTGTATATCTATACATATATATATGGTATACGACTAATCCACAACCTTTTCTCTCTCAAACCCTGAGATTTTACAGATAAATATCACGTTTTGCTTCGTTCTTCATTTCAATTTGAAAACCACGTTCTTACCTTTATCTGACAATTTCATATTAAAAAAAAAAAAAAAAATAATTATTTCTTTCATTTTTTTTTCTGATCAGTATTTGTATCAGTGAAAAAATAAAAATGTGATAGTTTTTGAAATTAGATTTGTTAGTAGATACCAAAGTTTTATTCATTTTTTTTATTATACTTCTAAGTAAATAAAAATACAATTATATTTTAAATGTACTATTAAAGATGGTAATTACAAATGTGTCATAAAGTTTTAACAAGTTTTATTTTTCAAAGTATTAATAATCGAATATTAAAATGTGGCATATAAAAACAAATAGAGAGAGAGAGAGAAAAGAAAAATCCACAAGCAACCGTGACATACATTTTGCAGTTATATACGTAATTTGTATCAATATTTCGGATATTTGTGATATTGTAATTATTTCTTATTTTACTTTGTTTTTTTTTTCATTTTTCATTAAAATAGAAATATCATCTAAAATTTGTCGTATTTTATTAAATAAGAATTGACAACTAGAGAATAAATAATATCGTTCGAAGTTTGATAAAACTTAAATAAATTAACTATTAAACGTAACTCCGATACATTTTTATCGTCTAATGATGACAACGAACAACGAATGTCGAACACGATTAAATCATAATTCTAACTAACCAATAAATCAATACGAATATTCAAATTACCAACATATATATTGATAAACTTGTTAATTAATTATAGTGACAAAATAGTGTGTTAATCTTCTTGTCTCTTATAATACCAACACCTACCATCTATCTGTTTCTCTCTGTAATACGTAGACAGGTAAATGATCAGGTAGATACAAGGGTAAATAAAAGCGAGAAGGATGAAAATCACGGGAAAACGGTATTTTCCCGGCTCGCAATCAGAGTAGCAACCACGAGCAAGCGAGTGTACGAACCCCTCGTTGGCGGTACCAACTATCTTTCTATTTTCCTCTCATTCTCTTTTACTTTCTCATTCTCTTCTATCTCTTCTCGGTTTTATCCAGCCTGAAAATTCTACGCTCCAGCCAATAAAAGCTCTGTCTCTCTCATCCCCACCCCACCCTCACCTCACCTCACCCTATTGTCATCGCCGATATATACGTGTATCTATCTCTCTCTTTTTTCTGATTCCCGTAATACCTCTTTCTCTCTCTCTCTCTCTCTCTCTCTTGTTCTTTTTCTATCTCTTTTTTTTTATCGTGCGTAGACTCGAACCATCTCGTCGGCCTAATAAATCCGACAGATAGGATTGGCGTGCGCTATCAATTAAAAACGAAGCCGAACGAGGTGCATGCGTTGAGACTATTCATAAAATAAAGAAAGAAAGAGAAAGAAACAAAGAGAACAAAAAAAAACAAGATTCCATCAGGTTGTCTGTTCTTCTCTAATAGGATTATGAGATTAGGTTTACCTTAGGGGCAACCTCCAACCCCCTCCCCCCAGCCTCTTCTTGGCCTCTTCATCTTCAGCTTTCTCATATTTTTTCTTATTCTTGATAGATTCCTTTAGTATTATGATGAAAAATGTAGAAAGAAGAAGAAAAAAGAAAAGTATGAAGTGATAAGAGAATGAAGAAAATAAATAAAAAAAAGGAACGAGTGGGGGAAGGGGTAGTAGTATTTTTTATCATTTTTATTCTTCTTTTCTTTTCCGTCTGTCTTTCGAATTGGAAAAAAATGGTGTGTGGTTTGGTTGGAAGCAGAGAGAGAGAGAGAGAGAGAGAGAGAGAGAGAGAGAGAAAGAGAGAGAGAGAACGAGTACGGTAGTCGGTGGTGGGTTTTAAACGTAATTTAAATTTTTAATTGCGACTCTCTAGTCAGAGAACGACGACGACGGAGGAGGCGTCGTCGTCGTCCTTTGCCTTTTACCGAGAAACAAAAAGAATGAGTCAATGAGTGAGATAGAGTGAGAAAGAACGACCTTTCCTCTCGTTTGATGCTACTGTTTTTTTTAGAGTGAAAAAGAGAAAGAGAAGACAGAGTATATACGCTTAGAGTCGTTCTTAAACGTTCTCTCGTTAAGCTTTCCACTCTCTCTTCTCAATTCCGCGAGGCGGAAGGAAGAGAGAGGGAAAAAGGGGGTTAAAGGGGGTGGTGAAGTTAATTAAAACGCGTTGTTTTATCCGATCTCGCGAGATACGAAACGCTTGCTTGGAAATTGGCTTGCTTTGAGTAACGAGATAATCTTACCGAATTATTTGGTTCTTTATCGAGACATTATAATTATCTATTTTATCTATCCGTTACTCATCTATATATATATAAATATACATATTCTTTTTTAATAATCATTTATTTGTACTTTCTTAAATTTTTATCCTGTTTTTTAATTTATTTTAATTATATTATTTTATATATATAAAATAATAATTTACATATATTATTTATATAAAATAAAATAGTATTTTACATATATAA
>NW_015148973.1:4003163-4019803 GCF_001465965.1 Polistes dominula | reverse complement strand
ATATATATATATATATATATTATGTATATATATATATACATAAAATTCAGTTGAGTAAAATTTGGTAATTCATAAAATAATTTGATATACTCGACGTGTTAAATTAAATTACGTAATAATTGAATATAGTATATCTATAATAAAATCGGACATATTAACTTCTTATGTTCATCATTTTACGCGTACACGTGTAGATATTTTTTCCTTTCTTTTTTTTTTTTTTTTTTTTGTTTACTACCAGTAAAAGGCCAGAGTTTTTAGTTCGAATACGTTCGAGTGTTTTAATCGTCCAGAACACGCAGGAGGGCAAATTTTTAATAAACAGTTTCAACGTACATAATATGACCAGCACATAACATTTGATCACGATTCGCGGAGCGGTAAAAAATACGCTTGCGTGATTCGCTACATTTTCTGGAAAAAAGAAAGAAAGAAAGAGAGAGAGATACCTACTCAACCCCATACCCTTCGATCGTGATCGGCCCGCCATCATTTTCCGTGCAACCGAGTAAGCTTCTTTTTTTTATGGTGTTCTATTCTGTTTTTATTTTTTATTCTTGTTTTTGGTGTTTTTTGTACTCTGTTTTTTTCTTTTTCAACTTTCTTTCTCGTTTCATACAAGCTAGTAGAGTAGTTTTATTCAAGATAAACGACGATTTAGATATATTAAATAAAAAAGAACAAAACGAAAATGTTCAAGATCGAGATAGAAAAGTCAGTTCGTAATAGATCTAACTAATAAAATCGCGTGTACACTTTTATAATAGAATATTATTCACGTATGCATCGTGCACGTATATTAGTTGAAAAATTATTCCACTAAAGAAAGAAATAATGTATATCTATTATTCGTCAAATGCAAACATGCTAATGTATCATCTATTAAACTATTCAACTATTACGAAGAAAAAAAATGTACGTTCATAAGATAATAATGTTTAATAATCTTTCTATAGATTTTCTATTATATCAAGTGAAAACGATAACCACGGAAAAATGAAGAATTTCAAACGATTATTATTATTATTAATATTATTATTATTATTATTATTATTATTATTATTATTATCGTTACCATTTGATACATACACTTATACATACATACATATAAATATATATATTAGGGTGGGTCAAAAAAATCAATTATTTTTTTTTTTACAAGTGCCACGGAAAAATGGGTTGCAAGACACCTTAAAATTCTCACCAAATATGAGCTCTTAATTTTAATAGGAATTTCCTCCGCGTCGCAGTTTTTTATTTTTTTCTCAGTCCAATAGAATAAAATTCATACCTCATTGATTGTACAGAAAAATGTTCGAGACGAATTTTGTAGGAAATTTAATGCTCTACAAAAAAGGTATCTTATACTTTTTCTGTAAACCTCACCATTTGAATGATATTGAAGATTTAAGTTTGATTATTTTAGGACAAATTTCATTTTTGTTTATGAATTTTATAACTCGACAATAAATGACTATTATAAAATGTGCAATACAAATTTTTGTAGGAAATTAACTGCTCTATAAAAATGGTGTCTTATGTTTTGGCGATTAAATTAAGCGTTCAAAAGATATTCATCATCAAACTTTCATGTGTACTGATTTTTGTCTCTGATATATTTTGTCTTATATATATATATATCTAATATCATTTTTATTATCGAATAATATTGTGTGCATTGTCTATTTCTCTCTTTTTTTCTGTTTTCAGTTATCAAGATTTTAATTGAAATAATTGCTAATAAGTTGATACGTAGCAACGATTGTAACCCATGTCCGGCAATGCTGATGAATATCAAAGTAAAAATATATTTCGTATTGTTAAACGTTATATAAATAAAAAAAAAAACATACGAGACTGATTTGTATGTATGTGTGTGTGGGCGAGATCGGGGGACGAGCAATTACTTCGTCGAAACTGCATCATTTATCGCGATGATTTGTTAATCGTCGAAGTTACGGTCGCATACAGTTTCTGAACGAATTCGTAATCGATTGGGTCGAAACAATAAATTTCATTTTATTACACCGGACGAATGAAAACGTTTATATCATTCACCTCTTTTATATGCATTTACGATACTTATATTATTTATATTAACGTATATATATATGTATATGTATATTACATTGAATTTTTCTTTTTTAATATTAAAAATCATCACATAACTGCTAATACGTTCGTTTATTATTTCATACGTTTTGTTACGAACAATGTCGCGATAGTCATTGATTATCTCTTTTGAAATTATTTCTATTCTTTTGTTAGCTCGTTTTATTCAAATTAATTGAAATATTATTTCAATGTAATATACAAACTGCATTTAAAAAAACAAAAATATCAATTATTACTTTGGTTTTAACAAATGTTAGGATAATTATAACTCTCTCTTCTCAAATTATTTTTCATTTCTATACAAACTATTGTATCCTATCTTATTTATATTAATAGAAATATCAGTGGTGTATATAAAAGAAATTAATTATATCCTCATTCACGCATCACGTATATAATTTCAGTGTAAAATAAAAAATTATAGATCAATTAGTCGAAACAAAAAAAAAATAAAAAATAAATCGTGAACATTACTACATTAAAATATGACTGAATATTAAAAATCACCGTCGTTGGTAATATTATTTATCATATATATTTTCCAACAAGTATAATTAACATCATAACAAAAAATTCCTTTTAACAAAGAAAAAATATCTTCTTCTTTCGTATTATAAAAATAAATTATTTATCATATTCATCAACGTCGTATTTTGGTATACGAATAAAAGAATTAATTACGATCAATTAATGCGACAAAAAAATTTTGACTCTGATTGATTAGAAAAAAAAATAAAAAAAAACATAGAAGAATAAATCAATCTTTGAATAATAATAATAATAATAATAATAATAATAATAATAATAATAATAATAATAATAATAATAAAGAGTGTCAGGTGTCGATGAGAGTAGGTGGAAAGAAAGTAAGAAAGAAAAGGAAGAAGGAAGGAAGTGTGCAGGTTTATTATACCTATAGATGAGTTGTAGAGTTTGGCAGAGGAGTGGGGGAAAGCGTGCCCCTGGGAGAGAGAGAAACCTAATCGATGCGTCGTCGCATGCGACTGCGTGCTTTTATCGCTGTCACGCACATAATTAATTTAATTTAGTTTAATACGCCGGGCGGTGAGCGTCGGCCCATTGGGCGGCGATTGCCGTTCCGATTGTTTGCACGGAAACGCTGCCATTAAACCCGCTGCTGGGTTGTTGGCTAGCAGGCACGACTAGTTCCTATCACGTCGAATTCCAAAGTGGAACGATAAATCCTATCGTTAATATCGATCCTACAATATATATATATATATACGTTGCTATTTCTATCTATCTTTGTTTGTTTCTTTTATTTTCCTATTTTACGATTTTACAGCTAATTGTACAAATTGTTTTACAAATAATTTGAAATTTTGTCAAAAATTTATTTCGATTAATTCATTTGACTTTTTTCTTTTTTTTAAGAAACATTTATCTGTTATCTAGGATTAATTATTTTTATACGAGATATTTTATTACTATAGTATAATATTGAAATTTTTCTTTTATCATTTTGACGTAATATTAATTATTGAAATTAATTTACGTTTGAGATAATATTATCTTGATATTAGAATAAAAATATAATCCTCTTACTTGAGAGAATAATTATAATATTTTATCGTTTTGACGTTTGATATTAATTATTAGCTAACATATCGTAGGATTAATTTGAGTTGAGATAATAATACAATGTATTAGAAACATTGGTTATTAAGTTAATAATATATTAGTTATCGTAATCTTTGTTATTTATTTCGTACATTTTAACAAATTTATTCATGAAGGATCAAGAAAAATAATTTTATAATTAATAATATGTTTCAAGCTGTTTTAAATTTAAATTATGCTATAAAATTATTGTTTCACTTTGAAATTAGATATGATATGAAGAACAAAATACAAAGTACAATGAATAAAATAAAAAAATGAATTAAATATGATTACCTGGACACGAACTTCGGGAAGGTTGACCTTCATGGCAAGTTCTTCCCTGGAGTAGACGTCAGGATAATGTGATTTTTCAAATGCTCTCTCAAGTTCGTGCAGCTGGTAAGTGGTGAAGGTCGTTCTGTTACGACGATGCTTCTTCTTACCTCCATTCCCGTTAATATCGTCCCCGCAACCCGCACCAAGTTCTTCGTCGCTACCACCGCCGGTTGAGTTGCAGCTGTTCTCACCTGGAAACCCAAACACCAAGTTGGGAGCCGGTCAGAAATACTAGGGACCTTCGAGGAAACGCTCGTTACAGCTAATGGGGTTGGTAATGGTCATCGATTTATCCAACGGCAACCAAGCTATTACCTCTATTATGCGAACATGATAATGGTAGTTACGATCACTATGACTGTTACTTATCCAACATTTCCAACTCAAATTCTAAGCTATAAACTTTGTACTTTTATTTCATACCATTTCTTACTTTTAAATAAAATTATACACCGTTTTATTTTATCTAGATTATTCATTCAGAGTGTAATCAAAAATATTATTTAGAAACATATCTTCTATTAGTTTGTTTCTAAATAGAAAAATAAACATTGGATGGATCTGCAATTTGTTAATTTTTATTTTATCTTGCATTCTTTCAAATAGAAATTTTACACAATTTTAAATATTATTCTAAGTCAATAAATTTTTTTTTGATTATATTTGATAACCGTGTTTAATTTTATAAATGATTTCATAAGAAATCTTGACAAATATCATAGATATATTTATTAATCAATTTCAGAGAACTTATCTGTAATAATTACATTAATATTTCATAAATAATTTATATACGTTGCAGTAATCGATTATAGCTAAAAAAAAGAAAGAATAAAATACATAAGTATCGAATATATCAAAACAAGTTTTCCAACGATTTCGAATAATTTCTTATTTGAATTGACAGCGCTTTTTGTTCTATCGATAAAAAAAAAATTATCCGATCTAATAAATCATAATGATTGATTAAAGATAACCAACAAMAACAAAATAATAAAAGAAGTAAATTATAGATATATTTATTAGCTAATTTTAACTATATAATCATACGAATTAAAGCTCGCGAATTATCAAAGTTTACATTAATAAACTAGGAAGGTAGAAAAAAAAGGTAATATCGCTTTTTACCATGAGTTGAAGACCACTGTTATAAAGTGTATGATAGCACGTATGTGCATATACCGGGTGCCACGTGAGAAATCAAGTGGCACGATGGTAACATTTGTAAAATTTTCTATCGTGCTGTACGTTGGGTCAATGCTGCTTATCTACCGTTTTACTAAAGCAACCGACTAACAACCTCTCTCTCTCTCTTTCTTTTATTTTTTCTTTTTTTTTATTTCTCTCTCCCGTTCTCTCTTTTTCTCATTCTCTCTCTCTCTCTCTCTCTCTCTCGTTTACTCGCGAACTACGCTGTGTAATCGTTAAATGAGCAAAGAGAACCACAAGATTTACTACTTTCGAACTTGCACGCGACCATTTTATTTGCAAATTACTCTCCCCGTGTTTGTAATATACAAAAGCAACATTTTATATGTCGGTACAAAGTAAATAATAAATTTCAAATAATCATTCGAAATGTTAGAATTCATTTGTGAATTTAATACGATTCGAATGATATGTTATTATAGTTTATCGTATAATTATATCAAATTAATTAAGAGAATAAGTTATTATATGAATAATAACTTACGTAAGTATAAGGAAAAGAATAATTTAAAAAGAATTTCCCCATTTGGAACGTGATCGTTTATACGAAGCAAATGAAACGTGCGTTACAAAGGTTAACGCAAGACTGAATTGTTTGCAAAGTTTTACCTGTGTTTACGTATCCCCAAGAACGTTTGGATTCTATTTTTCTTTATGTAAGTAATATTATTCTATGTTTTGAAATTCTTTCTATCGTCTTATAAATCAGAATATAAAAAATGTTTTTGTTTCTTACAACATTGAGATATAATAGAATTAAATTATATAGAAACTTATCGAACCTATACAGATAATAAAAATTAACTAGAATCCCATAATTTAGTGATATCTATTTTACCAAAAAAAAAAAAAAAAAAATGATCAACCTATGAAACAATTCTTATATTAAAGGATAAAAAATATGTTTATAATTAATATTTTATAACTAAATATATATATCCTATATTTATNTGAAATTCTTTCTATCGTCTTATAAATCAGAATATAAAAAATGTTTTTGTTTCTTACAACATTGAGATATAATAGAATTAAATTATATAGAAACTGATAATAATTTTCAATTATCTAATAATTTAAATTAATTACAAATATAAATAACAATTTTGTTATTAAAAAAAAAAAAAAAATAAATGATCAACCTATGAAACAATTCTTATATTAAAGGATAAAAAATATGTTTATAATTAATATTTTATAACTAAATATATATATCCTATATTTATTATATCCTTTATTATATCCTATATTTAATCTAAGTTTTTTTTTTAATCAAAGTAACTTAAAAATAATATTACAAGAATTAAAATATACTTAAAAAGAAAACATAAATAACTTTTTGTATTAAAATTAAAATGATTAATATCAAATAGTAGATGATTGTTAAAAATTCCAAATAATTCGCTCCCACCCCTCGTTAAATTTCGATTTAATGTATTATGTTTTCTTATTTTTCTATTAAAAAGATATTCCTAAAAAAAAAATAAGGAATTTAATAATATTAATAATAATTTATTGCAAAAGTAACAGTAGTTGTGTAAGCCGTCGTCAGTAACATAATAATCTTCCGTGGACAGTCATGCACACCCTGGGGTATATATATTCAAGCTCTCATTAACTGCATAATTAACCTTCTCTCGCATCGAAGAGCAGCGCATTAGATCGAATTGTGGGGGGTAATCGGGTGGCTCAATGGCGGCTCGGCCCTAAGCGTCGGCCCTACGCCCTCCTCCACTCTCTTCCTCCTCCTTCTCGTCTCTACTCTCTCGCCATTCTCTTCCTCTCCTCTTCTCTCCTCTCTGCTAACGTCTACTACTCACGGGGCCTGGGCTTGTGTCCGTGGAGCTAATAACCTTGCCTTGCTTCGTGATTGACGCGCCTATACCGGCTAATTATCAACAACAATCAATAATGGCCCCCGAGAGTTCCAACGCCACCGAGACTTACTCTCTTTACCACCACCACCACCACCACTACCTCCACCCCTTTCTTGATCCACTTCCCTTCTATATTCCCATACTACTACTACTTCCTTCCTTCCTTCAATATCTTTACTGTTTCTTATTAATGGGATACAATATGATTTTACGCCTTAGAAATTCATTTATCTAGATAATTATTTATATACGTACACATATTTTTTTCAACCCTACTATTTTATATTTATTATCTTTAATATAAGGATTTTATTTTTCGTTGTTTTTTCTTGAATGATTTTAATTCATATTTTTAATAGATAAAATTTGTTTTGAAAATAAGATATTTATTCAATTAGTTGTTTTTTTTGTTCACAAAATAAAATATATGCGAACTTTATATCATTGGGAAGTTGGACAGGTGATGAATGGATCTTGTTGAACGTTTCATAAGGATATTTTTTAGATAATATGTTTCTCTATTTAGTATTATAAATTAAGAAAAGATTGTTGATAAGATTATAATGAAAATATATTTATAAAGCAAATAAAATATTCCTATGTAAGACTTAAATATTTGTTAATCAACTTGTGATTATAAAAATAATTAAAAATTATTTTGTTTAAATTATTAAATCGACCAAAATAAATTCCACGTAGATGTTTGCATATCTTCATTTTGGACATTTTGAAAATTGATGAAAGATCGAAGGTCAAGTGGTGAAAGTAGAATTTCTGTAGTTTTGAATCTATAGAGGGTTGTTTCTACAGGGGAATATAAATGCATATATACAATATATACATATATAGTAAAGGGAAGTATACGGGCGTGTACCGCGTGCTGGGATACGTCTGCGCAATAATTGGTTTCGGTGGGACAGAGTAACCATCATCGTGATTAAATTCTACCAGGCAGGCGCAGAATGTCGGCGTGACGACGCATTTACCGCTAGATTCTGCCTCCCTCTCTCTTTCTGCTTAACACGTTCTCATTCTCTCTCTCTCTCTCTCTTTCTCTTTCTCATCTAAATCGTCTTCTCTTAAGGCGAATTGCGAGTTAAACTTCGTGATTTTGGATCTCCTGACCTCGAGTAGTTCGAGCTACTCCTAATTTACACACTTTATAAATGCCAATTAAGAAACTGATGTAAGACAGGTAAAAAAAAACCTTAATTTTGTATTATAATTACACAAACATAAATTATTTGTTTTTTTTTATAATGAATAAAATATTCAACGAAATTGTAAATGAAGAAAATAAAATGATCTTGATCATTTTGTATTTTAATTATTGCTTTAATTAAATTATAATATAAATATAATAATAAATTATTTAATAAATATTTTTGGTAATTTTAAAGTATTTGTTTTCGATAATATTTTTATCGTTAATGTGAGTCTTTTAATGAAAATACAAAAAAATAATTTAAATAAAATAATATATATATAATAATATTACATATATAATATTATTATATAAATTAATAATTTCAATAAAAAAATATTAATTGAAATTTCGAATTAAAACTATCAATTTTTTAATATAAAATATTGAAATTATTCAATAAACGTTGAAAATATAAATTGAAAAAGAAAAAAAAAAGAAATTAAATTAGAAATATGTCAGACAAAAAAAAAGTGTTGGTCATTGTCAGTATTACTAGGAGAAAAAGATAATAATCGCGAATAGTAGGTGTGAGTTTAAAAATTAAAATGTGTGAGTACAAGAGAGAGAAAGGGAAAGAAAGAAAGAAAAGAGTGTTCTATCACGTTTTAGCTACTTAAGAGATTGACACGAAAAGATATAGTATAATGGACGAAGTGGTTTCGACCTGTGCTTTCTCCTGCCCGACTCTCCTAGTGACTCTAATGGGCCAACACTGATCGCTGATAAATTTT
Source organism: Polistes dominula (assembly GCF_001465965.1). Next base: position 4,010,708 of record NW_015148973.1, on the reverse strand, counting down.
AAAACGCCTAGGGGGCCCTTTTTGATTCTTCTTCAGCTGCTTAATCGAGTTAAGGTGCCGATTAAGAAACAGCCTGCCGTCACGTTAACGTTCAAGATCCTACCACATAGTTTAGTTATTGTCCTACCGTAAATCTTTTTCGATTAGTTTACTCAAAAAGATCTAACTAATTCTTTCTAATCATTTCCAAAATCAATAATCGTTGAAAACAAATTCATAAAAATGAATTATATATTTTTTTTTTAAATTAAATTATCGAAAATATCTTTTAAAGTATATGAAATAAAAACATTAATTTCATTAATAATCTATTCCCTAGTAGCACAAAATATTGAATACATGTGTATTTAATATTACAAAAAAATTTAATGTCTTTTTAATATTAAATACTACTAGGGTTTTTTCTTATTAATCATTTTAAGTAAAATAATCGAATTAAGGGAAAGAAACGAAAAGTTTTATTTCAATTTTACGATGAGATGTTTCACATTAAAAGTAAGATTTCAAATTGATGTAATTTTTCTACAAAAAAAAGAAAGTAATCTTTTTCTTGAAGTGAATATTGAAGGTGATGAAAAGATTGGAAAGAGTGTAACTAAACGTTTTCTTGGTTTCTTGTCAAGCAAGTAGATATTGCTAGGATCCAAGGTAGTAGGTAAGTATATCCTATAATCCGTCGGCGTTCGCCGTATTTGCGAGCAAAACGTCACGCGCGATAATTAATGCTAAACGGATTAACTTCCTCGAATGCGAGCTCTCTCGTATTAATCCGATTATAATGGACTGACGTTAACTGTGAAAGGTTTATTACTCTTTATGCTAAAAGAAGTCACCTATTCTATTATTGTTTGACACTACCATCATTTTCTATTGAAATTCGGTCACCGATGAATTAGAATCGTAATATTTCAATTAATATTGATAAATATATCGAATATGTAAAGTCGATATTAGATGTTACACGAAGTAAAAAAGAAACAAAAATTAAAACTGACACTAAGTTATTTCTGATTAAATAAGACTTGTGAAAGAGAGAGAGATAGAATGACGTTGATCAGCTAATGGGTGTATTTAAAGTGTTTGCGTGTGTGTATAAAGTAGATCTTTTAATCTAATATGTTTTTTTCGGGGGGACAAAACTACATATCATTTTTGTAATATTACAAGTCTAACTACGAGTTTAAATGTTGTCGAAGGAGAATAATTACTTTTGATAATCATCTAAGAAATTTAGAAAAATCTTACGAATATACATATTACATAATAAATAAAAATATATTATTAAAAAATTAAATACTTCGTATACGCTCTAATAAAATAAAGAAAAATATAAATATAAAATTATTTAAATAAAAATAAATGACCAATTTCAATACTCATTTATATAATATAAAAATAACCATCTACTTGCATGATAAGTTTTTACTTCCTATATCATATTAATTAAATTTATTAGAATATTATGAAAAATAAATAAATACATTAAAAATAGATTAAAATATAGAACAAAAAAAAATAATGAAGGATAAGTAAGTCTAAGAGAACGTAAAACAAAATTTTGAAATTTAAGTAAGATGATAGAAAAATATTAAGAAAAATGAGAAAAGAAGGAAAAAGAGAGAAAGAGAGAGAGAGAGAGTATATGAAAAAGTAAGTTTAAGATATACTAGAAGAAGACGCAAGGTCTCGTTCGATCGTTTATACTTAAGCATGGCTGTCGATTCGAAATCTAATTTCCTTGATCGGCGTGGGAGGACAGGTCGAGACAAAGAGGGAGTAAAATCGGATGGGAAGAGAAAGAGAGGGGAAGAAGGGTATAGGAAATAAGAGAAAGAAGATGGTATGCCGTCACACAGAGGGCTTAGCTCGCCGACCAAAGAAGATTACAGAATTTGTCTTCTCGTGGACCGTCACTGGTTGTTCTCCTTCTCTTTTCTTCTACCCTCTTCTTCTACCAAGCATATATATATATATATATATATATATATATATATATGTCTTTCTCTCTCTTTCTTTCTCTTGATCTATCTATCTTTTTTGTCTCTCAATCTCTCTCTCTCTCTCTTTCACTCTCGTCTTCTTCCAACGCTCGGAACCGACTCTTTCGGTTTTTATCTCCGGAACGAAACGCAATGGCCACTTTGCGCCAGGGCACAAAGTTTCGACGGAAATTTCTTCGTAAAAGCCCCGCTGTCACCTTTCGCGCGATTTAATCCGACGCACCATATCGATCCTCCTCTCCGCTAACCCGAGAGCGTAGCTCCTCTTCCTTCATTCCTACCTTCCTCAAAAAGAATGGAAGAGAAACCAAAGAGAGATAAATACAGGAGGAGGAAATCATTATTTTGTGTATATTTTTACTTTTTTAAATTATATTATATTATATCATAATTTTTACGATTACTAATTGAAATGCACTTATATTAATTTACAATAAATCTGAGTTAAATTATTGGGAAATTTTGATCATAAATTTTATATATTTTCTTCCCATTTCCTTTTTTTTAATTTCTTTTGTCTAACAACAAAACAACAAATAAAGGATAATAAAATATTTTTTCATATTTGTATTTTTGTTCGAAGTCGTTCTTTTAATTCCCCTCCCCCCTCTCCTCTTTTCAATTTAACGTTCAACGAGAGATAAAAAAAAAGCAATGCATGAAACGTTTATATTTCCGTGGTATTTCGAGTTAAAGCCCAACAGCAGATAAATGTGTATTTTCTATGCGGAAGCAACGAATAAAATTCAATTTCCATTTTGAAATTTCATTCGGGGGACAAATTTTCAAAGTATTTCGAAACAACCGATGAAATTTACTTTTCTTTTATTATTTTACTTTTTGGGTATTTTTATATTTTATTTTCTTCGCGACAAGACATTGGTCGCGTTTTATAGCACTTATGAATCAAAAAAAAAGAATAAAAAACATGGCGCTTATCCCTCCCATCGAAACAGTCTTTGATCATCGTTCGAAACATGTATGGCCGAGTAATCCAGCATGTCTGTTAATAAAATTAATGAACAGGTTCCATATCGAGTCACTAATCCTTGCCTGTCTTCTCGACCGTTGGGTCCTGTTCGATAAAATATTGCAAGTAAGAGAGAGAGAATGAGAAAGATAGATTGATAGAATATATAAAAGAAAGAGATAAAATGATTCTTGATCGTTCATAGTCTAAGAAAGTATCAGGTTCGTCGATTATTCGCGTACCCATTATCGAATTATTAAATTGTCAAAGTATGGTGGCGAACGTGTGCTAGGAAGCGTGTGCTCTTAAGAACTAGTTTTATCTTTCTATTTCTCTCTTATCTCTTTTCTCTTGTTCTCTCTGACTCTTGCCTTAGAGAAAAGGCTCTTAAGCTGTCATCAAGTTCTTGCCCTCGAGGATAAAGTTTCTTTCTAACAAACGGGTCAACGTACTTACTTACTTACTTACTTACTTACTTAGTTATTTACTTACTTAGTCGAAGGAGAGGTAACTTTGTTCTCTATATTGCCACCTCGTTGGATAATGAAAATGAAATTTGATAGGAAAATCATTGATATTTTTTCTTACCCGAAAATTTTCTTTTTGTGTTTGTTTTTTTATTTTTTAAATTACATTTCAATTTGCGTTTCGATATTTGTGACGCTTTTTTCTCGAAGGTATTTCGATATCTTGTAATTAAGTTATATCATTTATTTGTTCATTTAATTAAAAGGAGAAACAATTTTGTTATCTGTACGATTGTCCTATCCGTTAGATAATGAAAATGAGATTAATGATAGACGAATAATCGATTTTTGTTTTAATTATCTTTAATATTCCTAGCAGTGATGTTTAGCGAAAGAAATATTATTTGTTAATATTTTCTCGAAGAATTTTTCGATACACACAGTTTAGTTACTCGCTTATCACACTCGACTTAATTCGTTTTAATTGTATCACGCGAGGATCATTCTTAATCGGTCTTTGAAAAGTTTTGAAAATTTCAGAAGCACCGCCTCGAGTCGAATTAAGCTGATCGGGAATCAGGTTTTCGTTGAAATCCCTGGAAATACGAGAACCAACTGAATTTCCGATATTTCGTGCTTAAGCGTAACGGAAATATGACCATTTAAACGAACGAAAAGATGATAGATAAAGATATAAACTAAGAGACGGACGTATAAAAATGAAAAATAAAAAAACAAAAAGAAAAGTACAACACAAAAAAATTGAAAGAACATATTTTTAGCCGTCACGATAATACCCACTTTTGTAACTTAACTATCTAAATAATTTTGATGATTTTCAATTTACAAAGATTCGAACTTACAAACGAAAAGATGATTAAGCAAAAAGATTGAGACAGAAAGAAAAAAAAAACAAAAATTAAAAGATTATATTTTTAACCATCAAACCGTTCAAACTTTTTATATTTCCAACGTCTCTAAATAATTTTAATGATTTTTTTATTCGATTAGATTCTCTCGAGGTGTTCTTTTTTCTTTGTGGGAATATAACTGCACGTAGTACTTTAGGTATACAAACTTAGCTTGTAATAAAGGATAAAACAACTTTCTCCCCATCTTCCTCTCTCTCTGTCTCTCTCTCTTTCTCTGCCCCTCGTTATGGTTACCGGTTAATAATTTAATTGTTCCCTAGCGTGCACGCTTCATTGGGATATCTTAGCTGGGATCGGTGCACGAGCTTCGTTAACTTCCATACGAAAGGGATAATATACATAGATACGAGAGTATACACTTGGCGTGTTAAAATTCACATTTCGTTGCTCACCGTGCTCAAGAAATTCTCTTTAAAGATGATCAAGTACCTACATTAGAAATATTTAACATGCTAACTAACCTTCGTTTGAAATTATACCTAAGACCGTAATAAAACTGCTGACTCCGATCGATGATATCATACAAAAATACGAGGATGAGTTAAAAAACAGAAAAAGTGTTTATTATTGTATATTAAAAAAATAATAATAATAATGTGTGAAAGTTAGTTTTCAACCTATTAATGTATTATAATTTGATCTATCCTAATGAAAACGTTGAAATAAATTAGAACAATACTCCTATTCGCTTTGTCGATGTATTTAGTATACCGATTTTGAATTATCCAGGCGTCAATATTAATCGCGGTAATGACGTACTGATTGCTAATCGGTGCACAAATTACACGAATACCACCTTGCCGTGAACATCTGGATATATGTACTTATGTATATCTGTGTTTCTCATTTGCCTATAGCTGGATAGTTAGATAGATAGCTAGATAGTTATATATAGAGTTATAGCAAGGGTTAACTATATCTATCTTCGTTTTCAACATTTCTCTCTCTCTCTCTCTCTCTACCTTTGTATGTGTGTAGGTGTGTGTGTATTTCTCTCTTTCACGTTCTGTCTTCGCTTTGGATTCGTGTCGTCTCGTCGACGACTATCGATCACGACTGAAACGTTTCGGGTATCTCTGCGAAGTAAAGTAGGTTCCGCGACGATTCCCGGTGTACGATTGATCGCCGACACCTGTGCACCAATTACTACTCGTGAGCTTTGATCCGACGGTAATTCGCTTTAATTGCTAAGCTTCTCTCTCTCTCTCTCTATCTATCTATCTATCTATCTATCTATCTATCTATCTATCTATCTATCTATCTATCTGTCTGTCTCTCTCTGTCTCTCTCTGTCTCTTATGATTGCTATCTATCTTCCATGTGTTTATCTCTATTTTATTCTTTTCAGAAGTTTCTTTTCATTTTTTTCTATCAGAAGCGAGACGATTGGTATAAGCAACACTATACTTTACGATTACCCCTGTTTCGATAAAAACTTTATAGAAATTTGTATTATCCTTTCTTTCTTTTCTTTTTATTTTGCAAATAAATGCAAGGAATATCTTCAAAATTACGCGTGTTTTATATTTAATTTCGTATATATATATTTTTTTCTGTACAAACACAAAATAAATCGAATAAATTTAATTCAACAGATTACCACCCTTTGTACCATTTACTATTTACAATTTCTTAACAAAATTTCATCGTATAAAATAAATCGTTATTAGGATGAATTATTATTATTATCATCATTGTTAATATTATTATCCTTATTTTCAATCGAATAATTTTGCGGAAGACCTTTAACTCGAGATAATCGATTTCTTTTCGTTCTTTCCATCCTCGCATACACACACATACCACATTTATAAACATACAAACACATAACGAAACGAAACTAAACGATACGAAAAGCTTGATAGAATTGATAGGATAAAAAGGCGCATGCGCGAGTTTCCCGTTTTTCAGTTGGATCACCAGAAGATTCACCTTTTTAATTTAGCGCTCGGACAAATAGCGCTCTAGGGTAAACAAACGACGTTCGTTTAAATCGAACGTATCGAGGTAAAATAAAAATTTCTCGAACACCCTCCCCCCCATCTATCCATCTCCCATCCAGCCCTCCCATACCATTAGCACCCCGCGATCCCTCTCCCCACCATCGGTTCCCAGCAAACCTCTGACCCCTCCGCCCTCATCCCCCTTCAGATCCTCGATTTCCAACCAAATGTTATAACGCAAATTGCTGCTGCCGAGTTACTCCGCACTCCGCAAAAGTAAATTTGATAGAAATTTTATCGAAAAAGTGCGCGAAACGTAATTAATGAAGCCCGTTTATTCGTCGGAACTTTTACCCCTTCCCCTTCTCCTCCTCCCCCTGTCGTCGTCGTCATCGTCGTCCGTCAGCGGTTGAGCTCCTCGTGCAACCCGTTTTTGCACGTAGACCAGTTTCACGTTTATTCGATGGCCCCGTGAACGTTCGACCAAAAAACAAGCTATTCTCGCAATAAACGGGTATGAAATTACACGTAATTGCTTGCACCCCGACCTCTCTGTTTCTTTCTTTCTCTCTCTCTCTCTCTCTTTTTATTTTTTTTTTATTTTTTTCGTATACACACATATACAGCCTTGTACGATGGTGTGTATCTGCAAACACGCATGTACACCATCTACCTACTATTGTTTTGGTCACGCGATCGAAGTTACCCCCGTTTTATAACAAAGTACTTTTGCGTATGGCACACGTTTGCAGACGGTGTCACGATCTTTTTCCCGTAATACAGACATTAGAATGAGTAAGAGAAAGAGAGGAGAAAGAGAGAGAGAAAGAGGATTTCCTTTAAATGATTAAGAAAAAAGTAGTATGGAAAAAATGAAGTGATAATCTTTAAAAGTATTGTAAAAAAAAATTGTAAGATTTCAGGATTAAGATAGGTGTAATTTCTTTTTTTGTGATATTAGAACGAAAAGAAAAATAAAAGTAACGAATTGAAGGTGAAAATTTTAAAACAATCTCACTTACGAATCAATTTATTTCAAATTAAATTCACGTAAGGACTCTCGAGAAAGCAATATACATCTCTTTTTCTTTCTCTCTTTTAATATTATTATTTAAATCAGGGCTAAATAAAAAACCTTCAAGCATAAAGCTTAACGTTAACTTACATTAAGATAATGTAACAACGTAGTAATATGCATTAATAATAATAATAATAAAAAAAAGAAAAGAAAAA
>NW_015148973.1:3955791-4003157 GCF_001465965.1 Polistes dominula | reverse complement strand
AWRTKAAAMRCRAARRAGAAAGATMRWGWGMRARAGAGARAGAKARAGAGARAGAGAGAGAGAGAGAGAGAGAGAGARAGAGAGAGAGAGAGAGAGAAAAAGAATGAAAGGAAAAATTAAAAATAAAAAAAAAATAAAAAGAAACTAATCTCGAACGGTGGACTTGGCGTTTTGCATTTTAACGAGTTCTCCGCTTGTGAGTAAAATTATTCACATACACACACACACACGTGTATTTATATATGTGTGTGTATAGAAACATACGCCATAGAAGAAAGTAGAAAGAGAAAAGAGTGTGATAAAGATAGTAGAGGAGAAAAAGAGTTTAGTTTAATCGTCCAAACGATGCCGATAATTACCGTATAAACCGAAAGAAATTAATCAAGACGTTAAAGGAACACCTGTTCTCCAATTATCCTAATGATTCAATCGTGTATACTCTTTTGCTGCCTTCTCAAAAAGGTGATCCGTCTTACTTGACGATACTAGATTGGTTAACTTCGTTTTAAGATAAAACTTCCTTAAAAGAAGATAAAAAGGACAAAGATACATATATATATATATATACACCCACCCCATAACCACACACATGCACATATACACACACACACTCACACATACAGAAAAAAAATAAATAAGAAGGAAAAAGAGAGGATGATGAAAAATAAGAAGAAGAAGAAAGAGGAGAAGGAGAAGGTGAAGAAGAAGATGAAGATGAAGATGATGAAAAAGAAAGCAGATGATGAAGGCACGATCCATTAGTAGGCACGTCAATTCACTCTTAAGAAGCGACTGACTTAAAGCCGCTTCCATCTAATTCTTTTTTTTTCTTGTCTTATTTTTTTCTTTATCATGTATATATATATCTTTCTTCCTCTTTCTTTAGATTTTTTTTTATCTAAAGAAACCGTTCTCCTCCGTACTTATTAGCAGAGACTACGCTGTTCAGCTTTTACCTATCCTTCTCGCACGCGGTATCATAATTAATGATAATTCGATTAGCAGGACAAGATTGGACCACGACTAAGCAGACTCTTTCGAAGTTATTCTTCTTCCTATTTTTTTTTAATGTTTTTTGTTTTTCTTCTTTTTTACATTTTATTTTCATTCGTTTTTTTTTGGTTCATTGTCTTTTTAAATAATATTTATTTTTTATTTTGTTTAATTCATTTACTCACCTCCACTCCTACTTCTCACAAATATAGAAAATTTATTTATTTATCTTTTTCTTTTTTTTATTTTAATTTTGTTTTTTATTCCTTGTCTTTTCCGAATATTTTGTTTACGTTCATTTATCCCTCAAAATATCACCTCTTCACGTTTATTATTCTCTCTCCATTATTATTTCTTTTATTTTTATTTTATTTGTTTTTTTTTTTAATTATTATTTCTTTTTGTTTTTTTAGTTTCTTATCAAGAAGCAGCTACCACGAGTAGTATCCTTTTGTCATCTGGACAGATGGGCATCTCGATCTGACGTCGGCGATTAAGAATCAATTAACGTCAACCTTTGCCAAAAATCACACGTCACCCTTCTCTCTCTCTCTCTTTTTCTTTCTTTCTTTCTTTTTCTTTTTCTTTCTCACTCAGTCCCATCCTCCTTCCCTTTCTCTTTCTCTCATCATCGTACAACTTATGTGAGATTAATTGGATTGATATTGAAATTTATTTCTCGATGTAACTTTTTATAAACTTTATCATGTTCAACCATAATGATCCCTCATGGAAATTTATTGCAACAAATTTGTTTTCTTTTCATGTATTATTAAGTAATGTTTAAGTAAATGTTATTCTTTTCGTTTCACTACTTTTTTTAAAATAATTTTTATCCAATTATTATTTTCTTTTATATTTGCGTATGCAATGAATTTTCGAGTTCCTAATGCCAATTATTATTAATAATAATATTTAATAATAATGATATAATAATAATATATAAAAATATAATAAAAATATACCCCACGTGTCTCGTTACGATTTCAATTTCTCCTATATCTTCCCCCACCTAACATAGTCATTTTATTTTATTAAATTTATTATTAGCGAATAGTGTAATTTTGTTCTTATTATTTTATTTGACAGGAATAAAAGAAAAGTTCCGTTCCTCTCCCCCCCCCCCCATTAGTTTCGTACGACTTCGATTATGTGATTTTTTTGTTATTTTCCCATAACTGTTTTACTTTTATTAGGCCCCTAAACTCGTCATTGTTTCTATCCGTCTCTTTCTTTCTCAATTCACCCTCTCGTGGTCTTCTCTCTCTCTCTCTGTTTCTCATTCGATAACGGTAGTAGCACCCGTACAAAATTGTTTTGTCGATTCTGACCTTTCCACCGAAAGTGTTGCGTCGATACGTGCACCTGCACGAAACGCGAACGCGGTAGGTAGAATGACACGAAAACGACGCTCGTTTTCATTGCTCGAAGGATAAATTCGACCTTCCAGACGAAAGTGTGCCTCGAAATTGGAATTATTGGATATACGTTTACTCGATGACCGACATATATATGTACATGTTCATGTGTCTGTGTGTATTTGTGTTTATATACAACCATATCTATCTATATACATTAATAATATTTATGTGAGTTAACAGTTACGTCATTTAATCATCGATTATCTAATCGTTTAAATCGATCTTATTTAATGTCATTTCGTATTAATTTATTTGACAAATTTTTATGGTAAATTTTGTAGTCATATACGTCATATAATCATTTTATCTTTTAAGTTAAAATTATTTAACTTATTAACAAGTATATTTTATTACTTATAATATATTGAATATTTTTTTTTAAATAAAATTTTATCTTAGTAAATTTAAGGATAATCTAATCATCTATATTGCAACTTCTAAAATATAAAAAATTAAAACACGTATTCATTACGATTTGTAATATTAAAATAATACAAAAAAATGATTCGTTTAAATGTTTAAGAAATAAAAAAACTATTCGTAGTAAATCAACGTAAGTAAATTGGAAAATGAGAACCTAAATTCACATATATGTGCATGTTAATATATATAAACATACATTCGCCGTATATAATTATGTATATGTATAGATAGTTAGATATGAGAGAAAAAAAGTCAGTGGGAAAGACTTTCTAAAGGGCTTCGGTTTGACTATACTCGGACTGCGAATTAACGCGGCTGCCGTGTCGTCGGAGTTGAGATCGTCAACGATAATAACGATTTTCCAATTATACGCTAACATTACCGGCAAGCTATCCGTGCGACTTGAACGACACATACACACACACACATATAATATCCACCCACACCCACAAATACACAGGACGTATATACACATTTGCAAAATAATCGGCAGACACGTATCTACGTAGCTGTTTTTAATGATATGTGATGATAGCCGTATAGTAAAAATACACGCACGAGGCCAATCAATTTATGCTGACATCATTCTCAAATATTATATCCAAATATTAAATTGAATTATTTCCATTTTAATCTTGAACGTTTCTATGATAAAATTAAGAGAATAAATTATTTTCAAAAAAGAAAAATAACTCATATTCTCTTTAATGGGTAACGAGCGTGCACCGTCGGACCATTCAAACGATTATACCGTACTACCTAAATAACCCTAATTCATTCTAATTTCAGATAAAAATCATTGTATTAAAAAGAATACAATATTGTAATCTGATTTAAAACAAATGACACATTTTAAATTATTAATACAATATATCAATGATATTATCAAATTATTTTCATAAAAAAATAAAACCTTTACGAATTGAATAATAATAATAATCAAATTAAATAACACAACATAATTTTAATAAATAATAAGTCTTTTAATTTTTTAATTAAGTCAGAGTTTTAATAATTAAAATAAAATAATAAAAAAATATGAAAAATATTTTTAAAGAAATGTTGATTGAAAAAATATTTGGAAAAAATATATTAAAAGAAATACATGTATGTATGTATGAATGTGTATGCGTGTGCATGTGTGTACGTGTGTGATAAACAAAGGAGTACCAGCGTTCTCCTGAGTCTCGCGATTATTGTCTTCCATCTCTTGATGATTCCTTTTGTGATTAGCCAGGCCAAGTATAGCATCGATGCTGTGTCGTGGGGTGCTGCTGGTTGGTTTTGGCAGGACAAGGTCCTGACTGTTTTGCGAGCTCGTTTCAACGAGCTGCTGCGAATCCATCGCCGTGTTAAATATGACAAATCCGAAGAAGAAGATGACGGAATTATTATGATGATGATGATGTCACTGATTTATCGTGAACCTTTTAGGTAGTTTTTTGATTATATTTTGATTTTATTTTTGATCCATTCGATTGAACGACAAGTTCACTTTCCGAGTACGAGACAACACACGTTTTAGCGTAGAAAACAACGAGAGGACATTTTTTGGCGTTCCACGACGCGTGAAACAACCCGTGTTTATTTTCTTTTTTTTTCCTTTTTTTATTTTGCTCAATCGTTTCTCACACGTTATGAATTTTCAAGGCCACTCGTAAGCAATTAAACGATTATTACAGTTTATAATATCAATGAATTTATTTCAAATGTCATGAGAATAATTTATTATTTCACTGTCCGAAATATCACTTGTTTCTTTTTTAGAAATCAAACTAACGAATTATCTTCACGATGACATTTCACGGTGAAAACAAACGCACCGTTTTACACGGATCTTGTCATATTATTTAACACCGCACCAAAAAAAAATATATAAAAACAAATCACCCCTCTCTTTCTCTCTCCCTTCCTTTTTCTTCTTATCTCTGATCTTTGTAGCACAATTAACAATTTTAATTAGAATCCTTTTTCTTGACGTGTCAATAACTCAAAACACTAGGTTGAAATATAAAACTTGGTTAGAATTAATCACTTACTAAGTATAGTTTTTTTGTTTAGTTAAAACTGTTAAGATCTTGACACGAGTTAGGTGAAAATTGTAATGATCTTTGGTTCGATAGATTGTGATTTCTGTCTTCTGTTTCCTCTCTCTCTCTCTCTCTCTATCTATTGCTGTTTGCTTCTCTGTCTCCCTCTCTTTCTCTCTCTCTCTCTCTGTCTCTCTTTCTCCGAGTGTGTATATCTGTCTCTCTTTAACCCAAAATTCGTAATGTCGTATGTAAGGGATCGAAGGTTTGAGAAGTGAGAGAGCGTGCGTCCTACTCGAGGACTAGCCGGCCGTCGTCTAGCGGGGTGGCCTTTGTTGCAGCTGCACACAACTACTCTTAGTCGAGAGAGCCCACACGATAGATAGATAGAACCGTGAGGGAAGAAAGAGGAGGGAAGGAGGGGAGGTGGATCCTGGAGTTAAACGTAATGGGCGTGGTTTAGATCGGCCAATGGTAAGAAAGCCCGAGGTTCCTACTAACCAATGGTAGTAGAGATCGACGAACATGGCGAGTCAGTGGTGCTCAATCCCACTCTTACATTTTATTCTTTACCCAACCTCCAATCTGATATTCTAACACGGTGGGGAGAGTTTTCGGCTTGCGTTAGACTCCGAAAGGGGTGGAATGGTCGAACGACGAGTTTTCTTCTGGCTTCTGTGACAACCTACGTGCGTTTCCACTTTCTCTACATTTGTATATGTGTGTATGTATATATGTATGTATGTATGGATGGATGGATGGATGTGTGTAGATCTTTAGTAGACTGTGTGTATGTTTGTGTAAGAGAGGAGGGAAGTGGTAACGGATTGTAGATGTGCGCAAAAGCGAACGTACCGAGGGTTGGTTTTCACTGATATACAAACGTTCTCAACATACGCACCTATACACCTTAATATACTTACTTGTACACACACCCATATGTATATATATATATCTACTTACACAGATTTAGAACGAGTGAGACGAAATGCGCGTAAACACAGAGTGTACGAGGGTGCCCGGTGTGGGTTGATTCTTGCGGCGGATTCTGGCATCCCCTGTAATTGCCAGAAATGAGGTAAAGCTTACCGCTTACGCCGAGCCTTCCATGCTTCTGTGTGTATACGTGCTTCATACATTTCACTGACTTCGGACTACCTCAGACGTAGATTCCTATTAATGTTCTATATATATCATTTACGATGATATCATTTTAAAAGATTATTCATAATGACCGATTACTTATATTTTATTATTATTATTTTTATATAAGAGTGTACGTCTAACGAGAACTATATTTGATAATGCAAACAATTCTTTCTTTATCGTTAATAGAAATATTTTCTAACAAAGTTTCAATCGATCTATCTACGAAATTAATATAAATGAATTTGTTCGAATAAGAATTAAACGATTCATAATATATATATTATTTTTATTTCTATTTAATGGCAAAGCGAGAAAAATATTAAAATGCGAATTTGTACACAGATTTTTATCTTGAATTTACAATGGAGAAAGAACTTTTGTTATCCAATGAGAGAGAGAGAGGATGGAGGGGTTGATGGAAAAACAAGAAAGAAGAAAAAGAATGAGAAAAAGTAGAAAGAAAGAAATAAAAAAAAGAGGAAACGAGTGGATAACAGATTTTTATCCGCGCAGAACGTTCCTTTCATGAGTTTTCTGGATTTGCCTGGTGACAAAGCAGCAAAAAGCGGGAACGCTTTTCCGGTTAGCAGAACTGGCGCGCGTCGAGCTTGGAAATTGTTTCTTTTCCATTCCCGTAGACCAAAAACCAACGAGAGGACACAAAATAAATCCCTGTTTCCCATTCCACGCTCGATTCCGCGTATCGTCGTTACCATTTGGCGTTTTAGCCTGGGGGGAAGTGTACGCCCACAAAACCGCGCGACAAAAGATATCCGCCTCTAGCGAAACACACAGTAGCTTGCTCAAAATCGATCTAACTATATCGAGCTAAATTATACGTTGTTGCGGATGAATTCACGTTTCGGCCGTTAGAATAAAAAAGAACTTTCCCTACTTCCTATGGATTTCTATTACTTTGTATACAGTTTCTAATATCAAAGATACCATTGGATAGATCAATTTCTTTTTGCCGATTCTATTTTAAGATGAAGATTTTCTTATGTTGGTTTTACTTAATGTTAGTGTATATTTATATTGAGGAATACAGACATTAATAAAAATGTTCAAATATATTTTTAAAGCGTTATAAGAATTTTAGTTATTATGGGAATATGATAATTTAATTTTAATTAAAAATATTTTTCAAATTGAAATTACAAGAATTAGGGATAATATAAAATATAAAATTTGAACAAATATAAAAAAGAAATTTATTAAATTTGAAAAAATTGTTGAAATATAAAAATTAGAAATTACAGGAAAGGTATGTTAAATAAAAAATGTATATTCTTCTGATTAAATATATTTTGAACCGGTGAGATGTATTTAATAATAGGAGAAAGGATCGTGACACGTGTAGTTAGAACGAATAAGAGAGAAAGAGAGAGAAAGGATAAGAGATAAAATCTCGGTAAAGGGTCTCTCTTGAAGGACAACAACAATGTTCCCACGAACGTGCCGTGTCACATAGAATTTACTTATCTCTGCTCTTCGCGAATATTCCGAAGAGTCGACAACAACGATTCCTAGACAACGCCATTTTCCAGCCCGCCCAATCTCGGCCACCAATCTTGTTTGTGGCTCCAACGTTAGAAACACAGACAGAGATAGACAAAAGAGATAGAAAGAGAAAAAAGAGTAGCTATGGAGAAAAAGCTTTTAAGTCTCTAGTGGAAATCAGATCAGAGTTGCATTTAACCGGATCCCACTTACAGCGATAAATATCTGACAAAGAAAGAACGAATGAGAAAGATAGAGATAAAAGAGTAGAAAGAATTAGGAAGCAACGGTATTAGATCAACTACATTTATTTTCTAACTTTGGCTTCGTTTCTATACCTATCCCTTCTCACTCGGCACTTTACTTCCAGTTTTAGCTAATTTAAACCCCCAATGTTTGATCTTTTTAAACTTTTAACACAGGACGTTCTTTCATGCTTTTTTTTCTTCTATCTATCTATCTACCTATCTATCTATCTATCTATCTTTCTCTCTTTTTCGTTTTCTTTTTTCTCGTCTCTCAAGTGGCTCGATGGATTACTAACCAGACGGTGAAAAACTCAGGTAGCTAGGACGGTTAAACGGTTTCAACCTACCTCCTCCTATTTGAAGCAAAAAAGTGTGTACGTATCTCCAAACGTATAACCGAAACTCTCTTTTAAGCCATTTTTCTGGGAGCCCTTATAACTCCGCGATCCTATACTTTTAGGTAAAATGATGTTTCAATTTTGTTCACCAAAGGTAAGCTGCAATTATGGCAACGATATCCTAATGAGAGTAGAGGAAACGTTTTTTTTGTTTCCTTTTAAAAGTGCACTCTCTCCAGTTGTTTTTGACGAGTCACGACGAATCTGATCGTATGGGTACATTTATTGGATTTTTATTGAATAATTTTCCGTCAGAATGATCAAATAAAAAAAAAAATTAAAAAGAATAGAAATGGCGAAACTAAAAAATTGCATTTTGCTTGACAACAAAAATATTTGTTCCTTTCGTATTTTTATTTATTTATTTTTTGTCAAAAATTATATAAGTCGCTAATGACATCATTAATTTAGTATGTTATTGATTAGATTGATACATTTAAAAAATTGGTGGTTGCTATTCTGAATATAAAAAATTTTCGTTAGAGTTGTAATAAAATTAGATACGATTCAACTTTTAATTAAAAATACTGTAAAATTATTAATCATACTTAAATAAAAATGTTGATTTATCAAACCATAAATAAACGTAAGTGATTAATTTGTTTGTCAAAAAGAAGTAGATAACGTAAAAAAAATCGTTTGGATTGATAAAAAAAAAAGAAAAAAAAAATAAGAAACGTGAAACATTCAAGTAAGTAAGTAAGATATTTTTATCCAATCGAGGGATCTTAGGTGAAATCTAAGTAAGAATTCTACAACAATATAAAGTGAGCATTGAGCCTGGCAAATCGGCAAACAAAGTGAGATAGATCCGATCTTTCGATCGCCGTGAAACGTATGTTTGAAAATCGTTCTAGCAAAAACGGAGCGGATTCTCGACTTCATTGTAAACACATTGTCGGTCTTTAAGGTCCTCGGCCTGATCGTCCGATTCACAACAATGGCGCGTGTCTTGCTCGTCGAAAGGAGCAACGTTATTTCTTTTTTTTCTTTCGAGAAAAAGAGAGAGATATGCGAAAAATCTGACACGAGCCGGCATGAATAAAAGCATCGTCTATAACAATATAAAAAAAGAAAACTAGAGTACAGTATTCTTTTCTTAGAGTTGATCATGAGAAAATCTATTACAAAATGATGACGAAGAAAAAAAAAGAGGAGGAGAAAAGCAGCTGCGTGTACTAGATAGACTTGTGGACCCTAAGATGACCGAGATAAGTCTAATTTCGTTGTGTCGGCCATTGAGAAAGTTTCGTTCGAGAATCAGGAGTTTAATCCGCTTCAATTTTACCCCAATGAACGATCCATTTTATCTACAGAAAAAAAGAAAGAAAAAGAGAGAGGGGTGGAAGAAAAATTTTTCTCTTCGTTTATTTTCGAAGAGGTGCGAAGAAGAAGAAGAAGAAGAAGAAGAAGAAGAAGAAGAAGAAGAAGAAGAAGAAGAAGAAGAAGAAGAAGAAGAAGAAGAAGATGANAAGAAGAAGAAGAAGAAGAAGAAGAAGAAGAAGAAGAAGAAGAAGAAGAAGAAGAAGAAGAAGAAGAAGAAGAAGAAGAAGATGAAGATGAAGAAGAAACCAGTGCAGTATATCGTAAAACGGGTAGCCAAGAGATCTGTACAGAATAGAAAATAATAATAAAAAGAATCGAATATACACACCATTCACATTTCATCTCATTCCCACTATCCTCTCGTTTTTTCATAAGAAGAAATGGAGAATGAATGAATGAATGGTCGTTGTTTGGTGAGTAGAAACCGCGGGTGGTGTTTTCCTTACCATTGTAAACCACAGACAGATCTCACAACACAAGTTTTTAGAACAGGACTAAACACCACTCGGCGGGTGGCTCATCGAGAATAGTATTTATGTCTACTTACAAGGATTTTTCGGATTTTCGACGCCTAATCTCTTGTCTATTATGGTATTTATATAAATATACATATATGTATAATATGTCTTCTTATGGTATTTGGATACAAAAAGAGATTAGATTGAACGAGATGATTGTGTCGGATGAATATCTAAATTATATTTCACATTTTAATCTATCTTTATTCATTTTAATATTCTTTTCATATCCAATCAAATATTTGATTTAATATATTAATCATTTGTAATTCGTTTATAATAATTATATTATAACAAATGTAATTTAATTTTTACGAATGAATAATATTTTACATATTTATCAACTTATTTGACAGTGAAGAAAAAGAAATAGAAAAAATTTAGATTGCATTAAACAAAGCACATTTTTTTATTTATTTAATATATAAAATATTATCACGAAAATTGTCAAGAACTCAAATATATTCGAAATAATTTTTTAAGTTTAAGTATCATATTATTATACTTATTAACACGAAGTCAAATTAATCTTCCTAAATAAAAAAGAAAAGAAAAGAAGAAGAAAAAAAAACAAAATAAAATAGCCTGGAGAGTCAAATTTGTTGTTACGAAACTTGTGGAACGTCTTTGGATAGCAACAGACTATGAAAACCGCTGAAAGTGCGCAGCACATTCGTAGAACAAATTACGTTCGTAGGCCACAGGACAGGACAGGCCAGGACAGGATAGGATAGAGGACAGTACAGGATAGGACGAGATCGAGCGTCATCGTTGCTCCCGGTTGCAAAGGGTTTTTCTATCTCTCTCAAACTCAACCATTCTCTCTCACTCTCTCTCTCTCTTTATGTACCCACCTACTAGCAGCAGCCTTCGCCAGCTATCTCATCTTCTCCTTCCCCCACCACGTAACTCTGTTACCCTCTCTCTCATTCTCAGCATATCTCTGTCTCTCTCTATTCATCTCTTGAATCCTCCTCTCGCGTTCCTCCATCCGTGGTACTCCAGCTTAATTAACTGTGTATACACTGCCGTCAACTCCTACCGTTGTCTTGCTCCCGCCAATTGGAGCCCAGTACCGTTCACACAGTTAGAGAAAGATACACATACATACATAACACACACACTCATACATATACATCTCTCTCTCTCTCTATATATATATATATATATATATATATATATATGAATCTATATACAGCGTATATGTAGCAATGGGTTTGCACACAGGTAAACGATACTAGCGACACACGTAAACGAGGTATCCCCGTTTAATTCTCGCGGCATGATTTCATCAAGTCAACCATCTCTCTGTATTTACTCTTTCTCTCTCTCTTTCTCTATCTCTCTTTTTGTCTTTCTCTCAGTGTTGATCTCTTTTACACTACCACTTCTCGAATGTACTCTCTCGTTTCGGTATTTCTCTTATAACCTTCTATTTCTCTCTCTCTTTCTATTTCTAGAACATGTTTGTCTCTTTCTATTGTTTTCTCTCTTCTTCTCTCCTTCTTTCTCTTCTCGTTCTTGTCCAACATAGACTAGAAACACTTTCTCTCTCTCTTTCTCTCTTTCTCTTACTTTGTCTTTCTCTCTCTCTTACTCTCTTACATCTCTCGAATTTTGTAATGAACGGCAACTTGACAATCTGGGAGACGAGGGATCATCGTTACTAGCATCAGGCTAATCTGTCAGGAACAATAGAGAACGCGTGGGGCGTCCGGAAATGAAACGCTCCGACTCTCAGGCTCGATTTGAGAAGTTAACAAAGTTTCTATGTGTGTTTATATATACCTGTCTGTGTCTGTGTATTTGTATGTTCAAAAGGTGACCGACCGTAAATGGTCACTTGCATTTCGAAACCTTTAGCTTTAACTTGATTCCTTGTTTTTCTTATATATTTTCTCAATTATTTTCTTTTGTTTTTTCTTTTTTTTTCTTTTCATATAATTTTCTTTCCTTTTTTTTTTATTTATTTATGATTATAAATTCATTTGGAGTTTTTTTTTTTTAAATATCGAAAGAAAATATTTTGAAATCGTTAAAGTTTGACCGTCATCGAAGTTTGTCATCGACGTCATCGAGATGCCCTTGACCCTTTACTTGCATACATGCTTTCCACAATCGATATCATATATTTTACATGATCGAGATACGTGGTTTACTCGACCACGAATAGAAAAGCTATTTTCAAATATGTTCACATTTTTAAGATTTTATATCAAATATATATATATTTGAATAATTCTCTTAAAAAAAAAAAACGAAAAAAATAATAGAAACGTAGAGGAAGAATCGTATTCTTTTTTTTTTAATTAAAATTACACGAACTATACAATCTAGACTCGTATGAAAATCTTGTAAACTATTAAAACGTTACATCTAAAAATTCTCTCAAAAATATTTAACCCAAAGTAAACTTCATTCTAAGACCAAAGTGTAGATAATTTTTATTAAAAAAAAAAAATAAAAAATAATCACAGAACCAAAGTATTAAAAAATACAAGTAGATGAAAAAAAGGAAACAGAATCGAAGTGAAATCTCTTGGATGGGTGACGCCTCTGTTTTGTCGAGGGTAGAGTAGACGAAAGCGAAGCGGGGGGAGAGTGGTGATGGTAAAGGGGTGCGAAAGAGGGGCGAGAGAGAAAGAGGGGGGTGAGGAGGAGGTGAAAAAGCGATACAGATAGAAAGAAGAGGGGTGTAGAAAAGTAGAGAAAGAGAGATCAACCGTGGCGAGCATATAGAAAGAAAGAGTGAGAGAGATAGAGGACGATTTGGCGCTGTACAAAAAGCACAAAATTAAATTTCGGTCCCCCCTTGCGCATGCAATATACGAAACTCCGGGTATGTGGCGCTTGAAGCGGGAAGGGACACGAGGTCCTCTATCCAATGGCGTTTAGCGGTACGTTAACTATCATTCGGTCTTTGCCCTGGGGCCAATCCGCTAACCCGTGTTTACCGATGCCCCGGGCGTTGTTAAATAATCTATGGGACCGAGTCCCGGGGTCAGATGATACTGCACGTTGGTTTACTGCAAGTAATATTAAAATAGTAACTGCGAAGAATTAAGTATGAGATTCTAACGTTAGGAAAGAAACGATTTGTTGTCATGTCAACGATTATCGTACAATCCTATTTGTCATATGTTTTATCAAACTAAACTTTTAGTTTTTTATTTGGTCTAGTCATTTAAGTTTGTCTTCAGGGGGGTTTTCTTGGATTTTGTAAATTGGTGTAAATAGAATATTTTTGAACTATGAAATGCTTTGATAGGTTTAATGTAGAATGTGTATAGAACTAACGGGTATTATATTTTTTGTTATAGTTCGTGAGATGAAGATTAAACATTATCAGATTTGAGAATCGATTTGCGAAAAAGTCTTTATCGTCGAATCTGATCAGTCCGCAGATGGACAGTCTTGTTTCCTGCTGCGTGCATATGCCAAGGATAGGAGTGCACGTTCTAAACTTGCGACGTATTTATCTCTGTTGGATACCTTTGTAGCTAACATGGGTGTACTCTTTCGTGCCATGTGTTCCCTTTAAGTTTCTTCTTCTTCTTCTCTTTCTCTCTCTTTTTCTCTTTTTTCTTTTTTATTTCATTCTTCAAACGCGTCCCTACACTCGCGAGATCATCTCGCGAGGTACTTCCGTTCGTTAATACTTTTGCTATTCTCCCCGATCAGTGATTATTATGAAAGGAAAGATTTGATATATATCGCCCACTCGTAATTCCTATGACGATTAAATCGAAAACGCGAAATCGTTTAATTCCGTTATCGTTAATACGTCATTACGCCCACCATTCCGATATAATTTTCAATTTACGTTCGCCCCGCGATTTCATTCTATAGTATATTATTCATATACACTCACACATAATAGATATATATGTATATATACGTGTATATTTTTGCTCGTATATATATATATATATGGATATGTATATAGATAGTATATAAAACGTGGTTATTTCATACGATAATTTCTCGACGGTCGTCTATAGATCGATTGCCGATTAAACAACATTTCGATTCACTCGATCGAGTCACTTTGTTTATTTATTTCGATAGACCAACGTACATAAACTTAAATATTGTATATTATACATTAAATGGTCCGAAAAATTTCTATCGATTGATATTTATAATACAAACACGATTGTTTTTTTTAGCATAAACGAACATTTTTCGACTTGTTCTACCTATCCGTTGTTCGAAAAGTTGAGTACATTTTTTTCACGATCGGCAACAATTTTTCGGACAATCGTAAGACTGTAAATTGTTAAGAAAATTATATTACCAATTTTGAGAAGAAAATATATTCGATTAATTAGAAATATCAATCGCGAGTATTCATAAAATGGCACGAATTTTTTCAAGCAGCTTGTTAAAGTTTGTTTGTTGCAAAATATGCAACAATGCAAAAAAAATAACAAAAATTTATTTTTCCAAATTTTAAACGATCCAATAGAAAACAAAAAATAAAATAAAAAGAAAGAGAGACTGAGAAAATTTGCAAAAAAAATAACGAGAGGGGGTGAAAAAAATTTACTTCTTCCGTGTTCCACGAAACCGTCCCTTTTTTCATCTTTTTCTTTTCACCTATTCGTCGAGGAAAAGAATAAGAAAGAAAAAAAGAAAAAGAGAAGAATAAAGAGAGAGAGAAGAAAATATATACACCTACTCAGCTTTCGTCGCGCGAGACAAATTCACGCGTTCGCACGCGACCAGGGGCTTTTATGGCGGTGAATTCAGCTTTACAAATCCGATGTTCAGGCAACGTTCGTTCGGTGCGTTGGGATTCAGGAACGGAGAGGAGAGGAGAGGAGGGGAAAAAGTAGGAAAAAGAACGAGAGAAAACACGGAACGGGAGGAGAAAGAGGGAGAGAAGAGAGTAGAGAGAACGCGCCCTCCGCCAGCCATGTTTGTGGGTTTATAAATTGGGTACGGCGCTGGGGATTTTTCTATTAGGACAAAATTGGTTCTTTCAACCGCCACCAGAGTGGGCTGCCCTCCCTTCACCCTCATTTCCCATTTTGCTCCCTCTTTCAGTTCTCTCTCTCTCTCTCTCTTTTACTCTCATCCTCTTTTCCTCGCTTCCTCTTTTCTACCTCTTTTCCTCCTATCTACTACCCTTCCCCCTTACCCCGACCCACCAACCATCATCTCACTCACTCACTCGGTTTCTCTTCGTTGAATTCGAGGGAGAGGAGTGGAACGGGATGATTTGCCAGGGGCGGATAGAGAGAGAGTGAGAGGGGGAGGGAATTGGGGAGAGAAGGAAGGGATGGAACGCGACGAGAGAGAGAAAGAGAGAGTAGTGGTAGGGTGGAAGCTCTCAAAAGTCGATATTTCCGTCACCGCTGTTATCGGTGTTTCCTACATTCCGTGTCCAGCGTCGTCATAAACGAGGTTACCGTTCAAAGTGCCGCCACCAACGCCAAACTACGAGGACGAGGACGAGGACGAGATGAGGACCCGCCAACGCGTTTTGAAGAAACTCTTGGCATCTTTAGTATCGTCGAAGAAGAATAAGAAGAAGAAGAAGAAGTCTTTTCGATCCTCAAATACGTTCATTCTGTTCTTCCTTTTATTGATACTTTTTCCTTTTCTCTCTGTTAATACTTTTGTGATTCAATCTTTACAGTTGTCTATCTTGAATGGAATAAATGTAATAATAATAATAATAATTATAATAATAAAAGAAAGTATATTTTTTGTAATACCTAATTGTTGATATTTTTTTAAAATAAAAATTTAATCTTTCATCATTGTCATAAGGAACAATAGTTGATCAAATTTTGCTAGAAACCCTGAGGAGAAGGAGGAGGATAGTCTTCGTTCGTTCATGAACGAACGAAGAGTAAATTTTGTTAAACGTTAGCGTTGAAAGTAGATATAAACGAGGAGATTGTGAATTTAGGTCAGCAAGCAAAGTAACGTTGTGAGTTGGTAAGAGAGAGAGAGAGAGAGAGAGAGAAAAGGATAGAAAGAGAAAAAGAGAGAGAGAGAGAGCGATTAACCTCTTGATATAAAATAATTAATCTCTTACTCTACGAATTTACTCGAGCGAATGGGTATTAAACTATCCATTCGGTTATAACTTTGGAATAGCTTAGAGCAGTTTATCGCGAGTTTAGGTGTTCATGGTAGCGTATCGTCTGGTACCAACTTGATTTTATACAACCGCTTAATTAAGCGTTTGCTCGGCTCGATGGAAATTAATTTAATATCAAGCCGCTTAAATGGAAGGATTGTTCAATCAAATTTTCTCATACTTACTCTTATAGAGTAGATATTGCTTTAAGAAACGGGTACACCTCTAAGCTTGACTACCACTTTTTTTTCTTTCTATTTTTCTTTCTTTGTTTTTTTATTCCCCCTTCTTTCTTCTCTGTCGTAACGGAAGGCTAATTACAAGGCCGGCCATTTTTCCATAGCCAATGAAATTATCGACCACCGTCGTTGCTGCTGCTGCTGCTACTGGGTCTAGTGGTCTTGGTGGTGGTGGTGATTCCACTGGTGGTGGTGATTCCACTAGTACTGGTATTGGTACTGGTATTGGTACTGCTACTGATGTTGCTCCTGTTGCCAACGAAATAGTAGTTTAACGAAGTTTATCGTTGCAACGAGATGATTTCCCGAGTGCTATAGCTCGAAAATAATCTGGGGGAGGGGGAAGGTTTAAGGGAGAGAAGAATTCTCATGATCCATGATCAATACATCAAATTCGATGTGACGTTTCCGCATTAAATTCCGAAGATCCGATTGACCGCGTTTATTCTCTTTATAATGGTCTAGTTGTTCGACCAAACGTTACTTTCTCGTTCATTTGTTATCTTTTAAACATATACATGTAATACAAGTCATTCATTCATTCACTTGCTCATCCATACACAACCCCCTAGTTGAATTTCTTCTTTCCTTTGGACTCTTTCTATCTCTATTTATCTACATACGATCTACACATATAGGACAAAAAGTGACATCTGCGAAAATAATGACAGTAATAACTCTCCGACGCTGAACTTTATTGTTTCCGAAACATCCCTTCGAAGATTGTGGATGGGGGGTGGAATTGAATGCTACGAACGTGTAACACTTTGAATCAAAACTCTGCGATCATACCCATGCAATATGATTTAACATTCATCGAGTAATTTTCTATTCATCGAATGAACTCTAACTCGATCTACTCTTAATATCGTTCGATTTTTCAACTCTATTCAGTTTTTTTTCTCTCATAAAGCATACAAATTAGACTGGAGATATAGGAATAAATACACTTAATATTTTACGATCAATATTAAATCAACAAAAGGTCAATCTTTTCGTCAATATTTTCCTACATTTATTAAACATCGAAAAAATCATTTTTTAAATCAAATTCAAATATTGAATTTCTATATATATGATGATATAAAAAAAAAAAAAAATAAAATAGTATCGGTTTAATGCATACATTAAAACCAAAAATAAAAAAATCAGACCATTATTTTCATACATTTTTGTATCCTTTTCAATTTACCGATATAATATTATGTTCATCTCGTTAAAAAGTTTAAAATTACGATCGGCGCAAATAATTTCTTTGGCAACTAAATACTTGCAGAGAGAGAGAGAGAGAGAGAGAGAGAGAGAGAGAGAGAGAGAGAGAGAGACAAAAAAGAAAAAACTAAACGATCTAAATCAAAATCTCTTTCTAAAAGTGATTCGATTAATCGAATTTCGACAGAAAAATCACAGGAAAGCAGTTAGGTCAGGATTCATAGAACGAACGATGAAAATATCTTCTCCCGAAGGGGAGACTGACTCCCTTAGGAGTAAGAGGGGCGAACTGAGGGGGGAGAAGAGCGGGGATGAAACTCCTAAAGGTTTTGTCGGTCATTTGGTTTGACTTCACAACCGATTAGAATCTGCCGAAGGATCGCGACACTGTGCTTGGGCCGGTGTTCTGGTCGAGTATACAAAGCAAACGTTGTATTTGTGGTAAACGAAGGAAGGGTGGGTGAGTGCGCTCACGCGCGCAAGCGCAAACGAACATAACCGAGGGGCCATCCATCCATCCATCTATCGCTAAAGGCGGCTAAAATTGTAGAGGAGAAAGAGAAGCAAGAGGAAGAGGAGGAGGTGGTTATGGGGTGGATAAAAGGGGGTTAAAAGAGAGCACCCCCGGTACCCAAAAAAAGAGGGGGTGGCTGATGTAACCGAATTACATCAATCCCATTTCACATCGTTTTGACATGGCAATCGAGTTGAGTCGCGCGCACACACAACTATTGTGTTTTTGCGCGGGAAACGAAGAAGAGGTAGGTGGTTTGGTTTGGTTGAAGAGGGGGAGGGTGCAAAATAAGAGTGAGTGAGCGAGATTAAAGAGGGCGTTAGATGGAATAAAAAGAGAGAGAGAAAGAGATAGAAAACAGGATTGGGGAATTCGACTTTTCATCCCCATTTTGTTGGTGGTTGCTTGCTGTTAATAGTAACGGTAGTGTGGTAATAGTTGTAGTTGTAGTTATGGTTGTAGTGGTGCAGTTGGTTGTAGTGGCACGTTGCTTACGCGAGGGGCAAACGCCTTAACTTTTCCTTATCGAAAATAAGTCGTTAGTCGACCTTTCATCTTTAAACGAGTTTTCGCGGCGTTCTGAGTTTTTACTCCAAACCAAATCCTCCTACTACACCCAAACCGACAGCCCCCTCATACCCCATCCTTCACCTACCTACTCAACCAACGCCCCCTACTTCCATCGTCTTCTTCGCGTTCGTGTTGAGAGGTTAACGTTTTCCAACCTACACTTTCTGTGCTTTTTCTCCTTCTCCTCCTCCTCCTCCTCTTTTTCTTCCTGTTCACCCTTTTTCCCTAATGTCGAGCTAGCTACTCCGAAAGACATATTTTAATGTTTTGCCTCGATTTAAAAGATTTATTAGAGGAAAGAGAGAAAAATGTTGAAAGGGATGCGGAGAAAGTTAATTTTATATTTAACTAAGCAATTTTTTGAAATTTCAACACTAACATGTTTCTTTTTTTTTTGGAGTATGAATCGAATTATTAATAATCAAATAAACGTAATTTAAACTTGATACGCGAAATAAAATGGTACTTAAGAAAATTATTGAAAATAAAAAATTCACCAAACACAGTTAACTTCTTAACGGGTATCTAAGATTTGATAAATATAATTAAGGTGAATACATTGAACGACAATAAAATAGAACATTTCGTTGAAATTCAAATCATTTAAATATGGTACAGACAACGCAATTATTGATACTAAATAAATTTCATTGATTAAGATTAATTTCAATCGAGGGAAGAAGGGGGGGGAAGAATTTAAATAAGGGTATCTTTTGATTTGTCTAATAGTCAATTGTTTTGCAATGAAAAGAAAAAGATAGTAGGATGATTTGGTAACAAGTCCGAGAGTTATTGTCGGTCGGTTGTTGTGAAAGAAATAAAAGATAGAAAGAGATAGAGAGAGTGAGAGAGAAAGGGAAAAGGATAGAAAAAGGGTCCCCTTCCTCTTGTTGCTGCTGTCCTTCGTCGTCATTGCTGGTCTCGTGGTGTGGCTTAGAGGAGTACAATGCTGTAAAACCGCCTGCAATCCGCTTACGGCGTGACATCTTTACGCAATTACCAATAATTGCTTCCTCGCCGGGACAGAGCTTCGTAAACCTAATTAGGCTTAAGAATGCAATCGGAGACGCGTCGAGGGGAAACTCGTTCCTTTCACACGAACTCGTACATATAAACTTAACTCTCTTTATACGTTCTACTTCGATAAGCTTTGCTTTACTTTATTTTTTTTCTTTTTCTTTTTCTTTTTTTTCTTCTTCCAAACCGTGAGGGGGGTTGCGTTACTATTCTACTCTATCATTATTTCTTGCAAAGTAAAGTCTCTTAAAACTTTTCTTTCTTTTTTTTTTTCACGAACCAAATAAAATTTCTTTTCAAAACTCGTTTCTCGGTAATATTATGCCGTTGAAAATATTTTTACGGTAAGTTATTTGTGAATTTTGGTTTGTTTCAAAATAATAAAGGATAAATGATGCTCAATTAGGAATAGACAATGGAAATAAATTTTATACTAACCAGCTTATTATTATTATTATTCTTTTAACATTGTCTGACATAATTTATACTAATTAGATTTCAAAAGTGGGTAAAGTTATTTAGAAAAGATTGGGAAAATCGTTGTGAGTTTAGATCAATGTAATTATAAATTTTTATAATCAATGTGAGAGAGAGATGGTAAAGGGGAATAGTCTTGAACGAAAACATTTCATTACTCTCTCTCTCTCTCTCTCTCTCTCTCTTTCTCTTTCTCTTTCTCTTTCTCTTACACTTTCAAAACAGATGAAGCGTCTTAACTAAGTTCGTTCAAATTATCAGCAATTATCGAGACTTCGGTGTAATTCCGTTAGCAACACTGTGGTTTGGGAAAAGACTGCTTAAAAGCATTTCCTACAAATGTAAAATCTAATTTCGAAAGAGATCGAAAGAAACGAGAGAGAAAGAGAGATAGATAGAGAGAGAAATGAATGACGTAGAAAATGTGCAACTCATCGATAATAAACACAAATACTGCTTATCTCAAGTATATTAACCGATCGTTCAAAACATATTTGACGTAAGTGTATCCAACCAAACAGAAAAAGGGGGAGGGGAAGAAAAATAATGTCAAATTGCATTTGCACAATATAATCGTCAATTATTATTATTGTCTTTTTTTTTTTCTTAATCTAACAAACACGTCAAAATACTTTTATGATATTTTGTTCCCTCTTTCTCTCTCTCTCTTTCTCTCTCCTTTCAGAGGATCTCCTTTCGACTATAACGAAATCACGTCGATTCATTTCAACGAGTGTTCTCCTTCGTATCGTAATCGATCTGTTTGGAGAAGAAGAAAAGGAGGTGGAGAAAAAGAAGTAGAAGGAAAAAGGAGGAGTAATAAAAGAATCGAAGGGTGAGAGGGAGGGAGGGAGAGAGGTTTGGTAACCGGTGAATTCTTCAATCTCGATCCACGGGATACGACAACGACGACAACGACAACTACGACTAAGAAGACGACGATGACGAGGAGGACGAAAATTGCTCTTTCTCTCTTTGCTTTTCCTTTCTGGAAAATTCAACGAACGGAATACACCGTGGTAGGCACAATTGTCACGTATACGCCAACTTTCGAGGGAAATGAAGAGGGTAAAATGTCTCATAAAGGTTCCTTTCGGGTGGAAAGAAGACAACTAATACGAAAACATTTTGAAAGATTGAACGAGACGGAAAACTTTTAGAAAAAGAAAGATAAAATAATATATATATGTAGTATACACATCTTTATACATATTATAAACATTTCTTATATGTATATAATACATTTTTACACACATTTATCATAGCAACATGCACGTGTGTCAAATATAATATACACATCATAAATCCAAGCATACACACATTATTATATATTTACTCACATACTAAATATATAAATATATTAAAAAATTATTACACATATATAAATAAATATATAAATATATAAAAAATATATAAATAATATAAAATATATATAAATATATAATATATTATATATACAAATGTAGATACATGGAGGACATACATTTAACATACGTGTAAAACGCAAATATATATATATATATATATATATATATATATATATGTATGTGGTGTTACATTTGGGGGAAGGTAAGTACTTCAAGGGGTGGGTCTTTCTTCTGGAAGGGCTTACGAAGTACTACAAGACGAAGGTGCTGAAAACTTCTTTTATTTGTTGAAAAGAACGTGTGGCGACAATTCCATTGTGCATTCCATTTGGTCGGCCGCTTTGAGATACAAGCACGCATATCCTTTGTCCCTTGCGAGAAAACATGAAAGAGAGAGAAAGAGAGAGAGAGAGAGAGAGTAGGTTCTTGTGCTTATACCTTGTGCACCCAGGATTACGAAAGGTGAAAAAGTATTTTGACACCCGGAATAATGGACCCGGCCGCGGGGTGCACCCAATTAGATATCGTTTCGCCCGTGAAACTCTCTTCAACAATATAAACAACTGTTTTTTGGATATAATGCTCTACGACAGAAAGAAGATTTGATACTCTTCTTCTTMTTATTATTATTCTTCATTCTTTTTTGTATTATTCTTATTCTTATTCTTATTTTTTAAAGCATGTCTTTTTTAACGAGTCTTTATTTCCTGCTCGTGAATGATTATTTTTGTATTGTATTTCTTTTTTGAATTATAGATGTTAAGTTAAACAAAATTGTATTAAAAATTTACTTTTATTTTAACTAATAATTATTATCGAATTAAAATACTTGAATTAATTATGATAATTATAATAAATGTGTAATGTTACGTAAGTGTTTAGGAAAATGTTTTAAGTTGTAACTTGTATTAATAAAATGTAATATATCAAAAAAACAATGTGTGGAACTTTTGAGAAGGTTATGTGAAATTTCAAGGATTGCTTGAGACACAGTTGGAAGATCATTGGTCTAATTCTAAGTCATATATATTTAACGAGTTAAAAATAACAATAATATAACAAATCAGATCATTTTTCTAATCATCATCTCGTATAAAATCCTAGACGTTCTTAAATCCCATAGTTATCTCATAGTTATCATTACAACAAAAAGATAAATAAAAAGATTATCAATAAATAAAAGAAAAATTGGGATACATTTTTCTATTGTTTTGAGAATAAAAACAACCAAAAAAGACCATAATAAAAAATGAAAAAAAAAAGAGAAAGAAAATTGTAAAACGTTCAAAAGTATTCGGGAAACGACGAGGAATAACTTCCTTGCCACTATGCCATGGATTCTTTCGTACAATCCCGTTCAGGAAATTTCTTTGCGTCCGGGAACAAGAGGAAGAGTGATAGCGAAAGATAAAAGGAAAAGAAATAGCAGTAGGAAGGAAGAAGAGGAGGAAAAGAAGAAGACGAACAAGGACGAGTAGGATGAGAAGAAGAAGAAGAAGAAAAAGAAGGAGGAGGAGGAGGAGGATGTGAATCGGGCGATCAGAGAGAAGCCCTCTCTTAGTACTCGAAACCGGATAATAATGAAATTTCAAGATAATCGGTAGGCAATTCATAGTTCCTGAGTAACTTTCTATTAACTCGCTAACAACGACAGAATCAGCAATCGTGGTCGCATTGAGGTCGTTTCTAAGACAATCTCCCGTTAGAAGATATTCCCGTATTTCTATTATCCCCTCTCGAATCATTCAACCAACCTCCTTGTCCCTCTCCCACGACCACTCACCCCCTTTCCCCATTCCTCTTTTCTATCATGTCTAAAGCAGCATCGAGAAATTCTCTTCTCGCTCATTACTTTCCCTATGATTCCTCTCTGTCTTTAGATTTGCACCAATCGTGAGGATCAATTTCCTATTGACTTCAGAATACTCTTCCATTTTTTTTCCTTACTAAGTGAAAGAGAGAGAGAGAGAGAGAGAGAGAGAGAGAGATAGGGGAAGATTCGTCTACGTTTTCGCGTTTCCTTTAACTTCCTCTTTCTCTTTTCTAACTACTAGCCCTTGACTCACCTGTAATAATCCAAAGGTTACGAGGTTCAAGTGGAAGTAAAGAGAAAGATAGATGGATAGATAGATGGATAGATAGAAAGAGAGATATATAGGCTGCTTCGTCGTCGTCAGGGACTAATTTTAGGTCGGCTAATGTCGTTTAGCTTTTAATGAACATCTCCGTTCGTTAAGTACGTTTCTCCATCTCCGCCTTGCCCGCGAAGTGGCTCCTCTACCGGAGACCGATCTCTCTGCATCTATTTTTCACCTATGATTCCTCCCCACCCCCTTTACCTTCTCCTCTTACTTCTACTTCTTCTTCTTCTTCTTCTTCTTCTTCTTCTTCCACTACTTCTTTCGATGATCAAAGTCCAACCTTTGAAATAGTAATCTTTTTTTTTTCTTCTCTTGTGTGATCATTTTTTTCAAATATTTTTTTCCCAAATGGTACACCAAGGAGTATAATAATTGATTCGATTATACTTAAAGAAAGTTTAATAAGGTACTCATTTATTTGAAATATATTTATAACAGACGAAATTAGAAATATGTTATTTTTTTTTAACGTAATATAATTTGATTTAATAATAATTGAAATATATCGAAAGTAGCTTTGAAATGATTAGAGTAAACAAGAATTATTATTAGTTGGAGTAATCAATCGAACTAATAATATTTAGATTCGATTGAAATTACATTGAAACTAAGTCAAATAGAAAATCGACGCAACATTCATAGATTAATTGCGTCAGTTATGTGATGATGCCCATGTCCATTTAGAAGTTCGAACGATTCGTAAACAGCTATTGCTAATATTCAATGTTATCTGAAAATTACGTGATCATATTTATTTTATGTTTTGTTTTATATATTTTTTGATTTTTTTTTTTCATATACTCGATTTCATTCTAATATCATAATAAGTCGAGATAAATAGTCGATAGATAAATCTTATAATATTATAATGATCGAACAGTAGTGCTCGAATAGTAGTTCTCGAAAAGAATGATTAATAAGAGAAAACATATTCTTTTATGATATAAGAATTCCGATCATCTTCATGGTCAATGTTTCTGATTACTATTATTTATCTAACCTAAGTGTTATACAATTGCAATAAAATTTAAAATCATCTGTTCGTTTAATCAATAATTTTTATTGATTTGTTTTATATCATACAAATGGAAAATAATAAAGCAATTTTTTTTAACTTTTAGCAAAGAAAGGAATATACTATTAATATTAATTAACTATATTGTTCTGTATATAAATAATAATTACTTTGTTAAATATTATAAATAAAAATAATGGAATTTTGTAATAATAAAATTAATTTGAATTCGTATTGATTACAAAAAATGTATAAAAAGAACCTTTGTTTATTTTTTCCTAAAAAAATAGATAACATTTCGAATCTCATCGATTATTTTATTACGAATTTGATTACTATATTAATATAATTTTATATCGATCGATCGATTAATAATCTTATAAATTATCTTTTCTTCTAACGATAAAAGAATGAAATTCAACATTCGATTGAATGTTATTATTATTAAATATTAAACGTCTGATTCTTCGGAAGCGAATAAAATTCATTTATATATATATATATATANNNTATATATATAAAGCAATAAATAAATAAGATGATAAAATAAAAATTTGTCTGAGACTTCTTACGATCGTAAAGAGATAGATAAGGAAAAAAAGAAAGAAAGAAAGGAAGAAAGAAAGACAGAGATAGAAACTGGAAATGATAGAGTTAACGAACGAAAGAAACGAGGAATGTGATAACCCCCGACGTATATATATATATTAAATACTCAAACAAGTGTATACGTGTATTAACACATGTACATAAATATTGTTATTCCTTCGGGAAGAAATCTTGTTTGAATTTATTATTCGTGGCGTTTATCGTTAACGTCTTCTTAGAGTGTTCTTAACAACAAGAAAAAGAAAAAAAGATTGAAGATAACACGGGATACGGTGTTGATCGGTGGACGAACGGGGTACGGGGAAAAAAAAGAAAGGGGGAGGAGAAAGAGAAAGAGAGATGGGAGTAGGAGAAAAAGAGAAAGAAAAAAGTCAAATGACAGAAAGAGAGGGATAGAAAAATTTTGTTATCTTTGACTATTCTATTCTAAATGAACAAAGTAGTAGTCGTTCAAAATGATAGGATTGTTTTACCAAAGCTTGTTTTAAATATCTACGATGGTAGTAGCTGATGACGAGAAAATAGATAAGAAAATTAATCGATTAATTTTCTTCTTGAATTCTACATTCTTTTCTTTTTTATTTTTGTTTTTGTTGTCATTTTACGTATACTGTACGTCTCAAAAATTGATTTATCGAAATTATTATTTGTTTGATTAAAAGGGAATTACGATATTTGTCTGTTAGTATGTGTTTCTTCTTTTTTTTTAATTTTATTTTAATATTTAATTATTGAATATTATTAAAATAATAGAATAAAGATATCAAATATTTAACATTGAATTTTAATATTGCATATTATTTTTATGTACAAAAAATAAGGTTGATACTACTATACAATACTTCTAAATAGGTTCAAAAAAAAAAAGAAAAAACATTTAAAAAAATTACGAATATGTTATTGTTAATAGAATTATATTATTGGTTTATTTGTTTTAGTATTAAATATATTTAAAATCTTAAAATAATATAATATTTAATATTAAGTATTAAATATAAATTTATAACAATAGTCGATTCGACTCTTAAACCATGCTTTTCATTTCATTAAATAGATAAATATTAAATATTTCAACATATGAATTTTCAATTCTGTTATTATTCACAATAAAAAAATATTTATAATTTTTGCATTTAGATTAATCAATTTTTGAGACATCCTCTATAAAATAATAATAGAGAATATAATTTCGATATTTTACTTATCAATGATTCAAACATATCCGTTAGTATTGTAATTTGAAAACATTATTTATATACGACGTAACAAAAAAAAATAAAAATGAAAGAAAAAGAAAGAGAGACAGAGAATAAATGACGTAAAATGAAAACGAATTATAATTGTATATGTGCATTTACGTAGAAAAAAAAGCACGTATAAAACGTAATTACATACACGAATGTACGTATAAAACTGGTATATAAGTAATATATCAGTAAGTAAACTGATTAGAAATATGATTCGTATTTCTTATTTATGTTTTTTTTTATTTTACAGATGTTTTCACTCGCTCTCTTTCTCGGAGGTACTCACGAAAGAAACGTATTTGAATTATTGCATCAGGCTCTTATGAAACTGGATTTTAAAAGATATTTCAATCGGAAAATACACACATCGTTTAGGTTTGATGAGAAAGTGAGTAAAAGAGAAAAGGGAGGGAATGTTTGTAAAGGGGAAAAACAGACTAGAGAAAGGAAGAAAAGTGAACGATTGGGAAAGTTTTTTTTCAAAGAATCTAAAACGATCTCTAAATAAAATTCGTTTCAATTCTTGCATCAGAATGTTTTGGGTTTGCGTCATTAGATCATAAAATATAAATAACAACAACAAAAATTATGGAAAAGAATAAATTCCTTGAAAAGAAGGGAGAAAGAGAGAGAGAAAATAAAATGTAATACAAAATGTTAAAAATTTATAAGTAGTATCAAATTAACGTGCTTACGTGCTTACGTGCTTACGTGCATACTTTTGATAAAAAAAAAAGAAATAAGAGGGAAATATAGATTATCTTTGGTCGTATCTATGCAAATATATCTTTATCTTATGTATATATTTAATATATATACATAATATTGTAATATTAGGGAAATAATAAATTCTTATTTTCATTGTCTACGTATCTGCGTATGCATTTTACTTTTTTTTTGAGTAAAAGTTCCTTTTTATTATTTTATTAGTCAAATCTAAAAGTAATAATTATATTGTTATTTTTATATATTATATATTTATATATTAATAATATTGTAATTTTATCTACTATATATTATAAAATTTGTAACCTAAACTTGTATGCAGTTGTTATTATTATTATTATTATTATTATTATTGTTTTTATTAGCTTGCATTAGGAACCGGAAATCAAATTGCAATATTAAAAAGACGATTAAATAATATTAAATAAATAATATATTACAAAGTTGAAAACTGTAATTAAGAAAAAATATTACATTTTTACCTTTAATTTTTCTACTTAACCTTTCGAAAGTAAATTAATAAAAAAAAATCTAGTTTTCTCCTCTTTCATTACTCTTTGTCTCTTCTTTTATCTTTGTTAAAAATACTTCATTATCCTTGTCTTACATGGCTAGAATTTACCATTCACATACTTTCATTCTTATCTATTTTCAACGATTGATATTGTTCCACTATTGCGTTAACTTGCTTTTTGACCTTTGTTTATGGGGTTATTAGGATTTTTACAAAATAGGGGAATAAACGAAAAAGAGAAAAAATATGTATGTATATATATATTTATATATATATGTATGTGTATAAAAAATGAAAAAAAGTTGTGTGCCCAAAAGTTGTTTGTCACAATTTCAAGCGAAATTCTTTTTCTTCAACAATATTTGGTTGACTAAATGTATATTTTAAGTATGAATTAATGAATTTAATGAACTCGATTACGTCATTGTTTAGCTTCGTCTGTTAAATGATATTGAACTTTGCCATTAACGTAATTTTTTTCTAAATTATTCTAAAACGAATTATGCATTGTTATTTCGATATTCCAAAAAAAATTGCACGAAAAAATGATCGTAAACTCGATAATAAGTTGTTTACAAAGTTTTTTCAATAAAAAATAATTTCATTGAAAATCGTATTTTGAAAAAAGAAAAGATAAAAACATGTTTGATCATCCGAATGAAATAACAAAAAATAAAATTTACTCTCATTCATATATTTTTGTTGTTAACGTGTTTATAAATTTTTTTACTCGATGTTTTGATTAAGTACAATCACGATCATAATCTTGTTAAAAATTTCTTTGAAAATAACGTAATTAATTTAGAAATTTACTTTGACAAAACGACATATATATATATATATTAAAATAATATATAGTAACAAAAAGAGATAAGGATAAAAAAAAATGAATGTTCATTCGTATTTTCCGTATGAAACTTTTTTTCAAACATTTTTAAATTGTACGTTCGTGTTCAAATAAGTTAATATTATCTGACGCAACCAATGTTATCGGCTAAGTATAAAAGCCGACGAAACGAGACTCGACGTTAGTATAAGGAAAGGGTTGTTATCGAGAACACGAGAAAAGTGGTCCTTTATTAAAATATCATAGAAAATTTATTCTTCAGATTTTTTATAAAATCTTATTGAAAAGTTTCTTGTAATCGTACGATTTTCTGACAAATCTTACGAATTTCATACATACGACGACGACGACGACGACAACAACAACGTGAATTTATTTGTTGTAGAGAATTATTACTTCGTGTAATTTGATTCGTTTAATATTTCTTGATATTATTACATCGATCGATTTCAAATAAAATAAAAAATGTCGTTCACTATGGAAGAAAGTACCAGTTTAACGATGGATTATTCCTCGTACAAAACTGAATTATCGAAAAGAAGAAGAGCCGTTGTTACGAGAGAATTAAGTTAGTAATATTTTTTTTTTCTTTCTTTTTTTTTTTATTAAAAAACATATTGAAACGAGAGTAATATATAAAAATTGTCTTTTGCGTGTATACAGCTAAAATAGCATACTCGGCACCGACTAGTTTGGTTTCACTTGCCGAGGGTATGCCGAATGAAAAGACTTTCCCATTCACCGAAATATCCGTCAAACTTTACGATGGTTCGTCGTTTACACTCGAAGAAAGCGAATTGGGCAAGGCTCTTCAATATATACCAACTCAAGGTTACCCTCCGTTATTACAGGTAATTTCTTTAAATTATAAAAATACTATATCCACACATACACACGCTGGACGAAGAACAATTCTATTTTTCTATATGAAAATTCAATTGAATTATTTTTAATCATTGGATTTTTTAAATAAGAATTTTTATAGAAAATTCATTAGTTTTAATTTTATATTTTTGTAATATTTAAATTTATTCAATATTATTATTATATTATATTAGAAAATAATATAATTATTTATATGGAATAACTGAATAACTCAATGGTTAAAACAGTTAACCAAATTAACTAAGAAATTAAAATGAATTAAATTATATAATATATAAAAAATTATATTATTTTTATATATTAATTTTTTTAATATTTTAATATTCATATTTATTAGTAACTTATTAGTATATTTGTTAGTATACTATTTATTATTATAATTAAAATATTAATTATATATTATTATTTAGTATATAATGTAATTAATATTTTTTAATTATATTATATACTAAAATTTTTATTATAAAAATGATATGAGATATCCAATATTACATAGCAAAAAAAATGATATCCATAAATAAAACATATTAGCATCGTTCTATTGTTCAAACACAAAAACTGAACACATATTATATAAATATACATATTTACAAATAAAAAAATAAACAAAAATTATGAAGAGATGAAAAATTAGTTTGTATTTATGGAAGCGAATGGAATTATTTCGAGCTATAACTAAAAGCTTCTTCATCTCTCTCAGCAAAAGACGAGATTGTTGCTGATGTAATCCACCGAGTCGTTACACACAAATTCTTCTTTCTTTGAAATAATACGATTGGCTAAAACGCGTGTCTAACGACGTTCGACGTTAAATTGATTTTAGACCCTGAGGGAATTCCAAAGGAGGGTGCACGCACCACCCCTATGGGAAAGTCGCGACATAGTAATCGTCGCTGGTGCTCAGGATGGTTTAAGTAAGACATTGGAATCTATCATCGGTATCGGTGATCCTATTCTTGTTCATGATCCTTTTTATCCTGGAGTTGAAGTTGTGGTTAGTATCGATCATCATTTTATTTATTTTACTCTCTTAATGTTTTTCTTTTTTTTTTTTTATATATACATTTTACGCATACGTTTAATTTTATATTATGAAATTGATTGAAAAATATCTATTCAAAAAGAGTCATGTAAAATCAAATGTTTTATAAAACAAGAGGCAAAAATGAAGTGACAAAAAAAATGTGTGCGTATATGTATGTGTGCGTGTGTGCGTTATAAATAATTTGGAAAAATTGAAATAAAATAAAAAAGAGAAATAAAATGAGGATCAAACGTGTGACGTGTGATTAATAAAAAAGTGAACTTAAATACGCATATGCATGACCTATACATACAATATATATATATACAATAAAAAAAATTAAAAAAAAAATAAAAAAAAAATAAAAAAAAATGTATAATTAAAAAATGTAAATGTATTATAAATGTATATATTTTTATATACATATATATTCTACATATGTCTCTCGCACAACAGATGCTGGCTTGCTTCTTTTGATCGTGCGCGTGCCATGATAATATTACATTTTCCATCTTCTTATCGGCAATTAATTTATCCATAAACACACAACTCCACATTCGGATTTTTTTCATGTTTTACATAGATTAATCGACGGTCATACGTGACGCAATTTATCTCTCATTTTTTGCTCTATGTCATGTCCCTTGATAAGTTAAAACTATATAGGAATTTTAAAATATTACTATTTTCATATATATATATTTAATAATAATCAATTTTAGTCTAATATTCTAATCTAGTACAAAGTTTAACTCTGTAATCAAAATTTATGGCTCTTTTATGGTATAAAAATTAATAATTGATATATGTAACGAAAGAAAATATATATGTATATATCTGAATGTAAAAATTTTTATTCAAATATTTTTTTATTTGCAACAAACGTTCCATAAATTTTAAGAGTATTTGATTAAAATGAACAAAACAAATTGAATATTTTTGCATGTCTAAATATGAATATTTTTTATTTATCATGCTATAGAAGATAATGAATGTTTTTATTTATATTACACATATGTGTTTTAATCTTATTAATGGTTATTTAATAATTAAAAAGGTTACGCCACATCAAGCAGAGTTTATATCGATCCCTCAGGATGATTTTGGAATAATACCGGAAATAATGGAAGAAATTTTACGAGAGAGACTAATTTCTGGTAAAAAAATGCCAAAAATTATGTACGTCAACGCGACAGGTGCTAATCCGACAGGTGTAATTATACCATTTGAGAGAAGAAAAGAAATCTACAGGTTGGCATGCGAATACGATTTTCTCATTCTTGACGATGATCCTTACTGCTTTTTAAGTTACAATGATGTAAGTTTAAAAAAAAAAAAAATCATTTAAATATGATTTTTAAAAAAATAAAAATTTATTTATACGTTTAATCGATTACAGGAAATACCCCCATCATTTTTATCGATTGATACGGAAGGACGTGTTATCAGAGTGGATTCCTTTTCTAAAGTTATTAGCAGTGGCATGAGAATTGGTTTTATCACTGCTCCAGCGCCACTTTTAGCAAGCATTGAACTTCACTTGCAAAGTAGTCACCTGCACGCACCTTCCTTATCACAGGTTGGTAGTTATCCGTAATTTTCTTCTTAATATATCCTAACATGGTATAAATTCAACGAAATATTATTTTTTTTTAATAAACGAAACACATTTAAATGATATCATTTAGATAATATATTTAAAAAAATTTTTTTTTGTCGGCAATTTTAATTACTCTTTCAATTAGAGTAAATTAAGTTTTTGTAATCTTAACGTGAGTATATATTAAAATATTACAAAAAATGATGATTTATGTTTATATTTAATATTTCACGCGAAATAAATTGACGGGGAATTAATATTTTCATATTAGAAAGTATTAAAAGAAAAAAATACGATATGAATGAGATTTTTTTGTTAGAAAAATAAAAAAAGAAATGTCTGATCAACTAATATGTAAATATTATTCACTTTTTTTTTTTTTGATATACTTTCGATGATGAAACATACCCATGACATATCGTAAATCTTTGCATGCCTTCCTTCATATAATTATCAATATTCGAATATTTAAATACTGTGTGTGGAGAGAGACGTTGGCGCGTGTCGGGTATTATCACGGATGAAAACGTTATCAAAAGGTTATCGTGACAATTTTTCAAAAGTTATAAAAAACGATACTGATTATTTCTATTTGTTCCTTTCAGGTCATACTATACAAACTTTTCAAGATATGGGGATTCGATGGTTTGATGAGTCATATGAAACGTATTAAACATTTTTACAAGGAACGCAGAGATGTGATAGTGACATTGGCTAGAAAACATTTGAATGGTAATTATCATTTTTTTTTCATTTAATGAACTGCCTAAATAATAGATTTTAATTGGGCAGTGTGAACTACCTAAATATTTTAATTTTGTCTTTAAAATTTCTTTCATCAAAGATTATGTGAATAATGAAGATATTTGAATATTTTATTCAAATTATTTATTTATTAATTTTTTATTATATATTATTATTATTATTATTATTATTATTATTATTATTATTATTATTATTATTATTATTATTATTATTATATTTTTTTATATATTTTTTATTATATATATTTAAGATTTGAATTTTATTCAAATATTATTTATTAATTTTTTGAACCTGATTTTTTTTTAGGATTAGCTGACTTTGCCGTACCAAGCAGTGGATTCTTTTTATGGATTAAAGTACGCGATATCAAAGATACGTGGCAAATGTTAATGCAACGAGGTATCAATGAAGGAGTTATCATGGCACCTGGTGCATCTTTCACAAAAGATCCCACCGCACCTTGTAATGCCATACGAGCATCTTTTTCAAAAGCTTCTTACGAAGAAATGGATTTGGTAAGTTTTCTATCTTATTTGTCGTAGATATGTTAATTTTATCTATTATCATTTGACGATAATCTTAAAGAAAAATTCTATTTTTCTTACGATATGTTGATAAATTAGAAAAAGAAATAGTTTAATTTTGTCTGATAATATTTGAATGATCAGTTGAATTATATTTAATATTTTTACGTTTAATTAACAAAAAAAAAAATTGTGTGTGTTTTTTTACAGGCCATGGAAAGGTTGGCATCATTGATAAGAGCGGAATTAACTGAAAATAATTTGTATTTGCAGAATTTAAATTCATGACAATAATATAGAAAACAACAAATGTTTTATTGAATGAATTCATTCATTTTACATGACTTTTTATGGATTCGTCATGTAGTCGCAAATTTCTAGGATTTATTTGCGACATACGAAGATTTCATTCACTTTATCTAATTGGAGCAAGGAAGGAAATCTCGATTGACGAAAATGGGATACTATATTTATCGACTGTAAAACATTTCTTACAGTCGGTCGGTAAAAACGGGAGTTTACCTATGGGATTTATCAATGGGAATTTTGTTTGCCTATTGAATTGTACTCAAAGAGCAAGGGCTGGTAAAAGGACGACATCTATACAATCGAAAAGATAGTATTTGAAATAATTATTTTCTACGAGAATTTAAAATATAAACTTGATCCATGGGAAATATGTATATGGGTTTTCCAAATATTTCGTTATATTTCAACGATTTATTTATAATATCTATTATTATTATTATTATATTTCTTGACTATGACAAGTTTTCATTATATTCATTTTATATTCTATATATATATTTTTTTTATTAATAATGTATTTTATATTCTAAAACTCTTATGACAATTTTCTTGGAAAAAAAGAAAAGTACAGAAAAGAATTATTGTAATTTCTTAAAAAAGGATTATTAATAATAAATAAAAATTAATTTAAATGACAAAACCTTTTGATCTTCTTTTTTATTATTAAATTAGTTATTTATACTATAACTAATAGTTATACTATTAGTATAACTATATTACTATTAGTAATATGGTATAAACTATTAGTATAAGCTATTACTATTTATTATAATAGTTTATACTATTATAATACTGTAGTATAGTAAAATACTATAATTATTAGTTTATACTATTAGTATAAACTATAAACTTTATAGTTTAATTTATATTAGTTATTTATAATAATATAATATTACTTATTATTAATTAAATTATGAAACCTTTCGTTTATTTTTATTGTTGAAACGTAAAGTTAGCTTAGAAAATATCTCGAATGTAAGATGAAATAAATAAGTAGAAAGAAAAAAAAATATATTTGAAAATGAAAAAATAAAACAAAGTGAAAAGAAAAAAGAGGTGAAAGTAAAGGAGATAGAAATGAAAAGAGTTACTTTCACGAAAGAGAAGAGAGAGAAAGAGAGATAACAGGAGGAGAAACCGTGCACTCTCACTTAACGCTAAACATCCTAACTACCAATTAATTTACCGGAGTTAATTTAATCTGCTACAATATCAAATAGACGAGAGAGAAATAGAGAGAGAGAGAGAGAGCGAGAGAGAGAGTGAGAGAGTGAGAGAGAGAGAAAGATCAGTTAGTATGGTCTCTGCATGTGTTCCCGATTGAGTCCCAAGGGCGAATTCGTTTCGACCACCATAACGTACAACTTGTTTTACGGTTAAAAGACAGATCGTTTTCGATGTATTTTAAATGCTTTTCGAATATTAACAATTACGTAACGTTACGAATGAAAAGTATTTGGAAAATGTTCGTTGTAAAATTAATTCGCATATTCTCTCTCTCGTACGAGAAATATTTCGTGATGAGAAAATATTTATTAAAATATTTGCAAAAGTTATTTTATTGATCGTTTATAGAAAATCAAATGTTTTTTTTCTCTTTTAAAATGTTATTTCAATTAAATGTTTGTTTTAGCGTATATTTAATAGTATTATTATTATTTGTTTTTTTATTGTAAGCGTCCTATCGAGTACATACAATGTACTACAAATTATTTACAATGGATATTTAAAAAAATATATAATACTACAAATATTATAAATTATTTACAGTATATTTGTATTTAAATACTAAAACTTATTTACAATAGATATTTAAAAAAATATATAATACTATAACTACTAAAAATTATTTACTATATATTTATATTTAAATACTAAAACTTATTTAAATAATGGATATTTAAAAAATATATATATATAATACTACAAATACTACGAATAATTTACTACATATTTATATTTAAATAGTAAATTATTTACGATGAATATAAAAAAAAAAGTACAATTGATATCGTGTAAGAAATAAAATTTTTTATTTAGAAAATATTTCTATAATTTATTTTTGATAATTAATAATATATAATAGAATAATTTATATATTCGATGCATAGCATACTCAAATAAAATATATAAATTCTAAATAAAAAAATAAAATGTTAACATTTAACAAATATCATTTTATATGAATAATCATTTATGTTTTCTTTGAATAAAATCATAATTTGTTATAGTGATTTAAGAAAATGTATAATAATAGCATTGCGTGATCTGTGTATAGACAAAATGTGATGGATTTAAACAAAAAAAAAACAAAAATAAATTGTCTTGTATCTTACGTAAAGATGGAAGGCCAAAAGAGGAAATCCCTAGGCTCGCGTACGAAGATGTAGTGTATATTAAAGGACCTCCTCTCCTTCTTTCGAAGATCCTACTGCAAGGGTCTACAAGAATATAGGCCGATCATACGAATGGGCACATTTTCCAAACGAAGGATTTGAGGGGAAAGAAAAAAAACCGGTCCACTTTTCTCCTTCTCTTTCTCTCTTTTACTCTTTCATTTATCCTTTACGACCAAATCGAGAGACTTCTATTTCTTTAATCTAACGTTTCAGTATTAACCTAATCAATGTTTATTTGAACGAAATAAGAAAAAAAAAAAGAAAAAGTCAACAAAGTAAAAGAAATTTCGATATTTTCTAAACTTTTATCCAGATTAAAACGATTAATCAAATTAATCGGCCAATTATCTTCAATTAGTGTGAAACTAGAAGAAACTGGTGGGGATTTTCCTGGGCGGGGGTGAGAAAATGGCGAATAAAAGAAATAATAAAATGAAAAAAAAAAAATAATAATAAAAGAAAGAAAGAAAAGGAAAAGAAACGTGGCGAGTAATCGAATTACAAAGGTACTTGGGGGTATTTCGCTTTCTACTTAACCCGTGGTGCTCTCTTTCTTTAATTAGAAATTGAAATCTCGTAGAAGGAGGAGAAGAAGAAGATAGAGGAAGAGAAGGAAGAGGAAAAGGAAGAAGATTCTTTTCTCGAGAATTGCAAATGTTCACATGCACCATTTACAAATAATATTTTCCAAACTGAAACCTTAAACATATTCACAATTTTCTATCAAAAAATCCAACCAAATTCAAAGCTTGTATTACTAATAAAAAAAAATCTTCCAAATATATTAAACGTAAAAATCATGCACAGTATGATGAAAAAGAAATCCATGGATGAAGAAAAAAAAGGAAAATCTAAAAGCTTTCACGTAGAAAAAAAAGAAAGAAGAAGAATAAGAAGAAGAAGA
The DNA here is from genome assembly GCF_001465965.1 of Polistes dominula. Next base: position 3,966,152 of record NW_015148973.1, on the reverse strand, counting down.
AAAAGAAATCAGCCGAAAGAAGAGTTCAGGTTGAATTGAGGTGTAGTCAGTCGAGCGTGATCGAGAGAAGGGTGGGTGGAGTTGGGTGGTTATAGGTGTGGGGGTCAGGTAGAGGGAGAGTTTGAGGTGGAAAAAAGCGAAAGCATGAGAGAATCGTTGAGGTTCACCCTCGTATCAGACAGGAACCCTATAGTAGATACGTGTACTCACTCACTCACTCATTCTATTTCTATCTCTCTCTCTCTCTCTCTCTCTCTCTCTCTCTTTTCTCATGCTGTGCTTCCTGCGGACCAACGGTACCGGTCTATATAACACGGGAGGCAAGGGAGTTATTCCCTGGGGGTAGGTGAGATCGGAAGGTGAGACGGGGGAAGGAGGTGGAAGGGCAAAAGGAAAGACAGGAACGGGTAGGAGAGAGAATGTAACAAAGAGAGAGAGAGGGAGAGAATGTTAGAGTGAAAGAGAAGAGTGAAGTTGAAGAAGAAGAGAGATAGAGATAAAGGGGATGCATGAAAGATAGAGAGAGATGGCTAGATAGATAGCTACTGAGAGATAGAAAGAGATAGAAAAGGAGAGAGTGAGAGAGAGAGAAAGAGGGATGTCGGTAAGGGTGCGCGCGAGGGGTAGTGCAGTTTCGTGTTGGCATTACTCTTGATTTCCGTGGTGACGTCGCTACCTCGCCAGTACTCTCTCTCACCACCTCTTCCTCCTCCTCCATCTCTTCTTCCTTCTCCTTCTCTTCTTCTCTCACTCTCTCTCTTTCTCTTTCTTTCCCTCATCTCTAACCTTCTCCTGCTGTTCTCAGTATCTTGTGTTTTGCCGTATCTCTGTTGCCGTGCTGTCCTGCTCATCCCTTGCGATACAGAGAGAAAGAGCACCTCTACCTACTATCCGGACTATCCGGGAGAGATAGATCCCTTTTCCTGTACTCTACACCCTACACCCTACACCCCTTACACCAACACCATCTTCTTCTTCTTCTTCTTCTTTTTCTTCTTCTTCTTCTTCTTCTTTTTCTTCTTCTTCTTCTTACTACTTCTACTATTACAACTTTTATTACTAATACATGAACCTTCTTCTTATAATTCTATCATTACTAATACTGTGCAATTGTGTTGCTACTATTATAATTATTATTAATAATATAAACATACCACCCTTTTATTTTATTATTACGATTACTGGCACTGCTTATTATTAATTATTATTAAATATCAATAAATTTTATAATGATTTATATTTTTCAACATCGTACTTTAATGTTTTTACTATTACTACTATTACCATTGCCATAATTATTATTATTAATGCACACATTATCTTCTTCTTCTTCACTATTACTATTACAAGTATAATTATTAATATCAAGGCATAAGAACACAGAACATCGTCACAGTTTACTTGTTGGGTATACCTCCCTCATACTTCCTTGCTTGCTTTACCTATTCTCTTGCTTTGCTTTGCTTTGCCTTGACTTGTCTTGCCTTGCCTTGCTTTCCTTTTCGAGCTTGTAAAAGGGCTGCCGTGCCCATGGCCATTATATCACGATAAAAATTCCTTCCTTACGGTCGGAGAAAAAGGGATCGCTATATCACGAGGATAAGCACAACCAGAAGCCAGTAAAGAATAGCCACCGTTCTGTTTGCCCTAGGATCCTTTGCTTGCTTCCCTTATTACAAGGTTCTTGTTTTTTTTTTCTTCTTCACCTTCTTCTTCTTTTTCCTCTTTTTTTTTTTTGCTTCTTCTTTTTTTCTCCCTCGAATAACTTCTATTTGGGATGTTTCGAAGCAAATTTATCAAGACTCAATTATATATATATATATATAATGTAAATGTAATATAAATTGTTAATGTCAATAATTTGAATTTACAAAATAATATTTGTACTTTAAATTTTAGTGTATTTGATTTATATATTATTTATTCTCATTGTTTTAAAATCTTTTTGTATAATGAGCAAAATATAATTAATATTATTACAAATTTTTTTCAACGTATAAACATAAAATTGAAATATAATTTAGTAGTGTTAATATTTAATTTTTTTGAATAAGTAAAGATGAGTTTGACAATTTTGTTCATACGTTTGAAGATGATGCATTTGGTTGAATTATTTTACCTTATTTTATTCTACTTAAGAATTATTATTTTTACATAAATTATATTTTGTATATATTATTTATGTATTTATTTATATGTTTTGTATTGAAAGAGCAGAAATTTTAAATAAAGATGCAACGTATAAATGAAAAGTAATGTATCCTTGCACAGAGAGGAACGTCGTACTATTTTTCACATAGCTGCTGCATCCCTCGTCTACGAGAAGAACCCGACGAGACGTTTCCACCCTTGTATATTGCCAACTTCCCAGACTTCGTATTTCTCAGAGACGGCTTGCGATATGTCGACCGAATATTTAACGTAATACTTTTTTCTACTTTTCTCTTTTTTTTTATTAATTTATTACTTGCGGTTCCTTTGAAATTTTTGCTCTCTTTTTAAATTTAAATTAAATATAATCTTTAAAATAATTTTAAAAATATATTTAACAATTATCATATACAGTATTAAATGATTATACATAAAATTCTACGATATTCTCATTAAATCAATTTTTTTGGTTCTTTTTTTTGTTTGATGAATAAGAAAAAAAAAGACATTAGGTTACAAAGGTAAGTTGAACGTATTTTCATTTTAAAAGGTTTCTTTTTCTTTTTATATTTTTTTTTCTTTAAATTAATAAATTGAATCATCGCACTAGACTGTACTAACGGATCTTCAATAACTTCAAACACTTTGCAAAATTACGTTAAGTAGTCTATCCAACAACGTAACCGGTCAAAGATAAGATTGACTAACTTTAGAACAACAAGTTCATCGACCGTTTAAATCCTTTTTCGAAGAAGGTACACAAACTTAAAAAGTGAACGCGAAAGTTAGGCAAAACCCTGTTTAAGATGTGTACCAGAAACATAGAAAACAATAAAAATTTGAAATCTTCCCCCGTTCATTCTCTACCCTCACTTATCCCGAGAGAGAAAAAAAAAGAAATAAATAAAATCGATGGATAGAAGAGATTATTTAATTATTTAACGGATTTTGAAGATACTAATAATAAAACTGTATTTTCATTTCTAATATGGGAGAAGGGAAAAAGAAATAAAGAAAGAAAGAAAATAAAAAAATCTTTCAAATACCAGTAAGAGCGCATGTTTAATGAAATGATTCGATTTATAGTCTCGAAAGGTTTATGAAGAAAATGCTTGTGCTGCTTTTAATTTATTATTATTATTTCTTTTTTTCTTCCTACTATTTCTTTCTTCTATTTTTGTTTTGTTTTGTTTTTTAGTGTTAATAACGGATTTTATAAAAATTGTTTCCAAAAGAAAGAAAAAGACAGAGAGATAGATGAACAGACAGAAGAAAAAAGAAAAAAAAAAGAAAAAAAAGAAGAAAGAACGAAACAAATATGCATACACGTTTTAAATGAAAACGATAAAAGTGTCGGCCATCCTATCCCAGGACATCCTATTTTTTATTTCCATAGAGAGATACGATAATGTGAGATCGATTTAAGTTCACCGACCCAATAAATTAATTCTCGCGCCCTGACAATGAGAGTTTCCTGTACCACCGCCGCGACTGGACCACATTCGTGTATAGTCTGTCTTTTAAAAAAGAAAAAAGAAAATAAAAAAAAAATACACTGCTTCCGATTTTAGTGATAAATAGATGATTAGATAGATAGATTGATAGATCAAGTAAAGTACAAAAAGAAATAGAGAGAAAGAGAGAGAGAGAGACATTTTTTTTAACATTTTATTCGCATGCTCTAAAAAAACTGAATTGATTGATTTTTAATGACAAGTTATCTGCGATCTTGTTTAACATCCGCAAAAATATTTCGATAACGGTGAATACAATTTTGTTATCTTTCTTTCTCTCTCTCTTGTTTTTCTTTTATTTTACATTCCTCTTATTTTGTAAAAAAACAAAAAAAAAATAGAAACTATCTACTTACGATTCAATGATTCATTTTTAGTTTTAATCACGTGTTGTAATCTTTTTCAGTTTTTTAATTGTTTCACCCGCCGGTCAATGAATTCGATTAACGTAAAAAGCTGAAAGAAATTTTTATTTTAAATTGTATTCATTGTAAGTTAAATTTTTATTGGTAATTTAAACAAAATAAAAATCCTAAGTATTATACAACGAAATTATGAAAGACGAATTGAATAACGTAAAAACTGTAAAATCATTTAATTGCATCTTAATTCAATACGAATTTTTGTGTGTATAATTTAAAAAAAAATTATTTTAAACTATTATTTAATATTAGAAATATTTTGTCAATTAAAACTTCCCTCTCAAAAGAAAGAAAATGAATTCAATAAAAGTTAAAATGGAAAGAAATTGTTTTCTTTTTCTTTTTTTTTAAATTCTTTCACACTTAAATTTTCATTGAAAATGATTCCCGAAAAAAAACCGTATCCAAAATAAGGTTGTCTCAAATTCAAATTATGTCAATGTGCTATAGAAAAAGAAAGAAAGAGAAAAGATAATAAAAATAGAAAGATACTTGAACGTAGAACAGTGACATGGTATGTACAAGTAGGAAAAGGGGGGTTGGTTGGTTACAGGGGGTTGTGGGGGTGGATTGCGAAAGGCCAATATAGAGCCGCGATTGCCCAGTAAATATCGAAGGGAGGTTATAGTCGGCTTCGTGGGCCGTAAACCAAGACATTAAATTTTATAATATTGCGTCCCGTTTCCTATACCCCTGTCCCCGTTTCCCCCTTCACCCACACTTCTCTCTTTCTCTCTTTATCTTTCTCTCGTTCATTCGTTCGCAACGTTTTCCCACTCCGATTTTCTCTCTTTGCGCGGGTGCTCGGGCCGTGCGCGCGCGCACGCCGCGCTTTTATTGGCTATTTACAGAGGAAATGGCCTCTAAATTAACTGCAGACTGCCGGATTGCTACCTATATCGAACGCTCTATAACATCTTTTTTTCTCTTTGTTTCTCCATTTTTTTTTCCTTTTTTTCTTCTTCTACGTTTTTCATTGGACAGGTTGTTGTCTTTTTCTTATGTTAATTTTAACACCAACCCCCTTTTTTGATGTAGAAATGAAATTTTTCACGTGTCTGGTGAGATTATTTTTTTTATTTCAATTAATTGGAGTGTATATTTAACCCTTTGCATTAACTCGAAACTTTTTTCGTTCATAAGCCTGATTTATAAGCCGGGCAATGTATGAAATAACTAGGTCTTCATATACTGTATTCAAAACTTTTCAGACCTCTTCTGACGTAGCACTAGGACACTATATATATATATATATAAATAAAAAATAAAAATCTTGATGCAACTTTTCAAAAATAGTGACAAAAATTTTCACAAAATAATGACCATTAATTTGCAAAATAATATAATATTTTATATAATTAATAATTAATAATTTGCAAATTAATTGTCAATATTTTTTGAAAATTTTTGTCACTATTTTTGAAAGGTTGCATCAAGATTTTTATTTTTTATTTATACGGAATTATTAAAAGTAATTCTTATATATATACAGTGTCCTAGTGTTACGTCAGAAGAGGTCTGAAAAGTTTATATTATATTATATTATTTTATATTTTATATTTTTAATGTATTAAATAAAGAATATAATAAAATATTATAATATAATATATTAATATTGTATTTTTTTTATATTAATAATACAGAGTGATTCTTGTAACGGGAACGGGTAATAACTTATTTTTAAGTAACAATAGAAAAAAATCATAAAGAAAAAAGTTGTATGGCACAACAAATGTCAACTATCTATGACCTTACTTTTTTTGAAGATGCATCGATGCACCCGCTAGATGCAGTTGCACTTTTTTTGGAATGGAAGTCTAGATTTTCTTTTTACGCTATTCGATTACTTTTTTTATTCTGCGTTAAAAAGTATTTAATGAAGGTCATCGAAATGTCAATAGTTTACGAGATATTTGATGTTTAATATGAGCAATGTGTTTTATTACAATAAGTGTTCGAATGTTTCTCCATTGCATTCTAAACATTTTTTAATGTTTTTTTACATTCTTCATTACATTTTTTAATTTATATTGGAACAATATATTGTTATACGCTCCTTTGGACCATGTATGTTCATTGCGTCTATTGATTCGTAAAAGTGCAGTCATGTGTCCATAAAATTCTTTCTGCAAAATTTTCCCTTAGTTGTACTTGTCTAAGAAAAAATCGACAAAAACGCATTCTTCTAATATTATCCTACACATATAAAGTGTGTCCCATCGACTAACGATATGGCTGTGTATTCACGTTCTTTTACATCAGTCGATGATTTAAAGGCGTGTACAATAATGTATTGTACCAATATCAATTCAAATCACAACAATTTTTCTATTGTTACTTAAAAAAAAGTTATTACCCATCCCCGTTACAAGAATCACCCTGTATATTAAGTAATTTAATATTATTTAATATTATATATAATAATATTTTAACATTATTATATTTTATTATTTTAATATTTAATAATAAATATTAAATATTATATAATTATTTAATATATAATAATATATTGTAGTTTGAGGGGTTGGTATTACAATATATATAATATATGAAATACTTTTTTATGCATTTCACGTGTGTAAAAATGTTATTTCGTACTTTGCCCAATAAAAATTTTTTAACTCTTATAAAAATAATAGAAAAAATATTGAATACCTATAATTACAAAAAGAAAAAAAAAAGATACTATCACCAGGTAAGCTTGTTTTTTTTTTATAATATAATATCATGAAAGAATCGAAGACGAGCATCGTTTTTGACAAGCCAGTGCCAAATAAATTTCATATCTCAATTAGTTTTCGCGGCACGCGTCGCCACGTGGCATCCCCAATTTACCTCCTTCCCACCCCTCACCCTAGTGAATCCTCATATATTCTTCTCTCTCTTTCTTTCTTTCTTTTCACCGGTGTCGACACGAGGGCGTAATTCAAAGGCAAATATATTAAGTGTTGTTCGTTCTACGACATCGCTCACCCAACTTTCTCATATTTATCTTTACACGTATACTATGTACTCTTGTATTTACTTTTATATACACATACATACATACATATATATATATATATACTTACATACAAGTATAAAAGAAGAATGGTCATCTTTATGGGAGGTCGATTCGTTGACAGGATCCTAACGGACAGGATGAATCGTAGTTATGAGACTAACGCGTGTAAATATTGATTATGATATAAGATAATTTTGATCTGTATAACATCTTCTTTAAATTATCTTCATAAACACTTCAAATGAATAAAATTAAATGTACAATGAAGAAATTAATTACGGAATCACAAATTGAAATGATTTGAAATAAATTACGGAAAGATTTGTTGTTTCACGTTCGACGTACCGAGAGACACTGAGCATTAGTGACCTTCGTGTTTATATAAACACTATACTTGTAATATTGAAATTTTTGAAGAATAAACGAGTTCTTGTGTATGTGTGAGTTTATTATTGACTTTTTAAAAGTATTGAATGATATGTTTATGTTTTATTCGAAATAATTCATCATGTATTTATTTATAATTAACATGTTCACGTTTTTTCATATTGACGATGAAATGCTTTCGTAAGATATTATAATAAATGAAAAATGGAATTTTTCACGCAGGTGATGTTTGGGTTAAATAATTAAAAATAAAAATATCTCTATATCTGATAGGAAAATAAACAAAAAAAAAAATTCTGCAACAAAATGTGAAAGTCAGTACACGAAATGTATAAAAACGATCATTATGGGCATATGCTCGAGAACATGGGTGGTAATATATACATAGTCTCAGCGTGGACACATCGTCGTACAACATATTAACAGCTTAGTCGGTAAGCCTTTTATATTACATTTTTCCCTCTATGGGGTCTCCTAATCCAATAGGGTAGCAAGCTAGCGGTCCCGATAATGTAAGGGGGTCTTGGAAACGAATTCGACTCTTTCTACTCCAGTGTTTAAGATCTAACATGAACGAGCCGCAAAATCGTCTTTGAGATTTCCTTAATGTGACTTCGAAAGTCCAATCTCTCTTTTTATTATTTTTTTTTATTTTGTTTTTTTTTAAATAATTAAATTTTTATATATAAGAAGAAAGTTATAAAACTTTATTTCTAAAATTAATTTCTTCGTAGTTAAAAAATTACGTAAATATTTTGTCACAGTATTAAATCATTCTCACCACAATATTAAAAAAAAAAAAAAAATATAAAAATTAAATAAAAATGAAATATTAAATTTTATTTTATTAAATAAAAGATAATTTGACCATTGTATAATAATCGTTTGTAATCATAACTATATTTTTGTTTCTAAATAAATAAATAAAAGAACGGTAAAAGAAAAATGTTCCCACGTAATAACGGGTGTCCATTTACGTAGAATGATTTCATGAATCGCTATACCTACGATATCTAAGCTTCCTCTAACTTGACTTTGCAAACGCGTTTCACGCCCGGAGTTCCCAATTAAGTAGAATGACTGACCGAGAGATTGGTCAGAAAAATAATAGTCCTAAAGGGACAGGGAAAAGGTCTACCATGATCTCGACAATAGTTAATCAACGTCGTTTATATTTGCAGGGTGTGCCCAGAGCTCAGGGTTGTCCTATTGTTTGCCTCCAAACGCACGCAACACGGAATCATCCCTTAACGCGTGACTTACGTCCCGTTAAAACCAATAGAGTTATCTAAATATGTCTTTACGTGTATCTATGCGTGTATAAAAGTGTAAATGATTGTGTTGTGTATTTGATCACAATGAATTATGCAAACGTTATATCGAATTTATTTTTTAAGATCGAAGTAATCGAACTTATCTTTATATAATTTTATTTTATACTACTTATTTTTATACTATTTATTTTACTATTTTATACTATTATACTATATTTTATTTTCTATATTATATATTACTATATAGTATACTTACTATACTTATACTTACTATACTATACAATTACCTACTATAGTATACTATATAGTATGCTTTATATATTATATATGCTATATATTTATTATTTTATACTATTATTATACTATTTATTATACTATTATATTTTATACTAAATATTGTATTTTAATTATTAATAATAAATTAATATAGTATTAATAATTACAATATTAAAATAAAATTATATATAAGATAAGTTATATATAAGTTATTATAAGTAAGATATATAAATTATTTAGTACAATACATCATAAATTTCTGCTAAACTATAAAACTTAAAAAATGTTTCAATACTTCATCAAATAATTTTTTTATGTAATTATTCATATTTAAAGTTTTTTATATCGATCAATAAAGTATAGAGAACGATACATTACTATTGTCCTGCAAAACTGCTGGATAGAAGATCATAAAAATGCAAAGCACTGCTCGGTTCTACTTGCTAGTAGAGAAGAGTTTGAAAATACACGTGAGAAAGTGAGATGGAAATAGAAAGAGAGAAAAAAATCAAAAGAGAAAGAAAGAAAGAAAGGAAGAAAGAGATAGGATGGTTATAAATCTTTAGTCAGGACTTAAGTTTCGAAGTAAATCTTGCCACGTTTTAGCAGTAAGTCCAGAGCTCACTTCAGAAAAAGGGATCAGGAATACGGCGGACTTGGCGGGAACGGCTTGCGAGGCCTCAGAAAGCTAACACCTAAGCAGCCTTTCGTCGTCGGCAAAAGTCCAGGTGCTAAATCCACTTGTGACGAGTTTAAAATCGACTTCTTCTGCCTCATACTGATGCCTCTTTTAAAACTAATCCACTGTTCGAACTTAAGTACTCATATACTTCCATCTTCACCTTGAGAACTTGAATTATTGTGATTTTTTTTAATTTATAACAAATTTTATTTCAACATACATTGACACAATTTATTTCGATTATATTTTTATATATTGTGGTATGATCTGTTGGATTCTAAACGAACACAGTATATAGGAATTTTATTTTTGGTAAAAGTTTATTTTATTTTGTGTGTGTGTGTGTAGAATATTTAGAGAAATAGACCTTGAAGCTATCCACTAAATAAAAAATAATAAACGACTCTTGTTTAAGCCATTTTTTTTCTACACAAATTTTGTATACATTTGGTATACACCTGGCGTATGTGTTATCAAATATTCTAAGTAAAGTTTAAGTTCAAAAGTACCGACTAAAATAATTTTACATTGTGTAAATTTAAATTAACATGACGTCATTGAGAATTAAATAGAATAGTTATTAATTTATATATATTCATCTCTCTTTATTTTTGTATTTTTTTATTTATTTATTTTTTTTTTTTTTTTTTT
>NW_015148973.1:3944065-3955766 GCF_001465965.1 Polistes dominula | reverse complement strand
AAAAAAAAAAAAAAAACATAGACTTGATGTAACAACAGAAAAATGAAAATATACAAAAAAATAGTAAAAATAGTTTCGATAGTTTTTCATTTTGCAGACGATCATGAATCTCGCAATTTTTTTTACTCCCTTCCACTAGAAAAAGAAATATAAAAACAAGAAAAAAAAACAACAACCAGCGTTGCAACGTTTCGCTGACGCTGCTCAAATGGTTATGAAAGAATTGTAGATATTTTTATTAGATTTATTTATATCGGCAAAATAAAAATTCTTTAAACGACGACTCGTCGTTTCGTGTTTTTTGGCAAATAACGTTTTCATTCATTTATTTTTATATATTTTTTTTTGTGTTTCGGGGTTTCCCCCTCCAGATGCTCTTCGGGAAGGCAAAAAATTCAGTCGGGAAAATTAAATGATTTGACAAAATACGCGTTGACGAATATTTTTTCTATTTTTTTTGTCTTTTTGTTTTTTTGTTTTCCATATCCTATAAATTACAATATTCGTTTTGCTACTTTTATATGATAAAAATTTAAATTATTTTAATAGGTTGAATATGAAATTGGATAAAAATTACAAGTACTAACTAAGATATTACAAATGTCCATGTCAATTATCAAATCACAAACTAATCCTAAAAATAGTATGCATTTTTTTTTAAATTCAAAATTAAGAAGTCTTTTGAAATAGAAAAAACAAACATCATAATCTTTTGTATTAATTTACAAGAAATCAAAGTTCAACGTTTGAAAATATGATTTCTCCATAGAAAAAAAAAAATGACCAATTTAATTTATCCCTTATGATAAATGCGATTCTGCCGATTTTGTCGATCAATAAGGTAAAATGAATTATGCTGATAATCAAATTTTCAAACGACTATAGTTTTCTTCTGTTTCACTAAAGATGGACGTCGTCGGAAGTTTTCGACGTTGAACAACGTGCGATAGTTTCGGAAGAACAGTGAAATACGAAACTTTCTTATCAACTGATAAAGAGAGAGTGAGAGAGAGAGAGAAAAAACATGAGGAAAAGAGAAAGAGAATAACATGATTTAGATATCGTCGTTTCAGTGGTAATCAATTTCCATTAACACAGAGGAGTTTGAACACTAGTAGAAAATAAAAATAGAAAATCTAACACGCAACGAACGTAAGGGACAAAAGAGATAACAGAAACAAAAATGAACTTTTCGTTTGAAAATATTTTAATCAAATTTTTAATTATAATCTTTCTTTTTTATCCTATATATAAAAATTAAAATTTATATATTTTTTTTTTAGCTAGGATTGACCAGGTTAGTAACCATGATCAATATTTTATTTTATGTATTACAAATAAATTTTAATTAAATTGGAATAAAAAAAATAAATTTTTATTTTATATATTAAATTTTTAACGTAAAATAATATTAAAATATATTTCAATCTAAAAAAAAAATTCAAATTTGCTTAATAATCTGAAAACCTAATAAATTGGGTTTGTTAAGATTTGGAAAGATTTTCTAACATAAAATTTTATTTTTTAGTAAAAAATATAAAATATTTTTATACTAAATAATACTAAATAATACTAAATATAAATACTAAATGTATAAATATAATTCTATATAATATACTATACTATACTGTACTAAATAATAGTAATAATAAATACTAAAAACTAATAATCTTTCATTTAACTATTAAATATCATTAACTTTTAATGAGAAAACAGTCTATTGGGTTCGAAATGCATCAGGAACAATTTTTTATAAAAATTCCATTATCATAAAAATTAAAGAATTTTTGATTAAATTATTTAATTCCCATATATTAGAATAATTCGAAAACTGAGACTATTGATTCGTTGTAATGACGATAAACAAATACGATAGGGAAAAAAGGAAGAAAAAAGAGAGAATAGTCTTTGAAGTTTCGACGGTGCTCATTCTCGGTGTGTTTCAGAAGCAGGTTAAGTTTCTTCGTGGGCCAGAGGAGAAAATTGAAAAACTTTTGAGGAAAATTGTCTCGCCACTAGAAACTTGCACTAAACTTAACTTCCTCTTTCCTTTTTCTACCTTTTCACTCTAGCTGCCTTCCTTCCTTCCTTCTTTCCTTCCTTTTTCCTCCGTCTTTCTTTCTGTCTTTATTTCCAACCCATAAAGGCTACCAATACATTCTAAAAACTAATTAAACTTTGGACATACATACATAGACGAAGAAAACACAAACCACACAAGGTTTCACCAATCATCCCTCCTATTTCTCCTACAATCCTACGGGGCAGGATTAACCGTGAAGAAGAGTGAGTTCTCTACTTTCATAGATTTTTTATGAAAAACCTCCGGTCAAAATCAAAATCTCATTAATTTATTTTAACAAAATTAAATAAGACTAAAATTTGTCCACGATAGTATTTCGAAATGATTTTACGAAATGTTTCTCGATATTTCATTTGTCAATGAATCAATGACAATGGGTTTTAAATGTTTCATCTAGGATGAAACTATAATTTTATTATTTTCTTTTTTTTGTTGGTCTAAATCTATTTTCATGACTTTTCTTTTCTCCAGATAATTATTTACAGATAATACGTAAATTTTCAATAAGTACGAAAATATATCGATAGAAAGGAAGTTTGTATATCACCGTAAGTAACCCATATTTGAATAATCTTCTTATCATTAATCTACCGCATTACTTTTCGTTTCCTGTTTATAAAGATATTTTACACAAAAAAAGAAAATAGATACTACTTCGTATATGATTATTAAATAAATAATTCAAAGAATAAGAAAGTTTTTGAATTTTCTTCTAATATTTCGATATTATCGAAATCTCATATGTATATAAATAAAAACACGTCAAATTTAATTGAAAAAAATTTGCCCACTTTAACGAAAGAAAACAAGATCGAAATAGGCTTCACTCGAAAAAAGAAAAAGAAAAAAATATCTTTAAACCCTCATCGATGTTTCTATATTTCGCGATATATAATTGGACGAGTTGAGTATAACGTCAAAAAAAAAAAAAAGGAAAGAATTCTCAGAAAAAAAAATAAAACCCCTACGAGGATGATCGTAAATATAAACCGTGCATACATATATATACATATATCCGTATCGCAAACACAACATGTACTTTGAAGCAAGAGTATTATGAAGGATTTCGAGACGTACCGTGTGTATTGGGATCTATTAGAGTAAAAGCGAACGTGTCGAGTGGGAAAACATTCGTAGAAATCTAGGATCGGGTATAACCTGTTCGTTCATTCGTTCGTTCGTTCGTTCGTTCATTCGTTCGGTAACTCGTTGCCAGGCCGTAGTAGGAATGTGAGATATGGTAGGAACTCGATCGACTCGTCGAAATGAAGCACGCTAGAGAGTTGGCAAGTGCTCGGTTGGATATTATAGACCTGTGAACGAGCCGGAGGGGTGGTTACCCTGCTAAATTGAAGCGCTCGAAGGTAACGTCTAATGAAAGCATACGCGCGTACCTAATATCCAGCCCACTAGAATGTAATAATTTCGGAATGGTACTTCAGAGAGAGCTGTACTTCTGCAACAAAGGTTAACCACCCGTATAGCTATTCGGAATCGTGTGCAACCGGGATCAACTCTCGATCGTTGAGAACGTACGCAAAACCTGACACAGGTTTGCCGATTTATTAGAAACTCTTCGGTATCGAACCCTACCTTCCTGTTCTACCTCCACCCTCAATCCAGTTCTCTTCTTCCTATTTCTCTCTCTCTCTTTCTCTCTTTGAACGTCTATGGGTATCTGTGTGCGTTTGTATGAATATTCGTTTCAATTCATCATTGTTCGCACGGTAACATCAATCCTTTATAAAGTCTATGTAACTTTCAAATCATACACCTAAGTATGTGTCTATGTATTATAACTTGGTGGTACTTGATTGGTTACTTGGATTTATTTGATTCGTACTTTTACAATTTTTAGTATCTACTATGTAACACTAATGAAACTTAGATAAACTTATGTTAATGGTAATATATTTTTCTTTCGTAAAGACAACAATTTTTTGAGACAAACTTTAATCGAAATGAATATATATATCAAAGTATTTCACTTTCTTTTTTACTTTATTGTAATGATTAGATATCATGGTCATTTGAAATCTAAGTGGGCCTAATATTTCGCCCACTATCATTATAAAATGATAATTATCGAAAGAATTTATTTATAATCAATTTGGTTCTGTAACAAGTTTCTATTTTAACGTAAATTAATTTATGAAAAGAGAAAAAAAACATACATAAATGTATTACTTCGATCTAGCAGTAGTATAGATAGCTACCACCTACTACAATTTGCGTATACAACGAAGCAGTTTTCGTAAAACGTGATTAGATTACATGGGTACTCGTCGAAAACGAGATATTTCCTACGATTTTTACCGTAAAAATACTTTTGCAATTTTTCTCCGAATTTTCGTCGTTATTTAAACGTTCAGAAACATCACCACACGTTTCGTTACTTTCTGATCGTTTAAAATTCTTTTTTTTCAAATTTTTGTTCACCTAAATTGATTGATACCCAACACATGCGTATACCTAACACACATATAAATTTTATGAATATAAATAAAAAAAAGATTGTATGATTGATTAACAAAAATTGATAAAATCTTAAGATACTGATATATGCTTATTAAACATTTGCTGTAATATTGAATATTATTTTTCAAGATATCCAAAGACTTATTTAGTGCAAGCACAAAACGATGTTTTACAGTAGATCGACTTATCAAACGAATAATCTTCAATACATTGATATAAGACATCTCTCGACTGTTCCTCCTCGAGTAAATAGGAACGCGTTTCTCTTCAAAATACGTTACCGATGAAATCGATATCGATTCGATTTCAAAATCGATCAAAAAGCGGAAGAACGTACTTACGAAACAAAATTTTCTACATGGATGAACGAACAGTCTTACTTCTACTTGGAACTATAGTAAATAACCAAGGTACTGGTCAAAATGAAATAATCTTTTTCATAATATTTAAACGGATATTATATACATTTTATTAAAACTCAAATAATAAAAACAACTTATTAACGCGTGAACAAACATTTGAAATTATTACCCAAGTAAGAAATAAATTTATTTTATGTAAATATTATATATTTATTATTATATAAAACGAAATAAAAAAAAAATTCTATATAAAATATGAAAAGATAAAAGTATCTATTTGAAAATCAAAGAAATACGAAATTGTTGATAATTGCATTTAGGTTTATTTTTTATTTGTTTGTCGAGTTATTCGAATGGTTAGCGTTAAACATACCAACACGAATGAACGTAAATACGCGTCTGTTGTATCACGGTCCACGCGTGAGGGAAAGAGAGAGAGAGAAAGGGAGGGAGAGGATCGGTGAGAGTGTAGTACGTGGGTGTTGTAAGCACAAATTGCCACAAATTGGAGAAAATTGAATGAAGCTTACAGCTTAACGAAGGCACTAAATCCTTGCGGAACGACCTATCTCAACACGCGGCCCATTTTCGTGATAAGTGAGGAAATGCCGTGCGCTTAAAACGCCGTGTTTCAACGAACACCGTTTACTTTGACTTCATTTTTCGAAAAACTATCGAATTTCTATTCTACAAATATGTTTATACGAACCAAATCTTCGATTCTTACTTCAAACGATACTACACTTCAATATATTTCATTTGCAATTAACTTGATCCCTGTTTTTTTTTCTTAAAAGGAAATCTATTTTCCGCCATGAATTCAGTTATAATATATTTGAATGATTTTTTTTTTTTTTTTTTTATTATAAAAAATGAGAATTTAAATATTTAGCATATCTTATTAAAAATAAAAAAAAAGATAGAGATAATTGGAAAATACGAAAATGAAAAAATATGATTTTGGTTGTATTTTATAAGAAGAGATAAAAAAAAGAAAGTAGATTAAAAATAATTCGAAATTACGTGTCAAAATATTTCACATAGTTTAGTAAATAATTATATATTGTTTATGATTTAGGGGAGTGATGGAATTTAGCGGTGAGGAGAAGCCAAGATAGACGGATGCTTAAAATTCGTACTACAATCGAATTACAAGATCAACGCTGAAAGGGATACAAGAAGACAAGAAACATGATCTGATCAAGGAATTTCAAGAAGTTCAATTAAAATCTTATAAAATGTTGATCATTAATTATAAAAAAAAAATAAATGATAAAACGATAATACTATTGGATATAACCAAACATACTTTTCAACATCTTTAATCGGGTGATTCCTAAAAAACAAAGAAAATAAAAACAGAAAAAAAAGAAAAACAAGATTAGAGGATAAAATAAAGAAGGTTTGAAAGAAGAATTATTGAAAAAAAAATGATTACTGTGATACTTGAAAACTGCTGGAGTATATTCGCATGCCCCTACCTGGTAATGCCGAATTTTCGAGGATCGGGAGGAGAGAACAACGAACCGAAGCAAAGCATAGTGAAAGCAAAGAGGATGAGACGAAAGAGAGAAAGAGGAAGAGAGAAAAAGAAAGAAAGAGAGAGAGAGAGATAGGGATAGATACGAGAAGATACAAAGGTAGATAGAAGAGGAGTGGTGAAGGGTGAAGAGAAGTGAAGAGGAGAGAAGAGTGGAGAGAAGAGAAGAGAAGAGGAGAGGAGAGGAGAGGAAAGGAGAATGGTAGATGGGAGGAAAAGGTGGAAGGCGAATGAGAGACAGGTAGTAGTGTGCAAAGCAAGCAAGCAAGCAAGCAAGCAAGCAAACAACCAAGCAACCAAGTGTATGTATATAAGAGAGAGATAGATAGATATATATATATATAGAGAGAGAAAGAGATAGAATGAGAGAAATAGAGAGAGAGAGAGAGAGAGAGAGAGAGAGAGAGAGAAGCTCGTACACTCCCGGGGAATTGTTATGTGGGCATTCCTGTTTCTGGTATGTAATATCAGAAATTCCTGTCTACCTGTGTGTCGCCTGTTATCTACCAATGCGCGTTTACGTTCGTAGTTCGAACAACGTCAGCTCAAAAGTGCTACCGTCGTTCATTAAAACTTGAAAAAGAAAAAAAAATCACGCACACCTATATACATATGTACACACATACACAAGAACAGATTATTCAAAAAAATGTGTGGGAGAAAAGAAGAGAAAAGAAGAGAAGAGAATATATCAAACGAAAATGATTATTTTTATTCGATCATTCCGATTTTTTCATTTCTTTTGATACAGCTGAACTATGATCAAGTTATGTTTCATACTAATGATGATATAAAGACTATGACTATGATGTCTTATAGAAGATTGTTATTAGACAAAGTAGAAGATCCACGTGTGTCTATCTGTTTCTCTTATAAATATGAATTTGTAGATTGATTTTAATGAGAAACTATATATTTATCTATCTATCTATTTGGATTATGATTAAAATGTGTAAAAGACATAATTTTATTTTGTTTTGTTATTGTTGTTGTTGTTGTTGTTGGTACGTTTAATATTCAAAATGTAAATCGAATTTGTGCTTATAAAATATGATAATTTGTATGTGCATGATAAAAACATACGCGTACCTATATATTCGGCATGGCAACATTTTTAATCCACTTTTCTGATTTAATATGAAATCTTACGGGAATAATATTGTTATTGCTTGTGAATATCAAAAGATTCTTATTTTCTTTTTTGTAGATATAATTTTGTAAAAAAATTTCAAAAACAATCACGAAAAAAACATTGTCGATTGTATATTAGAATTAAAAATTTATTGCTGCAATAAATTACACGTATTCAAATATATTTTTTATAAAAGAATTTTATATATATACAATCTAATAATTTTGTATAAATCAATATAAAACAACAACARCAAAAATAAAACATCCTTGATTGTGTATTCTTTTAATCAAAAATGTATTGTGTTGTATTTTTTGAAATAAAAAGATAAACAGAAAAAGAAACCACTATGTAAAAAGATAAAAAGAAAAGATGGCTAACACGTCAAAAAGACATCTAGGATGTCCTCCATATATCTTTTTGAAAATGTATCAAATTTGATCTAGAGAACAAACTCGGTTCTTGTCAGCAGATAGAGGATAGTGTTTTAGCCCGGAGGCATCGGTTGCGTGCATTCGACACATTGTCAATTTGCTGGCGTTGTACGTCCCGTGTCTGTTTAAAATCGATCGTATCCAGAGCACACGTATATACATTTAACGTATAACACACATACATACACACACACACACATAAAAAGAAACACACATGTTCCCCGTGTTAGATACGAGTAGAGATATCCTACATTATTTTCGACAAATAATACGAAATATAAATTCACCATCCCATTTCTTCCAAAAATATCATTTTATCGTTTAAAAACATATTTTACTGATCGTAAGAATAAACATAATTTTTATACTATTATTTGATAAATATGATAGAATCAAAATAGAGAATCGTGAATAATCGCAGAAGCGACGATTCGTAGAAAATAAATAAAAGATACTATTTTAAAATATATTAACATTTTTTCGTGTAACACTTTTGGTGATATAATATCAAATTCTTACAGAGGATATAATATTCAAACCCGTTTATAAGAATAAACAAATTTTTATTTAATAATAATAATAATAATAATAATAATAATAATAATAATAATAATAATAATAATAATAATAATAATAGTAATAATAATAATAATTCATTTTGAGTGAATAATATTAAAACAAATATGCGTGTTGTTATAACTATTTCGAAGAACAAAAGTTGAGGATGTTAGAAGTATATATATATAGTATTTAGTATTATAGTATGTGGTATATATATCTATATAGTTGAAAAGGTAGTGCCGCGTTTAGTGAAATATATATTCAGGTTTGAAGCACGTCGGAGGATTCTACCGGTGGTTCACGATTCCGCGTTGCATTCCCCAGTTATAGGTAGGTACCGACCTATCTGTTTCATTAAACGAGAGATTCCATAGAATTTTTTGGAAATACAAGCTGGAAACCATTGAGACCGCCACGAAGCGAACGTTTGTCGTTGGTGTTCGCGTTCGATGTAACCGCGTTGACAAAGAGAGTACGAGAGAGAGAGAGAGAGAGAGAGAGAGAGAATGAGAGAAAGAGAGAGGTAAAAGAGAGACAAAGAGAATATGAGTGAGAGAGAGAAAGAGAGATAGTCGAAAATTTCTCGGATCGTACATCCCCGACTATATGCCAGCGACGTTAATTATACTTAATCGGATTAGCGATATATTTGCATACGCTGTACTGTTTCCGATCGTACGAGTACAACGGTGATTCCATCCACGTGTTATTATTAGGGAAAACGCGATGCACATGAGGAATATTAAAAGAAAAGCAACCGGTTGCTTAATTGATAATGATGTATATGTGTTACGATCAACACACGCGTATTCGTTTAATACTTTGTTACAATCGATATAAAAGAAAAAGAACAAGAAAGAATGTTTAAGTTTAAGGTAATTTATAAAATAGCATTTATGTATTTATTATATAGTTTTGTATAAAAAATAAAATATATTATTCAATTAATAAATGCATTTATATGTATTTATCTAAATATATTGAAGTATTTTGTAACAATTGAAGAAAAGGGAAAATATTTTTTTTCTATTGGTAAATTATAAAAGAAAATTGTCTTAATTATATGATTTAAGTAAAGTGTAGTTTTGTATAAGAAAGGTATTATAAAAAAAATATAATCTAATTGATAATGAAACATTTAAATAATTATTTAACACATTTTGAAATTTGTAAATCTTAGAATATAAATTTCTAAAAATCTTCGAATGGTATTCCTGTTTATTAGTAAGATATATACGTATATATGTATAACACAAAATCTGATAAATATCAAAAATTCTAAAAATCCTAATTCAATTTCATATACTTGAAAATAAAAAAGAAAAACATTGTATCGACTGACCAAAAACATCTCACTTATCCCGTCACCTATCTCTCACATTTTCTCTCTTTGTCGTCGTTAGAAACGCGACTTCCGTTTTTGCTCGACGGACGGCACGTTATATAAAAAAGGGTAGCTATTGAATTAAAAGGACGTAGGCGAATAAAGCGAGTCGACTGGGGAGGGTGGAAAAGCAGCACGGCGTACGTACTGCGATAACACACACACACACACATACACACACATGAGAGTAGGAGAAAGATAGAAAGAAAAAACGTAGAATTGTGGTGGAAGGTGGAAGAAGAGGAGAGAAAGAGGTGGTTAAAAAGAAGAAGAAGAAGAAGAAGGAGTAGGAGGAGTAGGAGTAGGAGGAGGAAGAGGAGGAGGAGCAGGAGGAGCAGGAGAAACGAGAGAGAGAAGAAGGAATTTCTCTGTCCTCTTCTTCGTCGTCTATTCAGAACCATTTCCAAACCCCTCAATGCCCCTTATCCACTAACATCATCTCCTCATTCTCCCACCCTCTATTCGTTCACAGCCAGTTCGCCAAGCTCGCCGGCCATAAAAATAAAATTTCAATAAATCTCCGGGTAGCGAAAGCTAGTGGGGCATTCAGAGGGCGGGCTACTCGCTCATTGGAGCTACAGTCCCTCCTGGTTGCCGCCTACCGCAAAACAAAGATACCCCAAGTAGGAGACTCTAACCTGAATAGAGTTTACCCCCCTGGATATGGACACGGGCCTGCGCGACCGGCTGCCAACCAACGTGTAGGACCCGCGATTCCAAAATTCTTTACTCGTTACACTACCTCCAACGTCTACTCGATTTCTACTATTATATGTGTGTATTTTTCTTCCTCCCCCCCCTCAAACTTCTTTTTTTTCTTCTGACTTCACCTACCCATCCCTTTTTATTCTCTCTCTTTCTCTCTCTTACTATAAGCTTTTCTTGTATTTCACATACAACAGGATTTTTGAACTAAAATACTATACTTTAAATATCCTTAACTTATTCTATCTATTTTTACCTGTTTTCTTTTTTCTTTATTTTTTTTTCTTTAACATTTAATTGATCAAATTTACTATTTATAATTAATTTTATATATACTCGCTATAATGATAACAATATTTTTTATTTTGCAATTTTCTAATCTAAATTATCAACTTAAATAACATTTTGTAATAAATATATAAAAATGAAGTATCATAGAGAAAGAAATTGGCTGAGATAGATATAAGAAAAAAAAAGATAAAAAAAAATAATTTTATATGCGTGTGTACGTTGAGGATAGAGGAGTGGGATGAGGGTCTAGTAAAATCGTGAAGGAAGTTAGTAGTAGATACGGTCCTGAGACTAGTTGGAAGGATACGGAACGATTTAATATCACGCCCCCGAAGCAAAGAAAGAGTGGGGGTATAGTACAGTGCGGATAGATAGAAAGAGGAGGAGGTGGTGGGGATGGTGCAGTCGGAGTCGGAGGGGAGGGGTGGAGGACGGACGTGCTAGGGACGATCGAAGAGGTGGGGGAGTTTGGATATGGCAGCCAGGCAGTCCGCTGTTTGCCTTGCTGAGGCACGGGCCGTTTTTCCTCGGCCTAGCAAAGAACTAAACATTATTTGGAATAAGACGAGGAAACGCGATAACAACAACTATTACTACAAACCGGATTATCTTATATCCCCAATCGACCAACTGTTTCTTTATAATAATAATAATAATAATAATAGTAATAATAATAATAATAATAATAATAATAATAATAATAATAATAATAATAATAATAATAATAATAA
>NW_015148973.1:3866586-3943575 GCF_001465965.1 Polistes dominula | reverse complement strand
AAAAAAAAAAAAAAAAAACAATTAACACCTTCAATTTGATAAGGTTTTTTTTAATACCAAATATTTTAGGTATTCGGGTTGTTTGTTGTATGATAATAGAATAAATCTTAACTATTTGTTTTATGGTTACTATAAAAGAAGAATTTTGCTAGTTTTTGTTCTGTGATTTTGTCTGTGTGATAAAAGAAATTTTTTATGGTTTCAATGTTGGATGAATTAAACTAGTTTCTTTTTGGTGATTTTAATGAACTAAATAATTGATATTTGCTTATTTTTTGTATTCATTAGATAAAAGAATAGATCCAATTATTTGCTTTCTCTCATTTCTATGAAGAACAATTTGTGATAATTTATCAATAATTTTTTGAATTAACAAGAATCTTATAAAATTTTATAACTAACCATAACATAGATTATCATAATTTATTTGAAATAGGTTTACTTAAAAATTGTGTTCAGTGAGGTTAGTCAAAATAATTTGTAAGATCAAATTGATATGTGAAAATTGTGATACAAACATTTGTGTTTAAAAAACTTTTTATCACATCATTAATCATTTGAATCTGAACGAGATAATAAAAAAAATTGATTAAAATCATGATTTACGTGATGAAAATTTCTTGGTTTCATATTATTAATAAAAGTGTCGTTGAACAATGATTAAACTACTTAATCTAATTAAATAAACGATATGTGTGAAAGATTCAACTATTAACTAGTTAACAATGAATTATTTTTCTATATATATGTACTATATTTTCTATATATATGTATATATTTTCTATATATATGTTCTATGTATATGTATACATACGTGTATACGTATGTATATATGTTTATTGTATCTTCAGCTCGCTCTTTCGTATAAATTTAAGTAACAATTGGAACATTGTCTTTGAATAAAACTGTGCAAAAGTTCAGTCAGGTTTAATAAATTTTTCTAACTTAGGATCGATATTACCAACGTCATAAACGAATCTCTGATTTGTGATGCAACATAAATACCTAAAAGAAAAGTCAACAGCAATCCGTTTCAAAAGTGTAACTAATATTGATTATCGGTAATGTCACAGTATAATTTTTTGTTGAATTGAAGAAATTATCTTTACTTTCTCTTTCTCGTTTAATTTTGTCGAAAATCAGTAGTTCATTTTTAGTTTCAATCGTCACCCGTCGGATAAGATTACCAACCTACACGATCAATTTTTTAAATAATTATAAAAATATATATTCTAATTTCAAATGATCCGACGCAAAGATTTCATTTCGTTTTTTATTTATATTGAATACAATTTGTATTATTGGTTATCTAATCTAATATTTCAAATCGAACAATTGAATTAGATACAATTTGAAATTTTGTTCGATCTGTTGCAAATTTTCATTTCAATTATTGATACAATTTTCATACAATTAATATAATAATATCTGAGCAAAATAATAAAAATAGTGTCTATCAATCTTAACAATAAATTAATATAAAATAAATTAATATTTATCAAACATCTAATCTAATAATTTATATAAGAAAAAACATTCTTACAAGTACGAAATCCCCTCAAAAAAAAAAAAACCTAGATTTAACAATAATTATATTATTTCCAAGTCGATTGAAGCAAATGTCTACGGTTGGGACGGGACAAGAACGTTTAGGTACACTAAACGGTAATGAAATTAGAAGGAAAAGTTTTTGTGGTATATATATATATATATATATATATATATATAAAAGAAAAAAAAAAGGTTGTTACGTAGGGGGGTAGGTTGTAACGGGTGAAACAGAGCAAAAGAGTATATATATGTGTGTGTGTGTGTGTGAGAGAGAGAGAGAAGGAAATCCTCGTGGCCGCAACACGTGGTCGCCCAAGGAAAGCGCTTCTCGAGTTTGATGACCTTAATTACCTCAACACTGATTACATTAGGCGAGAAGTTAAGGAACGATTTAGTGAGAGTTAGGATGTTGTCGGTGGTGCAAACTGCGAGGAAAGTGTTAGACTTTGAGAACGAGTCTATAATAAAAAAAAAAAAAAAGAAACTTCTATCTTTTTATTACCATGAAAATTCTTTTATTATATTTAATTATTTTATTTATTTTCCCACCCACCAAGAAAAAACAAAAAAATCAAGGATAACTGAAAATGATCAGTAGATTTGTTTAAAACGTATTATACTTCGTTTGTCACTTGGAATGCTTTTTATCCTCGAGGGTTCGTTACTGGACACTTGGATTATTTATTCATTCATTCATTTATTTATTTATTTATTTATTTATTTATGTTTCCTATAAACGAGATGATGTTCGAATATCGTGTTTTCGAGTGTATACTTGAGATATTTTCATGAATATCGATATTACTCGTAATAAATTATTCGAGTAGCTTGAGATAAATCGAATTTAATCGAATGTAATATGAAATAATGATATTCTCATTTATAAATAAATATCATTTACGTTTACGTGTATGTATTAACATGTTTGACATTTATTTGTTTCGTATACTTTTGTATTCAATAGTATTACTAGTAGGTGGGTGTAAATTTCGTTTCGGATTTTTGTTTTTTTTCTGCTCTGCTGTGTGATCGTCGTAAATTCGATTTTGATTTATGAGAATGATTTTTTTGTTCGATGTAAAAGAAACTGTTTCTAACTCTTTTGATAAAATTTGGTTTTCCTTGCTTTCTCTCTCTCTCTATCTCTTTCTCTCTGTGTTTTTTCCCGTTTTTCTCGATTTAAAAAATATTTTTTTTCTTCGAATGGATTAAACGTCAACGTTGTATGTGGTGGCACTATGAAAGTGCATTCGCGATTGTGACAACTGAATAAATACGTCCGTCATAATATTCACGGGGAATAATTTGATTTATGAATTTATTATTCAGTCACTTTGAAGCTGCCGCCTGTCAATCGGGAAATATAAAAACGCCGATCAACGTGCTGAATACCCTTACCATTATCTGTATTTTTTTTTATCCAAGCTCCCAACCTACCAGCTTGAACAAATTTTCTTTCGATGAATATTCGATTTTCTAGAGAAATAGAATATATTTTCAACTAACGGAAATAAAAGGAAACGATCTAAATATAATTTGGACAAATCGTAAAAAAAAAGAAAGTTCTTAAGATTTTTATCTTTTTCTGTTTTTTAAAAAAAGTCTCCCTCTATTTTGTTTATATTTTATTTCTTTTTAAAATTGTTTTAACTTATAATTTTAATAGTGTTCGTTTCACAGCAAATATTATTTTTAGTTTTATTACATTGATAAGTCTATAATTGTACGATGTAAGAATTTTTCTATCGTATTAATAATTCATTGTAAAATACAAATCGCAAAATCAAAGATTATTTGTTTTAAAATAATCTTTGTGTAAAAATTTTCTTGACTCATTAAGTATCGCTAAGTATTAATCTTTCGCATAACTTTTCATTCCAATTTAGTTTCGATTTGTAATTTAGAATTAAGTGAATCATCATCTACCGATTTTAATAAAATAAATGAGAAAAATGTGAGCGTTTGTAATTAATGAAATAATTGGAATTAAATCGACGATACAATAAAGATCAAAGAGACCTCTGCCGAATTTTCCGTTCGTTGAGGATCCACTCATAAACGTTGGGATTTCCAATAAAAGTGCTCATAAAAGTAAAAGAGAAATAAGGACCGGTCGTAAAGTTCATTCATACGAGAATACGAAGAGGTTTGCCTTTCATTCAGAAGAACTTATTTCTCTACCTGGTGGTCCTTTTTATATTATTTCATATTTTATTTTTTTTATCTTTGTATTGTGTTTATTCTTTTCTTTTCTTTTCTTTTCTTTTTCTTTTTTTCTTTTTTAATCATAGAAATGATCACTAAAATTTTAAACCCTTTTTTGAAAAATCTTTGGTGAAGAAAATAAATAAAAACAATTTCTATAGTTTTTTAAATTAAATACAACGTTATCTTACGTTTCCAAAGTTTTTCTTTTTCTTCTTCTTCTTCTTCTTCTTCTTTTGAGAGAAAGAAATTCGATCACCTTTCGTTGCAATAAAATAGAGAACACGATAAAGTACTTTGGCTGTTTACGTTCGCGTCTCGCATAACAACGTTCGCCACTCTTTTTAGTTTTCGCTTGTGTTTTCTCTATGCGTATGTGTATACGTGTGTGTACATGTGTGTTTAGTTGTGTGAGAAACGAAGATAAGTACTCCCCGGATGCGTTTGCAAAATTAATTTCACTATCCCTTACTGACGTCGCCAAGGTTTTTTTTTCTTTTTTCGAGAATGAAAGTACGAATTTTATTTTACCTTCCTATTATATTGTTTTTGTTTTATTAACAGAAAAAAGAAAAAACATCAAAAATAATCATTTTTCTCACAATTAAAAAAATTTCATGAAACGATCGAAGCAACATTTATTTTAAACAAATTCATTTCAAGAGTTTTAATCGAGTTGTGATTTGTTTTTCTCGTAATTTACAACGAGTTTTCTTTTCTTCTTTTTTTTTAATTGTAAAATAAATCCTACGCAAAATTGTTAGTTATTGTTCGACAAAAATTCAATAATTGTTCGTCCACGTGAACGTAAACTCGATTAAATATAAAACATTAATTTTATTTTATACCCATGATGAATATTATCAGTAAAATAAAATCATCAATAATTCATCGCGTAAAATCAAAGTAAAAAAAAAATAAAAAGAAGACAAAATTACTTGTGAAATCAATGGCGAAGTAAAGAGAAAAAAAGAAGGAAGATTTTTGTTGAAACGATCATGAGAGCACCCATTCGTTAAGGTCATTCGTTTAACTTCGTATGGGCGTTCCAATGGTAGGTTACTCCAATACTTTCCTACCGGCTTTCCGCTCGCGTGGGCGTGCTGTTTTTTTTCTTTACATATACGAGTGAGCGAACATATTCTACATATATATTTATACGTGTGAGTGTGAGTACGTGGCCCTCCGTGAAGGTTTGGTGTACGAGTCTTATAGAAGCCGGAGGCCGGTGACGATTCTCGCACTTTCCTGCTAAGTGATCCGTGTGCCCCTCGGTCGGCTTCTGCTCCTATACAAATTTAAACTACATAGAGCAGAAGACGACAAAGAGCGAAGGGAAGACAGAAAAAGAGAAAGAAAAAAAAAGAGAAACAGAAATACACAAATACTAGGATAAAAAAACCGAACGGTGGAAGATTTTGTTCTTTTCCCTTTTTTTCTCGTTCGCAGGAACGAAGGACCTTCATGCTCAAGATTTAAAACGTCACGATAAGTTGGACGGGGTAGTAAGACTGAGCTTGGGAAGCGGACTATCTGCTGGCGGTGGCCTGCTTCATCAGGAATTAACCATGACTATGCCTGGTGCAGGTGAGAGAGAAAAAATTGAAAATAAAAATAAATTGTTAAGAATATATTCAAGTATAAAACCATAGAGAGTAAGTTTTTTTTTGTTAGACTACGAAGCGTATGATCTCGAGTATGTTTCCAAGACGATGACGTAATACCTATCTTCGAGTTAGATAGAAAAAAAAACTAACATGCGTTAGAAACAAGTTAGAAAGATTTCTAAGAAGAAATCGTGACGCGAGTTTACGTTAATAGAAATAGAAATACGAGAATAACGAGTAGTAAATTTCTATATCATTGCTTCGAAATAGTACTCGTGATGTTTCTAAATTTCAATGATTTATAATATATCGATTAAATAAAAAAAAAATAAATCAATATTTGCAAAATTAAGCCTAATTTTTGATACAAAACGTGATAAATATGCTAACCTATTTTTTAATGCTATTTATTTATTTTTTTTTATTTATATACGAATATTTTCTAAGTTCAATGTAACGAAAGATAAATTGAATATAAATTTGACACGTTTAACTTTTATTTTTTTGTTTGTTTATAATACATATTATTTACTGTAAAATATTTAATATTAGTTGAACGAGATAAAAAATTCACGTCTTATCTAGGTACGTTTATCATTCATCTCTATAAATTTAAAGCAACGCGAATTTTCTTACTTATTCAATATTAATCCTTTCACGAACGGTGCCAGATTATATCCACCAAATATTAGCACTGAATTAGTTGGCAGGGACATTTGCAATAACGATAAGCGAATTAAACATGTTGGTTTAGTATATTCGTCTTACAACGACACAATAAAAGCTCCAAAAATTCGAATTATTGTTTATTCATTAATTGTAAACTGATGATTTAATTTAACCGTCGCGAAAGAGTTAAATCTAAATGTTAAATAAAAACAAAAAATATTAGTAATATTAAAATATTTTTTCATTAGTAAAAATGTAAATAATATTAATAAATTTGATCTCTTCAAACATTGATATATTGATTTAATTAATTATGGGTTTGTAATTTAACAGGAAGTGCAACAGCGATCGGACAAGGTGACGAGAAGCCGGTTAAACAAAAGCGACATCGGACGCGTTTTACACCTGGACAGATTAACGAACTTGAAAAGTGTTTTACGAAGACGCATTATCCTGATATCTTTTGTCGAGAAGAAATTGCCAGTAGAATTGGCCTCACTGAAAGTCGCGTGCAGGTGAGCTGAAATGAGTTAGGTATACTCCCTTAAAATACTTGCTTTTACTTTATTTTATTGTTTTCGTTTATTTTATACCAATCTACTTATTATATTATTATCTTATAATTGTTTACAAATGAAGAAAAAATTATTCGAATAATTTTGAGATCAAAATTTTAAGTTATACATAAATAATATATATAATAATATAAATTATGGTTCGAATAATTAAAAATTTTCAAAATGTTCGATAAATTCATTAAAAAAAAATATTAAAAAAAGGAAGAACATGTAGCAGTTGATTAGAATGATAAATAATTGAAATATTAATTGTAATATTTAATCGTAAGCGTGTAAGCGTGCCAAAAGTGATACCATGGCTAACACAAGAGAGTTTTGGAATCAATTGTTTCGGCCTATCGTGGCTTTTCGGATTAAAGTGAAACTTGGAGTAGGTACTATCTAAGCCCTCTCTCCCGAAACGCTACGGGGGTCTTGAATTTTGGTGGGTTTTGCTACGACGACAACAACCGCAAAACTTTACGGACATAGTCCGCCAATCTCAGTTTTCGAGTAAAAGTCACCAAAATCGAATGACTCTTCTTCTCGATCTTTCTTATTTCCTTCCTTTCTTCCATTCTTTTCTATTTATCTATCTTTATCTTTATCTTTCTATCTCGTGGCATTTGATAAGCAAGAAAATCGAATTCGATTGGATAAAATAAAGTTTTGACTCTCTTATTTTCCTAATAAAATATTGAAGATTTTTTTTCTTCTTCTTGTTTAGTTATTCATACTGATCAAAAACAATTAACGTTTTAGAGAAAGAGAAAGAGAAAGAGAAAGAGAAAGAGAAAGAGAAAGAGAAAGAGAAAAAGAAAAAGAAAGAGAAAGAGAGAGAGAGAGAGAGAGAGAGAGAGAGAGGACAGTCATGAGAGTTTGTGACGATTAAATGTTTAAGAACTATTCTCCCATGAGAATTTTCTAAATGGATATTTAGAAACTTCAAACTTTGAAAAATATTACTCTGAGCAATTTATTATTATATTATTGAGAACTATATTTTTCTTGATTTTATTTCATACCGATTTAAAAATATATCTTAAGATATTTTTTTGAAGTATACCTCTAATTCGCGCGCGCGTATTATTTCTAATTAATACAAATATTAATTTGTATTTGGTATTTGTTATTATTTTTTATAATTTTGTATTTTATTTTTGTTATATTGTGTATTTTATTTTTGTTTTATTATATATTTTATTTTTATTCAATTCTTCATAAATATATAAAAAAAATATTTATTAATTAAAAAGTGTATGTAAAAGTAAAAGTTATTCACGCTTTAAATTTATATTATTTTTTTTTAGAGAAAAATGAAACCAAAATAAATATGGGGGATTAAAGTTCTATAATTTATTAAATGTAAACGCGTAAATTAAATTGTAATATCTGATAGACCGATAATATGTTCTTTGATATTTTATATAGTTTTTTTTTTTTGACTTGATAGATATTTTTTCTTCTTTTTTCTTTTCCCTTTTGAAGTCTCTGGAGCACGCGAAGAAAAACGGAGTTAATAGAAATTCATGAAAATTTCATTCGCAAGTTGGAGGCGTCAGTCAAGCCGAGCGTTGAGCCGCATATCAAACAGTCCCTCTGTTTTTCTCACTTCTACTTCTTCTTCTTCTTCTTCTTCTTCTTTGCATTTATTCTCTCTCTTTTTCTCTCTTTTACACATATACATGTACTAACATAAGAGATAATACAATAGAATTTCTGCATTATTGCTAGTACTTTAAACTAGTAAGAATTTCAACAAGACAGTAACTCGCAATTATCCATTGAAACTTCAAATTCCTTCGTTTCTTATCAAACAGTACAACCTAGAACGATGATTCTTATCGACGTATTTATTCTCACGAGTACTATTATCGTGTTATCTAACGGTGAAATCAAAATGGAAAAGAGATGAAACAAATTTATTCGTTGGAAAACGATTCCCTATGCTTTGTTCGAATTACATTATTCATCCAAACTACCTAGTAACATTCGCTTTTCCAATGACATTCTTCAATCGTCATTCGTACCAATTAAAACAAAATATCCGTTTAATCAACACACATTTTCTTCTTTCTTTCTTTTATTTATTATATTTTAACAATCAACATTGTATAAGATTCATTTTTTTTTTAATCGAGAATTTAATATCAAATGTTTACGCCAAATTTTGATAGGACAGTTTTTTGATCAATCGGATTATGAATTTACTAAATCATTTTATAATTAAACGAAATCTTTAAAATATTCCCATAAATCCAGTTCTAAAAAAAAAAAAAAAGAAATAGTATCACTCAATAGATAGAAATGTAATAAAACTTCAAAATTTCCAGTTATTATAAATAACACATTAAAAAAAAAGTAAATTAAACGTAATAAAATTCTCAAGATAAAAACTGATAAATCGAATAACGATTGGACTTTGATTAACCGCTTTTATAAATACATAAATTCTAATTATCATGTGACAAGTGAAGATTACGAACACAGCATCTATTTTCTTCAATTTGGATTTCAAGAAGAAAAGTGGAAATGTCCTTTTTGATAGCACCACTAAAGAAAGAAAGGGAGACAGAGACAGAGACAGACAGAAAGGAAGAAAAAAAGAAAAGAAGGAGAAGAAAATGAAGAAGAAGAAGAAATAGAAGGAGAAGTAGTAGAAGAAGTAGAAGAAGAAGTAAAAGTAAGGGATGGATCGGGGTCTCTTCTACGGTCGGATGGCTGGGTGCCTAATTGAAAGAGGTTTTCCGTGGGCGAGGAGGGTAGACATCAGCAGAGCGAACCTTCAGCGTTTCCAAGGAAACCCCCGTGCGGTGGGTACTCGTGTGGAGAGGGCCTCAGGTACACCAATCCGGGTGCGAGAGAAAGGCGCCGGCGCTTCAGCAACCGGGCTGTGCTATCGAGCGTTGCTATCAAAGATTTCTTGACTTGCCATGGCGGACTACTACTACACAACTACGTAGACGATAAAGGACGAAGACAATGACGACTTTTTTAGGAAAAAAAAAATTTAGATCGACCCATTCATACTTTATTTGGGAATATTTTCCAATTATAAACTATTCCCCCCTTTTTCACCCTGCCCCTACTACTGCTATCAATGTTATTTTCTTTTTACGAATTTTTGTGATAAACTTAATTGGGTTTAATATTTTGGGGATTTTTTTTTGTTTTGAGAGAAGAAAGATAGAGAATTATTAACTTTTTTTTTTAGTTGATATTTTATCTTTGTCGATTTAAAATTATTGTTAGGTGAAAATAAGTTTGATTATTTAATCAACGATTATATAGAGAAAGTATTTAGAATTAGGTACAAATACTTTTTTAATTTTATACTTTATGCAATATTTTACCTAATAATTTTATACAAACTAAAATATTATTCCAAATAATTCATAGATAAATTTTAACTTAATTAATTTCAGATAAATATTTTAAAAAGAAAATCTTTAATAAACTTAATATAAAAATAGGACGGTGTTTAATATAATTTCGTAAATATTTCAAACATAAATAGATAGAACGACAATAATGATTATTATATTATCATTATCTAAACACCAATTTCAATTCTCGATCAATTTGTTATACCAAATAAACAATTGTATCGTAAAGTGAATGAAATGAATGGTAATCCGTTTTAGAAATAATTCACATGATTCCAGTATTAAAACGTACTCGATGATACGATGGTTTTGCGACGGGTGGTGGTGGTGGTGGTGGTGATGGTGGAGTCGAGGAAAAGAGGAAAATCGCTGCTACTTCATTAATCGCCGTTAATTATCAACTATTATACACGGGACCGTGTACGGCATTTTCGTATAACGAAAACGATCGTTGCTTTGCACCAACAACGATAATCATTCGACGAAGTGCCGTTGTTATACACCTGTTTTCGTTAATGCCAAGTGCTTAATTATATACTTTAACGTGATTATCGATTACTTTTAACTGACATAAAAAGAGAGAAGAGAGAGAAAGAGAAAGAAAGGTATACAAAAAAAGAGATAGAGAAAGATCTCGAACTATAAAAGTACTCGTTGATTCGATTTTTTCTATCAAAGTTTATACTTCGATCGAAAAGATTCTTGAATGAGCTTATATATTTGTGGAAAAAATTCTCTCAGAAAAAAAAACGCGAAAATAAGCCGCTCAGTTATACCTATATCACAGAATCAAATCGAATTGGTGAGAATAAAATAATCAAAAGTCGTTGACTTTATCGTTGAAAAATGCACGAACCTTTGCCGGCGAGTCCGCTACGCGTTTAATTAATACTAATGGATATAATGGATTCTACATTAGATCGAGTCTTTTATTATTTGAAATGGTAGTAGAGAGATATAGGTAGAAATAGAGATAGAAATAAATACTTCCAAAAATCGCGAAGATTATTCTTGGCGAACGTTTAAGTGTAACTCGATGAGATAACAAGCATTCATAGAAAGGGGTGGTGGTAGTGGTAATGGTAGTTGTGGTTGTGATAGAGATTGTTGTTTAGGAATGAGGACTATTAAAAAAAGGAACAATATATTCGTGCCGTTAAACGAACGTTGTATAATTCAGAAAACGCAAATGAAAATAAATATATCCATCCCCTCTCCTTATACACACATACATACATACATATGTACATCATATGTACATACGTATACATCTGCTCACATTTACTGACTATGCAACGAGAAGAGTTTATGTTTCTCTCATACGTGCAAATATGCACACATGAATTAGATCTTTGTCTATGTATGTGTATATAGGAGAGAGAGAGAAAAAAAAAAGAGAAAAAATACAAATATTATTTGAACGATAAATCGTGGTGGCAGCGTTCAAATATCGCTCGTCGCGATGAACGACGACGGCAGTAGTAACACCACCCGGCAACACTAATAGCAACAGCAACAGCAACGGTAACAGTAACAGTAGAAACAACCACGTCGTCATCGTCGCTTTTCACGAATCGTTTTTTCCGAAAAAAATAAAAAACAAACGATAAACGAAAAAAAAGAACGGACGACAACGCGTTTCGCTTTGGATAGAAGGTGAGGAATGGGCGAAGGGGTGAGGATGAAGGGGGTTTGTAGAGGATTCGAACAGAGGGTATAGAGGGGTTGAAGTGGGGTGAAAAAAAGTGACGGTCGAAGTGGACGAAAGCGATTCCCCCCTACCCCTACCTCTTCCTCTGGTTCTCCCACAGTTCCTCATCGCCAGGGGTCAATGGCTTTTTTTCATTCGGTCCGAACTGATTTTAGAACGAACGAACGAGTGCAAAACGTTATTTCTTACCGTCAATCATTTGACGAATTTTAATTTCGTCGGATCGTTTCGTTTAGTTTCTGTAACTGTTTCGCTTCAGTTATATACTTGGTGTTTCAAATAAAACTCAATCATCTCGATTCTTTGCAAAAAGAGATAGCCCGCCTCCCTTTCTGTCCTGTTCCCACCCTCTTTCCCCAGTACCAACCCTCGTTCCCACCTGATTCCAGCTATCGGCGTTGAGACAAAAGCTTTTTTCAGTCGGTGCATTCATTAAAAAGACTAACCGGTCTATTTTGGGATCGAGTATATCGGCACTTTACGATTTTAATTACGCGTATTTTAATCCGCCCAGGAGACATTTTCTATTTCCGGGGGCCAGGTGCTCACTTATATACATACAAAATACACACACACACACATATATATATATATATATATATATATATATATATATATATATATATTATATACATGAAACAGCGAACGAACGAGCTTTATTAGACTCTCCTCTCCGTGCAGAGCCGATTTAAATTTAATCATAATGAAGAGTCGATTAAAATTGCAATCGTCCGCGGAATAGAACCCATAGCGCCGAGCAGTTAACGTCTGCTAACAGGCATTTAACTTAACTACCTCAGGTAACTGCTCGTTTCTAGGCTGAAGGGTCCTTTCGATTACTACTGCTCGGCAAATTTTATTGGCTCGGTCCACCTTCCTTGTCCTCCTTTTATATATACATACACTCCACGTGACTTTTTTCCCGCCCGTTGAAAACAGAAAGAAAGAACAAAATCCGAAAATAAAAGGACTACTCTCCAAAGCGATTCTCGATTTGTCCATTTTTACGATTGTCTCGTTGATAACTTTCATCTGGTTGTTCTATTATTTTCATGAAATTTCTTTTGCCAATTTTCTATATATAATATTAGATTTGTAAATTATTTGTTTCGATAATTATGACTACGTTTTAGATGAAAAATATATCCATGGAAATTAATTTTATTTAAATTTTAAAAATTTGTTAACTTAGTTTTCTGTCATAATTATTGATAAATGGGTTAATATTAGTATTAACGTTTTAAAATAAAAATTAAATGAATACAAAAATTATCTAACACACAAATATTACAATTAAATAAAAAAAGTAACTAATAAGTAAGATTAGTTTTAAAAGAATGATATTATAATATTTTTTTAAAAGAATATTCTCTAAAGTAAACAAGTTTTTATTCCCGTACAACTATAAAGAAAGAAGTATGACGTGTCTCGAAGTATATATCCCAGGACGATATCGAAGGACTTTTCAGAAAAATCAAAGCTCGAATCGACATAGGATGTGTTAGGATACTTTGCTAAAAGTCGCATATGCCGTGTGCAAGTGAGAGAAACGGGGAGAAGGAATAAGGGCCCGTCGCTTGCCTTCTGCAAAGTATTGCTTTCAAAATATCCCATGGGATACAGTCGAATGGCTATGTCATTCCGTTTTCCTATGGGAGAAACAAGTGACTACGTCGCGAGGGTAAACGCGCTTCGTTATTGTCCCGACGGTAACGTTCCAAAACGAAGACGTTCTTGCTTCCTTTCACCTTTACTTGACAACGAATCTATCTTCTGATTTTCTGTATTGATCCTTCGAAATATTTCGTTACAATTTGTTACTTTTTCGTATCTTTGTACATTATCAAATTATTTTGAAATCGTTTCGAAGCTACATACATTTGTTTGCAAAATTTTTATTACGTGTTTAAAAATATTTTTAATAAATTCTAAAATATATATATTCGATTTTAATGTTAAAATTGTGTACAAATTGCTTAGTATTTAATATTTTGAAGAATATTTCCGATTGACTTGTTTTCTTTTATTAGATGGAATCTATTTCTTTAAAACAAAAACAAAAAACAAAAAAATTTATTTCAAGACTTATTATAAATTTTAAAATATTCCGTTGTATTTTTAAACATATTTTAATTTAAATTGAGGATAAAAATAAATTAAAAAAAAGTATCAATAACGAAATAATCGTTCATCTTTTGTACGCGAGTAAGAATATCCTAAAAATAAACGAGACCAGTAATTAATATAAATGAATGTGAACAAAATAGATGAATAAATAAATAAATAATTGGAAAGCATTGAAAAGGCAATAAATATATAAACACAGATTATCCATTTAACGTTCTAACGACATTTATACGGTATATGGGTATTAATTAACAATAATTATTATTATTATCTCTAATCATCATGATGATGAACACGATGATAATCGAAGTTGTCTCAGAATGTTATGGGAAAATTTTGGCATGATCGATAAACCCTATATACAAACTATTTCGATGCGATTTAGCATGGCGGAGTAACAACGTGGCAGTAGTTACATACGATAGGTGGTCAGACACGCGAGAACGGACGCTCCACACACTTTATGGTTTCCAGGGTGTTTCGCAGTAGATAGAGGAAACACACACCTGAATTATACGTTCAACCAAAACTACGATAGGAGACGCACCAGTTCGCCGGCTCGTTTAAATCATCACCGTTTTCCTCGTTGTTTACCGTGGGCAAAACATCGATTAGCGCGTTGCCCAAATTAACGACGATCGTTCTCTGTTATATATATATACATAAAACATTTACGTATATAAATATAAATACATACATGCACACGAGCATATCTATAAGCGTATAAAATAACGACATATAAAATATTCGCGAGTGTCCAAACGTTTTTCCTCCCGTTTATAATAATCGAAAATATTTTGTTATACTACTTTTATCAACGTGTGATATCCCTTTTAAACGAAACATACAAAAAAGGACAACAAATAAAAATAGCAAAAATAAGAATAAAGAAAATATATAACAAAAATTTCTCTTCAAAGAAAAGTGTTTTGAAAAAAGTAGGTGTGTGCGTATTTAGAGTATCATCCGTAGTAGTAGATGGTGGCGGTGGTGGTGGGATATCGTCCGTCGTGCGTCCCAACAACGCGACCAACCGCGAAGATATTCAGAAGCGTCTGCTATGCAGTAGCCTATGCATTTTAAGGGAGGCCTGATTTTTAATGCCGTATAAATATGCATAGGATACGATATTAGCTCTTACGTGTCGTCGTCGTCGTCGTCGTCGTCGTAGTCGTCGTCGTCGTAGTCATCGTCGTTGTCACCCCTGCAACACACCGAAAACCGTACCCACCACTGGCCGTCCGAAAAATATCACGCGGGATTTGTGCGTATGAGTTTATCTATGTGTGTGTGTTTGTGTGAATTCTCGACGTATACACCAACAACAACAACAACGACAATAACGCAACTCGTGATACAAAGATACCATTATTTTCTTCCTTCTTCTGCTCCCTTTTCCAAGTCTATATATATATACATGCATGTACATATGTATTTATTTGTGTATATGTATATATGTGCTTATATACACGTTGCGTGGCAGGAATATGGAGAAGCATCGCGTTAGCATTGGGGTTCTCAATGGATAAACTGTGTCGCTGCGGTGACCCCAGGGAGCATCATCTAATGCCCATTTTGTTATGACGTCTACCAACCTCTGAATAATTTCACTACCACCAAACCTGCCGGATACTGATTATCCTAAAGCTCTCTTCTCATCCGCTTCGATTAAATTCGTCCTGCCGAACGGGCTATTTCTTTTTTTTCTTTTTTTTTAATTTTTTTCTATTTTTTCTATCACCATTTTAACAACTTTTATTCCAATCTTTTTTTTATTGCCTCTTTTAATTGGATTTTTTTTATCCACAAAATTGGTCTATGGGTTTACGAAGTCTATGGTTTTGTTTATTACTATAATATTTAAATATTGTAATACGTGTGTACGTTGAAAGAGAAGTGTGGGGGTGGGAATTTGATGGTTTTTATATGAGCAGAGTGTGAATATTATTCGGTGAAACGATTCGAAGTATATTCGTGTCGTTAGTAATGAATAAAATTATAAGGTCAATTTTCACTATTAAATGGTTCCATAAAAGTGAGTCTATTTTTCTATCTCTTTACGTAAATATGAATTGGATGTGTATGTGTATGTGTATGTGTGAAAGAGAGAGTGAGAAAGAGTAAAAAGAGTTATAATACGTGATCGTTCATAAATGTGAAATGAATTCGTTCGTAATATTTGAATTAAAAGTGGAAAAGTAGGATTTAATTAATTGCGGAAAGAAGTCGATTTTCGTTCGTATAAAAAACTGTTAGAAAATTAAACACTATATATATATATAGTGTTTAATTTTCTAACAGTTTTTTATACGAACGAAAATATATATAATGTATTAAATAAAAAAATAAATAAAATAAATATATATAANTATATATATATATATATATTTATCCGTACATAACCATATAAATATGGTTTATTGAGTAGGAAAAAGATAGCTATCAGGATAGAAAATAAATCAGGTATATTAGTTCCATAGGCAATGGCACAATTCGTGCTAATTTCACGACGGGTTTTCTAAGCCAAAGATATTGCACGCGTGAAATAATAATAAAGTATATAAATGGATCAAGTTTACGACGAAGCGGACGGTGCATGCTAGAAGGTTTTATGTATGCGAGACCGTCGTTGTCGTTGTCGTTGTCGTTGTCGTTGTCGTTGTCGTTGTCGTTGTTGTCGTTGTCGTCGTCGTCGTATGAATGTCGTATGAATTTTATCGTCCTATTCACGACACAAACACTTTACGAGATTTTCCTACCTTGCTTGAGAATGGACCTTCGTCGAGTTTTCTTCCCTTTTCTATATATACACGATCAATTCAATTTTCGTTTTTCGTAACGTTCAATTGATGTAATTAAAAATCGCGACATTTGATCGATTATTAAATATTAATTTATACAAATTATTTATCAATGTAAGTTTGAAAAACAAAATTTAAGATAAACTTCAAAGGTTGAAATAATAATTTAGTTAGCTTAGTGGTTTCTATTTTCTTTTTATACACTCGGTTTGTGTAAATTTACTCTACAAACGATGTAATTGTTTTATAAGGTGACTGAAGTTTATTAATTAATTTTGATAATGAAATGGAACGGTAACAAAAAACATTTTTATAAAACCTACCGCAAATACGCATTTGATTTTTTTACCGAACATTTTGTAATTGAGAGACAAAAAAACAGTAAAACGCAGAATTAAGCAAAATTTCGAACACCAACTTTGATATTTTCATTTTCAATATAAAAAGAAAAAAATTACTTGGTTATTTATATTAATATTTAAGGATACGATATCAGACTTTTGGATTTAGGATTGTTGTATAGACAAGGGAAAGGTTCTGTTTGATTTTTAATTCTACGGGATGTTAAAATCCGGAGGATCCGCTAATGGCAGGGCGAAAATCTCTGCCGACGACGGAATGTAACGTGAAACAGTAGGTGGTCCGGGTAATGCGTCTTGCAACCCTCGGACAGGAGAGCCCGTAGCACCATCATCAATCAGGGCTGGTGCACATCCTGCGCGAACTTATATAGTATTTATTCTCATTAGGTCTCTCTACCGAGAGATGGACGAGTAAATGTCACCATATAAATTCTACAGAAAATATGTCTCCTACCGATATGAATTATTTCATCGAGGAAAAATGATTCCACGCGGATAATGGACCACTGAGATTAGATTTTTCACAAAAAGGTTACGTGTTACCTTAAATGACAATAAATCAAGATTAATCAAGATCGCATTAACTTAACGCGCAAATCATTGCAATTTTAAAGACGCCTAAACTTTGTTCAATGATCAACATTGACTTATTATACGATCTATTTAACAACTAATTTTACGTGGATGTTGCTTTAATATTACAACTTAAATCATAATTATCAATAATTAAAAAATCTTTAAGATCTTCTTCATTTCCAAACTTTTCACATCGATCGCGATAATTTTGTCGTAAATAATAATCTTTACCACGATTTATATAATTCTCCGAGTTTCCAATACTTGAACGTCTCCAATTTTAAAAACTCTTACAATAAAATCCTACAAATTTGCTTTTATCTATGATCAATTCTAAAAGATCTAAATTTATCGATACTATTACATACCAAAAAGCGATAATATAAAAATCTTCAATTATTCCATCCCTTTAATAAGGGTTAAAGATAAAAAAAAAAGAAACCTCAAAGTTATTCTTGGATCTGACAACAAGAGAAGTACTTCGCGTCTCACGATAAATTATTACAAATTGAATGTTTTTATAAATATCAAAATATTAGGTCGAGAAATTGTAAGTTAAAAGGATAACCAAAAAAGAAATGACAAAAAAAAATATGACAGGAGTAAAGATAAAACCTTTTTTACTGTTTTCTCGCTTTGGAACGGTACCGATTCGAGACGATTTTTTTTTCGGTGAAAACGAGTCAGACTATTCTTCAATAGCGCACTGAAAGCTACTTCTATATATCTTCGAGGTCTCGGGCAGATCCCGGCGCTTGCCTTGATGGCAAGCTCAATTTATATCAGCGCCTGCTGAGACCCCTTTTACGAGGTCTCGCCGTGGTAACACTCTATCCCCTGCTCCCTTCTGTCCCTTCCCCTTTCCATTCCTTTCCTTTCCTTTCCTTTTCTTCCCTCTCTTCTTCCTCTTTTCAACCCCCCCTTATCATCCCTTAGCTTCCAGCAGAACGTTGCAGCTTGTCCTGAACACTCCACCCTCGCTAACCTCGAAACTCTACCCTTGCCAGTCCGAAGCGAGCTTTCTTCTTCGCCATCTTCGAGACACCAGCCGACTCTTTTCCACCCCCTTTCCACCCTCCACCTTTCTTTCTCTTCTTTCTTTTTTTCTCTTCTATTTTTTCTTCTTCTTTTTCTTATCCAAAGAGGACTCAAGGGTTCTTTCGAACTTAAACTTAAGCCGTTCGCGATCGACGTAAGGAAATAGAAAAAGTCAACTTTGATTTCTTTTCAACTGTCTGCCTTCTTTCTTTTCTATTTTTTTTTTGTGAAGAATAAAAATCTACGTACATTAAAAAAAAAAAAAAAAAAAAACAATAATATTGAAATGATTTAATTTTTATTAAAATATTTCATATTGTGTGTTTATTACTAATTTAAATAAATAATCTGTAATTCACGTGTAAAAAGAAGAAAGTTAAAGAGAGCGATAGAAAATATATTTAAATGATTAGATGTATATAGTACTATGAACAGTATCGATTAACATAATAAAAAAAAAATAATATATAGATATAACAGAAAAAAAGTGATCTTCCAAAAATAATTATCTATCAATGCAAATGAAATATTAATAAATGTTTTCAATAAATCATTAATAAAGCAAAATCTTTAGACATACACATTTAAATACTCAATAAACAATTGAGATAAATATTGTTAAATAAAAATTTCAATGCACGTTTCCGTGGTACGGATCGTTAACAGAAAAAAAGAGAGATAAAGAGAGAGAGAAAGAGAAAGAGACAATAGTGATTACTCGAAAACGGCACGTCCGTTTCCACCCACGCCGTGATTCCAGGTGCTTCTTGGGAACAGCTGGCATGGCGCACGCGCCTTGCCAAGTACTATGCGGTGATTGATCAATTTTTAAAAAGCAATGTTCCTAATTGACCGCACGATTCGATCCGATCCACAAAAGAATGAGAAAGAAAGATAGAGATAAAAAACATAGTATTCATCATTGAAAAAGGGGTCTTTTTCTAACCTCGAAGTTAAAACCTTAGTCATCTAACGAAAGGTGTGTTCGTTCGATTCGCTTTCTAAGGCAGTTGTGTTCTTCAACCTATCCCATCATCTAATATTCTTCTTTTCTACTAATATCTACTACATGGATAACCTTAGAAATCTCACGGAATGCTGACTAATCCTATCACATTAAACAACTCAAACGAGAATTAAGGTATTACTTTAATGTGAGAGTTAAAAAGGAAGGTGCTATAATATATCTCTCGAATAACGTACCACTAGTTAAAAGGAAAAATTAGATATTTTTGTGTAGTAAAATTATAAAGATAATAAAATAGAATTTATCCTTGAATTAAATATGATCTTAAATTAAACGACGATAATAACTCTATTAATAATATTTTCAGATCAAATGGATTGATAGATAGATCGTTCGATCTATCGATCGATCTAATTCACTAAACATTTATATTCGTCTTTAACTATTCTCCCTGTCGAAAGTATTATTAGAATATATTTGAATATCTATTTATAAATACTAGCCTATAGTTATAGTACACATTCTGTGGTTTTCATCTTTTATCTGATTTTGTATATATCTCATAGCGTTTCGAAAGAAAAAAAAACACTGAAACACCATGAACTAAAAAGAATAAACCGAAACAAAAAAAAAAAAGAAATTGAGTCGCTAATTCGGGGGCCGTAACTCAACGATATATTACATGTAGGTCCTGCTCGTCGAAAGCTCTCGTTTGCAGGCAGTTATTTCGTAACAGGAATCATTAGCGTATGGCTGCGTTAATTAGCGGAAGTTCCGCACGTACCTCTACATACGTGCTTGCAACGATGCAACTACGATGCGACGGTATTGAAAATAGTATATGTAGTATATGTGATAATATGAGATATATAAACGTTCGTTTCTGACTCTATACTGAACATATACACACACACACACACATATATATATATATTTATATGTTTGTATATATGTATATATGTATATCACGCCTCCCCTTCGTGTTTTTTTTCCCTCGCATGGGTTCTATCACTGATGCTCACTCGGCGTGGAACGGCGAATTATCCATGGGCTTTTAGCCATAGTTCTAGCGTGAAATCAGTGCAACAAACCACACCTCTAAACCCAAAGATTATATACGAATATTCTTGTCTTTTTATAATCGAGACCAAATATTTTACACAAAAATGTTTTATTCTAATCAAATTCATTGAAATGATTTCTCAATTGAAATAAATTATAATACACATACACATAGTATACATATACATTAAATATAAAAAGCAATCATATCTAAAAATGATATACGAATGTTCTTATCTTTTCTATGATAAATTGAGGAAAATGTGATAAGAATTTATTTTACTAACTAAATTTGTTGGAATGATTAAATTAATTCATGATAATAAACTGTTACTCATATATGAATAAACACATACACACATGTACAGATTCATTGAATATTGATTTCAACGAAAATTTAATTACATTAGTTTGTCT
The DNA here is from genome assembly GCF_001465965.1 of Polistes dominula. The sequence goes on along the minus strand of NW_015148973.1, from coordinate 3,922,539 downwards.
CTTTGAGTGTTTGGTAAATGTAACTAACTTTAATTACGAATTAACAGATAACGAATTAAAGAATGGTTACTGTTGTAAATGCATTACATATAGGATGTAGTTAACAATATCGACGTTGATGTAAACGTGTGGTTTGCGGAATGAATGAGTAAGAGAAAGAGAGAGAGAGAGAACTTGATGTTGTAACTGTAACACATAACCTAAATGATTTAGCCAGAAATGCACTTAACAAAGTCTTGTTCTAATGCCATTATCTCGTCACAATCATCCATCCTTTCGTATTCTGGATGATAGAAGAGAAAGAGAGTGATTGAGATGATAGAACTGCAAGGTACTCAATAAGACAGATGTTAGGATTGATTAAGGGAGATATACTAAGACGACTCGTATCGAAATTTTCTCTACTTTTACTACGTTAGATAAATGAAGATTGAAAAACAAAATATATGTATATGTCAAAGGTTCTTGGATTCTTGGAATCTAAAAAGCGATCGTTCTGGTGGTCGTGGCAATACCTAAAGCAGGCTAGAACGTGTAAACCCCATATATCCAATTAGATTCGTATAATCCGTGCACGTTAGCAGAGAGGGTGTCTCTAGCTTCTGCGATCCCCCTTCATTCTCTCTCTCTCTCTCTCTCTCTCTCTCTTACTCTCAGTGATTGTGTGTGTGTGTAAGTGTGTGTATATATATGATTCGTTGGTGAGGCTGCGTCTGCGCAATGTACTCCAACGCTAAAGTACTAATTTATGGGCACATATGAGACGACTATAGTACGCGCTACTGTGCCAGAAAAGGGACTCTAGCTTGTGCACGGAACTATAGTGGGGAGAAACAGGAGGGTAGGGTAGGGTATGGGTAAGGTAGGGTATATCGGAGAACACAGAGGCGGGCTTTGCATGCGATATCAATAAATCAAGTCCCCGGGACCCCGGCAGCTTAGGAGGGCACTACGTGGCCAGAATCAACAGCTCATAACGTCGGCTAATAGCTACCCGCGGTGGGGTCGAAGATATTGTCCTAACGCCCAGGGACATCTTACCCACCTAGTGTTGGATTCTCTATCTCTATCTCTATCTCTCTCTCTCTCTCTCTCTCTCTCTCTCTATCTCTCTATCTATCTATCTCTATCTCTCTCTATCTCTATCTCTGTCTCTCTTTCTTTCCATCTGTTATTCTTCTTCTTCTTTTTCTTTCTTTCTTTCTTTCTTCTTTTGTTTCTTTCCTTCCAACCTACCACCACCCTCTCTAACTTACCACTGCTAACTCACTCGAAGAAAAATCGTCGTTGGTGCTTCGATAAAGAGAACCTGAAAAGATACTTGCTTCTACTAGGTAGCGTTTGCTCTTGCGCTTCGTGCCATGAAAATATCGATTTCGAGGGTTTCGCCCAACGTACCTTTACCGTGATTCTCGAATTAATACACGAATTAGTTCATGAAATATATCTGTTGTTATTTTATCGTTCTTTGGTTTGATAATTTAATGAACAAAACAAAACAAAAATGCAATTCTTTTCTTTTAATATTTTTCTTTATTTTCCAAATTCTTTGAAGGTTGTAAATTATTTTATTGTTCTTTTATATATTTTTCGTTTATTGTAGATTACATTGGTTTGACTTTACTTGGATATTGTATGCACATTAATTTGATTATTTAATGAAGTGGAAAATAATATGTCTTTGCGTATGTTTGTTAATATTAAAATTTAAGGACTGTCACAAACACATATTTCTTTATTCTCCCTTTTACGGGTTCAAGTCACTTCTTTATGAATACCTTCCCGCATTAACCCAATGCTATATCAAAAAGGTCCTGTCTTTTTACCGCCCTTTTTAGAGTCAACAGCAAATGGTTTTTATTTTTCCAAATAGATCACACATCCATTTTACTAAACGTACCCACGTTGCTTAATTATAGTGATCTGATGAAAAGTAATCTATATATAGTAAAGTATAATAAAGTATAATAAAGTAATCTAACGTAAAATGGAAATAGAATAAAAACGCGTTTGTTTTAAGAAATCCAACTTGTCTAAGATTGATTGCAATTCTTTCAATTTATTTCAAACAAAACTGGTGTGTGATGCATTTGTATGAATTCTTCCCATAAAATTAAATAACACGATAGCTTTGATATTTTGTTCTAAAATTATTTCTCATCAATTTTGACCAATATTTATCATACTAGTTAATAAACACAATTATTGCAAATAAAATGAATACAATTTATTATGAAAATTAACGAATGATTGTTATGGATTTAGGTATGGTTTCAAAATCGTCGAGCAAAATGGAAGAAACGTAAAAAGACAACAAATAACATGTTTGGTGCGACCGGTACTTTACTACCGTCGCATGGTTTGCCACCTTTTGGTCCAGATCTTTGCGGAGCTGGGATGTTTCAAGCACCCGCGGAGAGATGGGGAGTGAGTACAGGTCAGAAGTAAATAATTTTCTTTCTAAGTATAACTTTATTATCTTTTTCCGAATTTTTTCCTATTATCATTTGTTCAACCTATCAAAAAACACGAGCAGGTGATTATGACAGTTGTTTGTGTCAAGAGTAATATCAATGTTTCATTTCATGACATTTCATTTCTATTACAGTACTACAATGTTTTATATCGATTTTTAAATTTGGAAGTTTTACACTCGAATTTTTACAACCCCACGTGAGGTCGTCAGAGTCAGATTAAAAAGTTCTGTTATGTATAAGTATATTGAATTTTGTGCACTTGTAAATAAAATACTAACTGAATCAATAAATAATGTCGGAATTGGTAGTATTTTGTTTATAAATTAATAATTATTTATATTATGAAATAATGTTTTTAATTGTGTCCATTGTAACAATTACCCGCCCGCATGCTTGTACTATTCTTTTTTTTTTATAATTATTGCTTAAATAATGACAGGAAACACGTGATGTAGGTACAAAGTAATTAATTAGTGTCTATAATGAAAGATAATTAATATAATTTCCAAGTGTAGATAAATTAATCGATAGACACGGAGATTCACGATATGTATTATATTGCATACACACACAGACATATATATATGTATATTGGTGATTAGAATGAGATTCCTAGGTGTCACTTTAACAAGCGATATAACTAATTAGCAAAAAGTTCATATATTCGGAAGAAGAATAGGAAGAAGTCCAGTTAACGGGCAAAGTCGCGTCGACGACAACGACGACGACGGTGTTTGACTTTTAATTTAATTTCCTTCCTTCCTTCACACCGACGGAAGGTAACTTCGAATTACTTAAGTCTTTTATTATACCTTCTTTATACGAATATCTACACATTTGCTAAAAAGATGAAAAAGATGAATAAAAGAAAAAGAAAACAAAAAATCAAGAAAGAAATTGTTTAGCTTTTTGTAAGACGAATTATTTTATAATTAAAACATTTTAATTCAATTAAAATGAAATTTGATATAATATTTTCAAACTTATTTTCTCTATCTCTTTCTCTTTTTCTGTTTTATTGTAAATTGTATAACTATGAATAAGATCATATTTAATAATATATTTATCTTTGTAGGTCTCGGCCTGGGACAAGGTGGTATGGGCATGGGTGCTTATGGACAATTAGGTCAACAAAGCCCCAGTACTCTTGGCAACTTGGGTCTTGGCAACTCTGGCCTGTCGATCAGCAGTCCTTCCCAGACGGTCTATCAAACGAATTACGGATTAAATTCTCTTGGTAAGTCAACATATTATTGTGGAAACAAATAAAATAAAACATTGAGAAAAAAATATTTCAATTAGAATATTCATTGATACGAGTTATTAGATTGGTCAATAAATAAATGTTGAAATGAACAATATTTTACATGCAAACAAAAAACCGTAAGAATATTTTATACAATATTATTCTATTAGGTTTACTTGCACACTTGTAAGTAAATTAGTAATTGAGTGAATAAATAATATCGAAATTTGGATACTGTAAAGTTACCACTGTATTCTATCTAAACTTTATATATCCTATTTATATTTTATTTTCTCTTATTCTCCATTCATACAAATAATACCGTGTTATAACTATTAACGTACGGTTAATAAAATCTCTATTACTAGTTTCAACGAGTAAGAAAGTTAACTGAAAATATCACAATATTTCGAAGTTTAAACAGCGAATATTCCAGTTCGTGGGTGCTTATGGTTGCTTCGATAATCGTCTTGCCAAACTTTTCGGACTGTGATCTTCTAAAAAGCGACGTTTATGCAAACACTATCAAAACTAAAAGAGGGAGAGAGAAGCATGTCTTTGACGAAGTCGTTAAACGTTACACGATGCATTATCATTCCGAAGGAGTTATGCGCCTGCACGTAAGGAATTTGAGACAGAAACATAAACTCTATCCTCCCGTCTGTTTACTCAGGCAAACTCCGAGGCTGGTCTCGCACCTAGGTGTGAGATCTTTCGCTGTATATTTACCATAACATCTCGATGCATCCTGTCTTCGCTGAGTTACGCTTCGACTAAGTCTGCAGATCTTATGTATGCATGTATGTATAGATGTATGTGTGTGTGTGTGTGTATATATACTTTTTTGAACGGGTCTATGTGGTATAACCCGAAGAATCCTTTGTTTCGAGAAACAAGTTTTCTTGTATTCTTCTACAATTTGTTTCTTTTTTTTTCTTAATTTACCAACTCTTTCATTCGTAAAAATATCTTTTAAAAACAACCCCGAAGATAAATATTCGTATTTTTTAACTAAAAATTTATTGACGAATGTCTTCTTAAAATATCACGAAATCAATGTTGAGACGAATTTACAATAAATTTAGGCAAATTGTATAGGTATATACAAATTGTATATGTTAAGAAAATCTTTCTATATTCTCATATATTTCATAGCGTAACACAGTTTCACAACTCACCGAAGGGACTATTTAACAGCACAGCAAAGTCAGCTCGTACGTAACGCATATATGTAAGGATATGTATATGCATACATATATGCATACATCTATATATATATATATACGTTGTGTCAATTATCACGTATTATCACCGTACGAGCAGGTCCAATGAAATAGCAATGGAAAGAGAGAAAAGAGTTTTAAAGAAAATGAAGTGTTGGAAGAAAAGAAAGAGACAGAGATATAGCAGAAACGTTGGATATGTTTGTGTTGCCGTGTATGTGTATTTTTGAGCTTACGCACGTATGAACGGTCCTTAACGTTGAAAATGTTTCACGTTAGAATCTCAAAACTCAGTGGTGACCATGTTCTTTTCTTCTTCTTCTCGTTCTATAGCTACCACTCGCCTTTTACGTTCTTCGATAATACTTAGGGCAAATAGCTTTTAGAGCAGAGCTATCTTTTCTCTCTTTTCAATGATAATTAACACCGAAAGAGCGCGAGAGGCTCGACTCCAATGATTTTCTCGAGTTCCACTTTGAAAATATTTTTTTTTCTTTTCTTTACATTTTCATCCATATCAATATTATTTCGAATTATGTGAATTTTGGATTTAATCTTTTTATATAGTTGATAATCATTATCTTTTACATATATAAATTAATAATATAATTCTTATACTCGCGATATGTATCAAAAATTGATTTATCTTTAATCTTTCGCGTTATCTCATTAACATTTATTTGAATTTAATTATTAAATCAAAATATTATGAATAAAAATATTTCTTAACATTGAATTTATTGATTTATTATTGTATTCTATAATAAAGATATTTCAAAAAAAATTTTTTTATTATATATTTATTATAAATTTTATTTTTTTTATATTATATTTATTATGATTATTTTTATTTATTATGTTGAAACGTAATAAAATTTTATTAAAATATGCGGTTGCTCTCTTGTGTGTACGATTTTATAGAGGGTTAAATCGATCTTCTTTTCTTAATACGTTTTACAATGTATTTCTACATTTTTCTTAGATGTCTAAAGTTAAAAAAAGAAAAAAGAAGAAAAAGAAAGAAAGAAGAACATGATTATTATCTATCCTAGTTCTTTCTTTTTTTTCCTGTCTAATGTAAGTTCCTTTAGGAAAAAGGGTGCACCTTTCTTTCTTCTTCTCTCCGCAAACTCGAGTTCCCATAAAAAAGTTTCTCCCTTCGTGAGTTTTCAAGCTTCTCTTCTTTTTCTTCTTCTTATTCTTCTTTTTCCCCGATGGTGGCCACCAACGCGGGTTGAGTGTTTTATGACTACCGTGTTTGGTAGCACGACCCACGCACTTTGTGAATCTACCGCATTAATATCGGCATACAATACAAGTCGGAACATCTTTATCGAAAGAAAGCGCCCTTAGAAATTTCTCCCTTTTGCTACCTGCTAGATAGACATCTTTGTGATATTCGGTCAACTAATATATCGTCAAATTTATTTCGATAAACATCGGTTCATTCTGTTTTATAAGATTTTTGGTTCAACCCTTTAGTTACTTACAATCCCTTTATATGAATTGTTCATACAGAAACATTGTATGAACTACTGACCACTATACTATATACTACATACTATTGACCACTATACCTATATACTATATATGACCACTATACATCTATGAACACTATACCATACGAAGATATGCACGTACGAGCTAATTTATATCAAAAAATACTAATGTTAAAGTATACCGTAACAAACAAAAAATTATAGCTAATAATCGGGCCTTTTTATTTTGTATATTTTTTTTCCAAAAACATAATATTATTAATCGAATATTATATTTAATATTAAAATCGTTTAATATGTGAATCATTCAAATATTTAATAATTCTTACCTAAAATAAAAAGAAACGTATACTTATATAAACGCCGTAGAGTGTTGTTATTGTCGAATCGTACTTTCTATGACAACGAACGAAACGAGAATGAGGGGAAAGACGTATAGGATAAACAATTTAAATAATACAGTGATAAAGAAGTCTCGAGAGTTGACCTTTTAGTTACCTACAAACGTTCGACATATATATACGTTGAGAAGAACGAAAGAATAAGCATTTTAAACGTTATTATTATTACGATGTCTCGAATATTAACTGTCGGTATAATTATATATAATTTCACATATATTATATATTAATTTAATACTTTTTTGTTACTTTTTAGTATACTGCAAACTATTATTTATTTTTTTTAATATCATTCGATCTATATATAATTTTATTTTCCTAAATATAAAAATATTACAATATCGAACATCATTAAAACTTTCTTTTTTTTATTGATCGTTTATTATAAAAGTGGTGTAAGTCTATTTTTGAAATCAAATTGAAAAAATGAATAATTCTTACATTAAATTATTAACAAATCATAAAAGTTAGGTGCATTCTCAATTTTATTTCAAAAAACTAAATTTATATTATTTTTATTATAAACGATACTAAAAGTAGTTTTACCTAACAGAAAAATTGTAAATTTATTTTTACCAGATATTTAGATCAATGATATTATTTTCGTGGACCCATAATTTAAACACCAGAGTTTTATATCTTAAAACAAAAAAAACAATATATAATAATTCTATTGACAAACCAATATTGATTTTTTGTTTCCTCGATAAAGTAACTATCACCTAAATAATATCATTTACGTAAAGTTAATTTTTATATAATAAAATAACGTGAAATTAAAAATTAACAGGAGTCGTACAGGTCTCAGCGTCACGGGGTTCACCACCAGGAGGATCTTCGGTTGGTGGAGGCCAAGGAGGAGGATTGAATTCGGCGTTGAATTGTGCGCAGGGTTCACCGGGTTCGAGTTCAGGTGGTGGAGGATCGGCAGCAGCTGGTGGTGCAGGAGGAAGTGGTATATCTTGCGTTGGTGGTGAAGTCAATGCGGACGAAGCTTCGGGATGGAGAGGTGCTCATATTATTACAGGACTTAGGCGTCGAGCAACGGATACCTCGCAACAATATAGTCCGCAATCTCATCCACCACCATCGGCTCCATTACCGTACACTCATGGCATGGAATATAGCTCTGCGTACTGAAATCTTCTTCGAGTTATTCAAAGTTTCCCGCTATTCCTCGTGCAATCAGCCATTTTGGTTACGAGAGGACGCGTCACGTGACGTTGTTAGTAAGAAACAAAAAACGACTTCGCGAAAAAAAAAGGAAAAAATAAATTTTACCAGTGTTTGTTTGTTTGTTTGTTTTGCGAATTATTTTGTTGTTACGAAACTTTATGGATGTAATTAATTAATTCAATGATTAATTAATTAAGCTTCCGTTGGTACATATATGTCGATAATTATATATATAATATATAAGAATAAGGAAAAATAATTAGATAGTAGAAAAAAGATAATGAAGAGGATAAAGTTGCAATGTATTTCATCTAAGAAAACGATAATTATTAGATTAAACGTGATTTAAATAAAGAAAATCTAGTCGATCTTGTTATCTATCTCTGACAAAAGGATGATACGTTTGATCGTCGAGAATTTCGTCATAAATGGTGATTATAGCGGCGAACGTTTTACGAGAAGACGAAAATGAAGAATAAAAAAGAAGTAAAAAGAAAATAATAAAAAAAGAAGATGAAGAAGAAGAAGAAGTATACGACGAGTTATCTTAGTATTATGGTATACGATGAAATTCAAGGAGATGACGCATTTTCAGTGAAATAGTCAACGATAATGATCAAGTTAACTTAATTACTGAAATATCTTTTGCTCTCTCTCTCTGTCTCTCTCTCTCTCCCTCTTTCTGTCTCTCTCTCTCTCTCTCGCGTCGTTTTACGTATAATAATAATAATTATAATAATAATAATATTAATAATAATATAATAATAATATTAATAATAGTAATAGTTATTAGTAATATTAATATTAACAATAATAATAATAATATTAATGAAGGCATTGTAAATATTATCTTAAGGAATTGACGTGAAAGCTATTATTATATCGATATCATAATTATTCATTTTTCATGATAAATGCGAAACGCGTAATGGATATTAGTCGATGTTTATGGTGTCGGGAGAGAATCTTATTAATTTAATTACAATTAGACCAAAAATCGTCGTATGGTGCTTTGTGAGAGAAATTCGTCGAGTACCTAAATACTATATATATGTTACAGTCTCTTTTTTTTTTTGAATATCCAATGACGATATATCCTAAATCCACATGAACCGGTTTTATGATACCTTAGTGTTATTTTTTCTTACAAAACTTGTAAGATACTTCTTTCTTTCTTTCTTTCTTTCATTCATTCGTTCATTCATTCATTCATTCTTTCTTTCTTTCTTTCCTTCTTTTTTATTTCCTTCTTTCTTATTTCTTTTTTAGAGAATATTTTTCTTATCCTTTCGTTGCTCACACCTTTTGTGTTAGGCATTATGTCATTATAACCGACCAACCTTTTCGAATATATCGAGTCGTTCCTTTTTTTTTAAATCTATGAAAATACGTCATAAAATAAGGTCGGTTGCGTCTCGACGAAGTATGTCGAAACTTTGAAAAAAAGAAAAGAAAAAAACCAACGAGAAAGAAAAACAGAAAGATTTGTTAAACTCAATAAACAAAAAATGAAATATCTCGAGTCTGAAATAAATGGGGGAGACGCGTATTGTCGAAAAAATCATTTAAGAAATGAGACGAATTATTTAAAAAGGATAATAAAAAGAACAAAATAATAAGAATCCAGTGGATTCGAAACTTCGACAGATTTCTCGGCTATCCGTCCGAGAGGAAAAGTGTTTAAAAAAAAGAAAGAAAGATGCAGAATCTCTTATCAGGAAAACTATAATAATAATAATAATTAAATATTATTAATAAACTAATAATAATAACAATAGATCTTTAAATGATTGTCACCGAAAGACACCAAGGTCCGTGTAATTAAATAATAAAAAGTATACGTTTAATTAAGATAGTAGTACCTAATTAATAAAATCAGCATAAGAGAGAGAGAGAGAGAGAGAGAGAGAGAAAGAGAGAGATAGTATGATGATGATAAAGATGATGATAATGATTATAATATCGAATTTCAACGATAAGGTGAGACAAGTCCTTAAATTGCGACAAAAAAAAAAAGAAACTGAAAAGAAAAAAGAAAAAAAAAAGAAAAAAAAAAAAGAATATTTACTATTAGAACGAATATACTTGGACATTGTGATATTTATGAAGTCTGTCGTCGACTTCCCTCTTCCAACTTCGTCCCTCACTTTTTTTTACCCCAATGCTACCCTTAGCCCTCAATCCCTCAAACCTACTCCCCACTACAACTCCTTCCCTTTGAAAAATTTCCCATCATTGTATTTTTTTGTTTTCTTTCAGACAGCCGAGAGACTCTACTCTGACATTTAAAAAAAAATGAGATTTATTATCTCCGTCATTGCGAGAAATAACGTAATTGAATTAATTAAAACGAAAAAAAAGAAAAATAATCTATTGAACGAGACGACGACGATTTATTCTAGTTACGAATTTACGGTGTAGAATTGATCTTAGGTGAATAAACAACAACAACAAAAATTAAACTATTATTATAAATAACATTGATGAATTTAAATAATAAAATAAATAGGCAAGTTGTCGGTGTATTATTACTACGAAATGTATACGATTTTTAATGTACAAAATTAAAACACGAGAGAGGAGTAACAGAGGAAGAAAAAAAAGTGAAAAAAAGAAAAAGGGAAATGAAAAAGAAAAAAAAAAGTAATAATAATTATAACGTGCTAACGAATGTAAAATAATTTGTCCTATGTCTTTGGATCATTTTGTTTCCTCGTCTTACGCTCAAACGTGAAAAAAAAAAAATAAATTTCAACGCGCTTAACAAAATTAACATCATTATAGTAACTACCCTTAACCTATCCAATCCGCATTTACCCTTATTCCCAAAAATATTATACCAGACGATTATAATTACTCATATTCGATGAGAAATATGAGTAGTTTTGGATTCTTTTGAAATTTACACACATTTATATTTTGTCTTTTCTTCTCGTAATTGAAATGTTCAAATTGGAATAATTTAGTTTTAAATTTGCTTGATCATGATCGCGATTGTTCGTTGATATTAAAAAAAAAAGGATTAAAAAATGAAATTATTAATGAAATGAGACTTTTTTTAAATCGCAAAGAACAACGACAATTAATCGCAAGCGTTGATTATTCCTCGATCATGCATATACTTATAACTGTTATTTGTAAATTGATCTATATATATATATGCTATTTAATTTATTTGATAAGCATACGTGCATAAATTGATGAACGGTGAGATACGAATAATAATGAGAGAAAGTGAACGAATGTGTTGTAAGTACGTACGTGTGTATCTGTGTGTGTGTGTTTATGTATGTACGTTTGTAAATGCGTGAAAGATGAAAGAGGCATAATTTACTTTATCCCGCACAATTTGGCACTTATAAATATATTACAATAAAGTTTTGTTCAAACGTGCTTCAAATCATGCAAATGTGTTACTTTAACAAAACAAAAAAACTAAAATATATTTAAAAGTATTTCTTTCGGATTTTTTCCATTTTTAAAAGCCCAATTGAGTTATGGAATAAATAAAAAAAAAAAGAGAGAAAAAAAGCATTTGCGTGGTTGAAAAGTTTCTAGGTGGATCAAGGATTCTTGGATTATTTTCAAAATCAATATCTTCTTTTTTTCTCAAAACATTTCAAAGAAATTTTACGAGTTAGGCTTGTGTTTCACAATATTGAAAAAAAAAAACAAATTAATTTAACGAAGTAATTGATTTTTAAAATCATTTAAGAGAATTTTTGATCCACCCCGTACTTTATAGAAAGAAGTGTCTGAAGAAAAAGAAGATGATGTTGACGACGATTAAAAAAAAAAAAAAAAAACAATGAAAAACCAACACAAAAAAGAAAAATTAAAAACAAAAAAAAAATTATGGACTGACTTCTTCGCACTTTTGTCACACAAATCCCATTTATCGTCTTTTAGTGATAAATAGATGAACTTTAATTTTCATCGTTATATACATAGTTGTGTATAGAGGTCTCAACTAAATGTGTAAAAATAAATCATTGAGAAAGTATAAACGAATATCGAAGTCTCTTGCCGCTCACAAAATACGCCGAAGATAATATTTCGCTTTTTTCAATTAGTGTATATCAATAATAATTAATTAATTAATTAATAATAATGATAATAAAAAGAAATAAAAGAAATATACACAGAAATTTTATTGAAAATATATTATATTTAAATATGCGTACACAGATAAAGATATAGTAATGCTACTTATGGAATTAATAATATGCATTGCATATATATATTTTATATAATATTATCATTAATATAATATTATTAATGTGTAATATGTATCAGAGCTTCTCAAGGTAAGGGCTTTCCAAATGGGGTCATAAAAATTAGAATAAGACTAAAAAATGTCTGAACGCACAATTATCAAAAATTAATTCTTAACCAGTTTAACTGAACTACATGTATAATATATTTATGAGTTTATGATAGTGAAAAAGAAGATAGTATACAGTCTATACCCAAAGTTGTGAAAATATTTGCTCGGGTAAAGGGGGTCACCAAATATAAAAGTTTGAGAAGTCCTGATATGTGTTATACTACTAATATTAATAATATTATTAATACAATATTATATGAAATTCATATATTATATAATATATAATAAATAAATTATATACATATATATAATATTGAAGAGAGGAAACACATAAATGATCGTAAAGGATATTAATTTATTGTGTGTTTCAGATAGACGAAAAGATAAGAGATATCAATTATTAATCAGGTACTATATGAGTGTAGAAAAAGATCGTTCATTTTCAACGAGATTTCAATGGAAAGTATTTTTTCATTTTTTTTAGGAAGTTACTTATCGTTACTATATTTTATTTTTTATTTTTAGGTATTTTTTCTTTTATTTCTTTTTTTTTTTTAATTAATAGAATCCAATAGACTATATAGATAGATCATTAGGAACAATTATAGAGAGGTTGTGAAAGCACGGTTAACCGTTATAATGCAGTCATCGTTTAGTAAGTAGCTGATAGTTTTAAAGCCAATTACTTATATCGACACTCTCGTTTGTGTATATGTGTGTATGTGTGTGATTAGCTATACTTAAATAAGCAGTCATCAAAAACGACAATAGAGATATTCGATTACTATTATCGTTATTGGTATGATTTATACGATATGTCCCTGTATAATACTGTATAATACTGTATAATATATCATTCTGTGTGTATGTGCGTGTATACATGTGACATAGACTTTTTTAAATTGTTAATACTTAACAGTAGTAGTTAATCAACCAACGACTTGAATTTAAAATCTTTTTTTCAACTTTTTTTTTTGTTTCTAAGTAAATTCAAATCCTTAATTGTTTTTAATATTTTTTTTGTAAAAAGTTGGATACAGCAGAGTCGTTAAAATAGTGGTAAAAATAGAAAAAATAATTTATAGCGAATATCGAATACGATTTCGTGTGAACACGCTTTAAGTTTTTGTAATATTATATCATCGAAATTAGTATTATTATTTTTAGATTAGAAAATGCGATTAAAATGCAATTTTTGTTGTTGCATTTTTTATTTTAATTTCTTGCTTTGAAACGTTTTTTTCCATTTACTACGTCGATAATAAGAAATCTATCTTATCTATAGTTTACTGTTTTATCAACGATCATTTTTACCGACTAGAATGAAAGACTGTTACATTTTTCAAACTAAAAGATCCTAAAAAATTTACACACATAAAGATGTCTATATTCGAGAGAAAAAGATGGTAATTTTTCTTTAAAAATCGTAGAATACAAAAATAAATAAATAGCTTTTTCTTACAGCCACATTATTTAAAATATTTCTCATTGATCATAGCATTAGTATAAATAATTAATTTTTGGAAATATTAATATACATAAATATAAATATATATATCATCGTCATAAAATCGTTTTAAAAAGTCATAAAAAGTATGATGATTATTTTCCTTTTTCATACCAAATTCAAACGATACCCATATTTCGAATATCAACCTGATTTTTACATAAATAATATTAAATGCATTCAGATATACCCTTTCAATTATGCTTATACGATTCAACATTTTCTTTTATGTACTTAAAAAATTGTTAAAAAATATTTTAATAAAAAGAATATGTCGGATAGAATGCAATGTTGAAATCAAAGCTTATTATCATACCGTATCAATCTTAATTACAATATTCAGTTATATTATTACTCCAATTCCAAATAATATTTCATTATCGTCACTTATATTATTTAAAACATATTTATTAATTATTTGATTACCTTTTAATTCGAACAATTTCGATGCAAACACAATCGGTCGTTTGAAACTCCAACACACAATGTTCCAACGGTTTTTAAATCACATATGTGCAAGTAATATTGGTTCTTTTAAAAAAAATCGACCAATCAGAAGAGCAGTATGAAAACTGCTTATTAATTGGCAATCGCTGATTAGTCAATTAACTGCCTCGCTTTCTAACGAATCAATTTATTTCATTCGATCAAGAACTGTCTTTTCTCGCTGAACCAAGTAAGTATTTTGAATTTAATTTTTATCGATTATATTATCGTATGAATTTTTTTTACGTTGATATCGTTTAAAAATTATTGATGTTAGAATTATATGAAATTTTATGTTTAAATTCAAAATTTGGTTAATGTGCATTACGTCGTTTGATTAACGTATAATTGATTAACGTAATATCAAGAACGTCCATTTTGTTTCTCTTTTGCTTTTCAATGTCATATACATTTTTAATATATATATTACTTTCGAGTAAGGTTATTTTGTGTTTGTTCACGTATTTAAATCATCATGTTTAAACTATGTTCAGGACGTTCCTCATCTGAAGTTTCTGGTTCAGTATTCAATTTACTGAAGTCACGTTTGTTGGGACGTTTATCGGAAAATTTGAAACCTTTGCCTCTTCGTTTTTCAAGTAAGTTGGAAAGTTTAAAGTTTTCTCTTCTTTCTGCTTCCCAATGCATTCTTTTACGCATCATTAATAAACATCCTGTGAGACATATAAAAATATTGTTACGGTTTAAATTATTGCAACATTTAAGAGACAACAGTATTTGTGTTAGGTTTCTCAAGGAAATAAAAAAGATGGTCTTTTTTATAATTGTGCGCTGAAATCAATTTGTATTTTTTAATAGTGTGTAAAGATAATAATAATAATAAATATAGATAATATAAAATAACAGTATACAATAAAATAAAGGAAGCACAAAAGAAACTAATTAAATTATACATAAACTATATCAAGTAACATGCCAATATAGTACATCAAATAAAATATCAATTACTATGCGATTAACAAAATACATATTTTTTATGAATATTATCAATCATTTAAGTAATACTCTTAGATTATTATTGGAATGTATTAATAATAAACAAGATGTCTGTTGTTTTTTTTTGCCAAATGTTTGGCCAGTAGAACCTCGGACACAGTAAGATCAAAAGAAATGTTTGATATTACTGTGATTATTTTTATATAAATAAATCAGGGATGGAAACATTGGCAGGATTTAGTTTTTGCGGCAACAAACTTTCGAGTTCTTAATGCCAATTAATAATAATAATAATAATAATAATAATAACAATATTATATAAAATATCACAAGAAGAACTTGACCATTTCTCTAAAATCTAATTAAAACGAATAGAAGGAAGAACGTGTTAAGTAAATATTATAAAATAAGTTATAATAAATTATAATAATTACAGTACATGCAAACCAAATTCCACTAATCGGTCAGACATGCTTATACATATAGTTGCACCGATATAAATTATTTGGAAAAAAAAAAGAAATAAATTACTCATTCAACCAATTTTTCAAATTCAACATTAGCCTCTTCGTAATGATGGAATCTACCTCTTTTTTGACACCTCGCTATAACAGCAGCGGTAGCCACACAAACTGTGATAAGAATAACAGTAGTTGTAACAAGAGATAATATTAAAGTTGCCATAGTAGTTTTTGAATTAGACAATTCTTCAGAATTTGTATCAGTTAAAGGTGCGGTTAGATGATGAGTCGATGAATGTGTAGAATTTTCTGTTTTAACACTGGCTGTTGATTCTGTGATATAAAATCATAAAGTAAATTAGATTAATTTATTGTTTTCTTTTATATTCAATCAAAATGTACTTACTTTGTAAAAACTTATATATCTTGAATGTGTCTAAATCTACAATGTAAATTTCTGATCCATCATTGCTTACAGCTATGTCATGTGGTCTTAGAAATCTTTGCGTAGGTGCAAACTGTGATAATATATTCCCTGTATTGATGTCTACAATAGAACCATGTATATGCTCATTCAGATAAACTGGATCAGGTCCATTGATCAAGTAAAGTTTTTCTTGTGCGTATGCAGCACTGTAGATTTTTGTACCAATATTGGAATGCTTGTACTGTTTATGGAATGTGCCATTACTAGCAAAAAAACAAGAAACTCTACCATTTTCTCTATCGACAACAAAAATGTAATCAAGGTTATGTGCTAGAGCTAATGCATGTGGTAAAAAGAATGCACTAGGCGGTGGTGGTTGTAGATAATTCATACCTACAAAAAATAAATATAAATTAGTTATATTACAAGATTAAAGGATAAAATAATTTTCTAATTTATTTTATTCTAGTAGTTAAAAATATTTACCTCCCCAATGACGACCCCATTGTAAGATTTGTTCACCTTTCTTGTTAAACTTAATAATTCTAGAATTACAATAACCATCGCTGACAAAGAAATCTCCATTTAATTGTACAGCAACTGCTGTTGGTTTACAAAATCTTGTTTTATCGTTACCAGGTTCAAAAGCTTCTCCAAGAATTAGAGATGGTTTTATAATACTGTGTTTAAATAAGGCAGCTCGATCATGCATATCAATTTGTACAAATTCTGTATTGTATTGTTCTCTTTTTAATTCATTCCAGCATGCCTTTATATCGTTAGCATCAAATTTCAATACTTGATGTAAGGCAACATCTGTAATCCAGTAATTTCCTTCGAAGTCTATTGTCAATCCATGAGGTAAATAAAACATATTTTTACCCCATTGCAATAATTTTTTCCCACTTTTATCCATAAGTAAGATAGTGTTTTGTCTTATCGGACCTTTATTAGGATCAAATTTATTTTCATTATCAAATGTATCTTGGTCCCAACTTCTATTTCCTCTATGGAACAATACTATGTTTCCATTAGGATGCAACGACACTGATGATATTTGTCTTAAATTCAAATCGGATCCCCATTGAGAATCCCATTCTATATCTATGAGAAAAATTAGATATACATTTGTAAATAATATAAACAATATTTGAATAAATATAAAAGAATTCTTACTTGGATCTAATACTTCTGAAGATTGTGTAGATATTTCGCTATCGATTGTATTAACATTTAGTAACTGCATATTACGATTGGAAGGAAGTGTTGGATTCCATTGAGGTGCTAAAGGTCCTACCTTTCTATCTGCATTGTCTGAATACTCAGAATACTCATTAATATCAAATTTTGTATCAGGTAAGTGAATTGATTTTTCCTGCATAATAATAAATTTTAATTAATCTACTTCCATATGTTAATATGTATCATACTTAAATATATTATGTTTAGAAATGAAGGACCATATTTACCTGATCATTTGACAAATCTTGGGACAACGTCCCAGTAAAAGCAGAGATGATAAATAAAATATTAAAATAGCATAGAATGTCATGTCGAATGAGCATCATTCTTAAACAAAATTGTCATCAGCTTTGGACGCAAAGTTAATTCGCTCGCTTTAAATCTCATTTAGTACATCGCTCGTTAATCGCACTGTGTTAATTAGAATATTCTAAGAAACTGTTAAAATGATTCTATGCAAAGTATTATAAAGTGACATATCAAGTTTCTACTCTGATACTTGAAATAACGTTTGATCTAAGAAGATTCCTAGGATTTTAATTAGACTAGATTATTCAACATTGTTATTTACTTGTAACTGCATAGATTATTACTGACACATGAGTTTAAAGTCATTATATTTATTTAATATTTTGTCGAATATTCGTCTGCACATATGTCGACGTGTCAAGAATAAAATCACACATTCCTTGTTGAGTAGCGTTACTGTAGACGCGCCATATGTTTCGATGCTGTTTTACCGATCAGATGTTTTATCCATGATCTGAGATTTTGATCAGGAGATGGCGACTTAAGTATTTCCGAGAACTTTTAATAAACGAAAGAATAAATTTTTATTGTGCAAAATGTTTATGAGTTCCAAGATAACGTTTTTCTAAACAAAAAAACTTTACGTATTAGTCTATATTATTACATTAAATTATAATTAAATGTTTAGTATAAAATTTAAAAAATGAAATAAAAAATTAATATTTATTTATATAGAAGATAATTTGTTTATAGAAAAAATTGGAGAAAAATAACAATTGTATTATTGAAATATAATTATCAAAATATTTAATTTTAGCCTAAGTGTGTTCAATAATATTTTAATTAACAGACGTACTGATTTAATTAATTTTTTAATCATTTTTTATTTTTATGGGAATAAATTACAACTAAAGTAATATATTTGAAAAAATGCTTAATACTGTTGCAATTATTTTTTCTATACAAAAATTATTTTCCTATATTTGAGCCGCTTATTTTGAAAGTGGCCTAACTCCATCTTCCAAAAAAATCGAGTTAGCTACAGTAATAGTTACATTTTTACATGATCTTTTCATTCTGAAGCAATTTGTTACAAATATATTTAAAATTACGAAGATATTGTAACTAGAAAATTTGTCAATCAACAGAATGATGAAAAAGTTTATTTTGAAAATGGCCTAATTCCATTTATCAAGTATTATTTTCCAGTAGACCAAAAAAATTCGACAATATTATATTGACACCACTGTATGAAAATATCAGACAAATTACAACAGCAAAATTGAAGAACATAATAGACCTACTACGATTTATACGATATAATAATTTGATATTCTTTTTATGGATAGATGAGTTAACTATACAATAGCGCTTCATACAGCAATTAAGAAGATTAAGGAAAAAAATAATCTTTAAATTTAAATTCACATTAATATCAATATCAATTGGTGAAGCAGGTTACTTTCCACAAAAAAAAATATGTACTAACATTTAATTATACGTAATAAAATAAATAATACATATTCTGTTAGATTGGTTCACAAGTACGTTCTATTCTTTCTAATTAAAAGTTTAAAAATACAGTTCAAACCGTACGGATTTATTAGATAATCAAATACATCATATTAAATACAATATTATGAATTAATGTTACATTTGTCTTCATAGCTCAGATAGTAGAACACTCGCTCGGAAAACGAAAGGTACTGGGTTCGAATCCCAGTCTAGACAACAGAAGCCCGAATTGTCCAATAGTTTTATCTTATACTGCGAATTATAATGATAAGGAAGATCCATAACTACATCCTCTTTGTACAATTATCTTTGAAAAATTCTCACACACTTGCAAATGTATCATGCGAGTGAGCGTATTCAGTGATTTAAGGAAGTTGTTTTTGACAATATATCTTTTGTTTTTGGTTTGGTTTTTAACATTGTCAATATACATACATAAGCCATAAACGACCTTACAACAGCCTAATCAATAGAGTATTTAACATATAATTTTTGGTAGTCTTCTTTGCTTGAAGCGTCTCTCCAAAACACATTAATATATTTATAGTAACTAAACGTTATTATTTTAATCTCTACATATTGCAGTCTGTTATGAGATCAACAGGGTAAGTAATGGAAAACTAAAACATAAAAAAAACCATTACGTTTTGGGCAAGCCTTTAGGGCAAAGAAGAGGTAAAGAAGGATAAAGGAAAGGATTGGAAGGTGATGGGAGAATATATACAATATTTACAATATTTACAACTATATCTAAAGAACATAGTGTCTAAGGCACCTACTGTACAAATTATTATATATAATATTGTTATAATTAATACTGATCTAGTTAATGGTGTTCAGTCTTATTGTCAAATATGATATTAAGTCCGTTGCTGCTGCTCTTCTTGCAGCTGCGACCGATGTTGTCTTTTCTCTCTTGCTTTACGTCTGATTTTGTCGATGTGTTTGGCATCATTCTGAAGCCACCAGTAGTTCTTAGATAGTCTATCCAGACTTTGATGGTCTTTAAGTAATAAGGCTTTCGAGTAGACTCATTTATCGTTAGGTATGTTATCAATATCAGTCATAATATATCTTGGCTGGTGTAAGGCGGTTTGAGCTTTTTCCTTGAATAGCCGACGGTAGTAGCACCAGCGCTGTCCTGCTGGCGCGGGAGGCCCCTCTGCGGTGTTGCTAACGGTAGGTGAGCGTGCTCTCGTGTTCTCGTGGTCGAGGGCTAGGGCGGGTTGTGTAAGAGCTGAGGGCCGGCTTGCTACGCTGCTCCGTGAGGTGGGTCGCCAGACCTGAGGGCCTACTAGTTCCGCTGGGCAGGGACCGTGATGATGAGCTGAGAGATAATAGGTGAGCAGTCAATTGCCTCGAGGAGGGCTGGATCGACGCGACGTCGTCGACGGCTGTTCAACAGCAGGTTCGTCGTGTGGTTGGAGAATTTGTCGGTGCATATCCATCATGTGGTTACAAGTAATAATTTTGACTTGCGTCAGGAGACTGTCCGTGGTTTCAGCGAGGGTTTTGAGCGTCGAGTTGATTTTTACGAGCTCCGTAGCCATTTGGTCCCGTTGAGGGTCGTTAGGGTTGCGGAAAATCTCGATGATCTCGTCGGCCATGTAGGTGAGCTTGTCGAGGTTAGCGGACTGCAGGGGTCGCAGTATCCTGGAGACGTTCAATGGAAGGAGGTTCAGCCAACGGATCGGGATAGCGTCATCGCCGACGATGTCGCCGGTTAGGTTGCGCATACGATAGAGGAGATTAGAGGGCCAGCGGTCACCCATGGTGAGGCCTGAGAACAGCTTGTGCAGACGTTGCGCTGCGGTGTCGTCGAAGCGGAAGAGAACCTGCGCCTTAAGGTGCTCGTACCTGCCTGCCGGGAGCACGTTGATAAGCACATTGAGCAGTTCCTGTAGTGGATCACTGTCCAGACCAGCGACCGCCGAGTGTAGCGCTGGATATCTGAGTGCACGTCGAAGCAGATAAAGATCGATTCCAGCTGAAGAAACCACGCTTCTGGACATTGTCGCAGAAACGGCGGATTGCGGAAGGCCACGTGACGTCCGACGTCGACAGTAGTACTTGCTATTGCGTCCTCGTGGAGAGGAGCAGTGGAGTCGGTGTTTAGGTCAGCAGCCGGTACAGGACTCCGGCGTTCAGCGCCTTCCTGGATAGGCGAGTCCCTCATGGCAGGCGCGCTCAGCATGTTGTTGGTATTGTGCTAAGTGGTTTTAGTGGGTATGATGGGCATCTTTGTTGAGGTCGACAATCTACGTGCCGCACAACAACTGAACGCTTGATAAAAGTCGTGTCGCAGAACCATCTTTGTTGAGGTCGAAAAGGTACCGGACAAAAGATGACTATGCTCGCGATAAAAGTTCTCGAAGGCAGCGTCGGAGAGCACGTGGTAGCTGCCGAAGCTCGAAGATGGTCCCAAATCACGTCAGGGTCACCAATTTGGGATTTCGAGATATCGAACCGATAGCGTTAAAGCGAGTTTCCTTGACTGGAAATCGTTCCGTAAGAGAGGAGAATAAATAATAGGGAAAGCCGGGTTGAGATAAATGAAATCACCACTTTATTATTTGTGATCTCGAGGGACGAGCTTTTATTCAGAGACGATGAGTACAAAAGACGTTGATGTGATGTATAATAGCGAGATGATTCCAAGCGCGGGCAGGTGTCAGCAACTGACCTGGTGCGAACCACCATATATCTATAATTCGCGGTCGTTGATAAAATAGTTGAATAATTTGGTTCAAAAGTTGTTTTTAGGTAGCTCAGATGGACAAAGCATTCGCCCGAAAATAAAGCGAGTAAAAGACTCATTTTTTTGTGAGATTACATTTTCCTAACTAATTGATCTCATAAATTATATGCTTAGATTTAGTAAATAAGTATATACTAATAATAAAAAAGAATTATTTTTGTGAAAAAATAAAATAGTCATTCAATTAAAACTTAATTTAATATTATTACAGTTAAACGAATATTTTCGTTTGACGGATATACTTATCATCGTGTTGATTCTGCAAAATATTTTGGGTACACAGTTTTCAATGAGGATTTCGCATACAATTGGTTAAATGTATTTTATGTATCATATATTTTATGTAATAAATATTTAATATATATCTAATGAAACTATCAAAAATATTCAGACTAACTACATTTCTTCATACTTCGATTATTTATAAAGCAATCCCTGGAGATATTGTTTTCAACAATAGGTCAATTATTAATATTTTTAGACATATATTATTTATTTTTAATATTTACTAAATTTCTAATAAAAGAAATAATGTTAAATTAATATATGGTATTGCAAAATTTGAAAGTTCCAATAATGATTTTTGGTTGCGTTTCATTATGTGGATTATGTGGAAGTGGCTCATTTATCTCTTATTATTTTAATTCTGTAGAGAGAGAGAGAGAGAGAGAGAGAGAGAGAGAGAGAGAGAGAGAGAGAGAGAGAATATAGTTTTTATGATAATACTTATATACCGGATAGCATAAATAGTTTATTTTAAGTAAAATTTAACGACGAATTATTATACATCGAATATGTTTAAAAGAGGAGACATTAGTTGTTTCAAACATAACTAATGACTTCCTGTTAGTTTATAACGTAAGCTCTTGAAACTTATGTTATTTCAAATGTTAATGATCACAAGCTTAGACAATTTTAGAAGGTGCATGAGTAACACGTGCACATTAGAAGGATTTCTACTTGTTCTCCGCAGGCGCATTATGTATATACTAAGCGCAATGTGTTATCGCAGCATTACACTTCATTATGTTCTACCATGTTTAGATATAATTTACTATATACCTTGAACAAAATTTTACGAGTATCTCTTTAGGAAGAAAAAGGTTGATAATGAGAAAGAACAAATCAATATTAATGTTTATAATATTTTCGTGAAAATACGATATTCATAAAATATTTGTTTTTAGCATAAATCGTTAAATTGTGTATCACTTAATATTAAAAAATTAATGCTGTAAGATTACAGTCAAGGCTATTATATAAAAGATAAATTAGGAAAAAAAGAAGAACCATTGACGCCAAATAAAACACCAAGTATTTTATTCTAGGATTGAGAATCATTGTTCTAGAAGAATCATGATCACTTTATTTCACGGACCATTATTCTCATGTCATAGCATTCTCTAATACTACGTTTGAGATGTGAATGCTTTAAAGACATCCCAAAGTACCTCTGTTGTCCACTATACACCAAAACATGCTTTGAACGTATGCCATTCGATTTTCACCCCTTATCCTTCCTTTTTAATTCGAACAACACGTTGACACGTGTTTTCACGTTTTCCATCTTGCATTGCTGCGAACGACAGCATGATCTCGACCATTGTCGTGTGTTGTAGCGACGATCGTCGAAGTCAAAGAACTGGTTGGGGGTGAAAGTGGTTAGAGGGTTGCGTTCACATGGTAGGAAAAGACTGAGAGGCAGCTTGCTTTCAACTAAATTTTCATCTACGACCGAAACTCACCTCTTAACGTCCAACATTATGCACTCTCACTTTCCTATTATCTTCTACGACTAAAAGATTTGACAACCCTTTACTTCTGCATTTTTTTCTACTTCTTAATATTTTTAAATGTAATATTATTGATTTAAAACGATTCTTACATTACACATTACAACCAAGTCGAAACTATGTACATTGTTAGCTATTTTCACGCCGTTCGTTTTATTTTTTTGGGTGGAAGATCGTCTGGAAAGAAAGAGGGTGTACAAGTGAAGCCTGTAAATCTATTAAGGCTTGCAGGAAAATAAGAAAAGCTCCATGGAGTCTCTATTTCTATGTTAAACAGTCGAATTCTTTTATTCTTTCTCTTTCTCTTTCTTTCTCTCACGTTTTATCTCTTAAGAACGAAAGGTATTCGCAAACAAATTACATCCCTCCGTTCTGTGGTAGAGGTAAGCTGATTTTTATCACCAACCATCCTTTCTCAGCCAGAAACTTTCTTTCTTTCTTTCGGAAGAACTTGCGAATGGATCGGAAAATTAGAGGGATTCGAACAACGAAATAGATTCTTTCTATCTCTCTTTGTCTTTCATTATTTCTTTTTATCCCCTGTTCGTTTATTCGAAACACGTTCCTTTAACTCTTCCTCGTGAATCGTTTTAATAATCGTGGATTACATTGTGAGAATTTTCATTTCAACCGATCCACCTCTTTACCTTTTATTTTGTCTTCTTCTTCTTTCTGTTTTATAGCTTTAGGACGAACCAACCGTTGTGTGCGAGAAAGTATAAAGAAGAAGAGGAGGAGGAGGAGGAGGAGGAGGAGCAGATACGAAAAAAGAAAGAATGAAACAGAGCAAGAAAAAAGGGCTAAGGAAAATGTGAGATGAGAGAAAAGGACAGTGAACATAATTTCATAGCTTGAGCGGGGGAGTGCACTCATTACAATATCCATTGTAACACTCCTCAGACACGTAACTCGTTCAAATACGGTGGAAACAAGCGCGACGACGAAACGGTTTAACACCACTGAAAATAATAATAATCATAATAATAATCATAATAATAATAAGAGGAAGAAGAAGAAGAAGGAAAGAAGGTGGATCACGTTGAAAATAATTTTCAACGAGATAATTTCTTTTTTTTTCTTTTTTACGTTCCGATTGGCTACGCTGGATTACGAAATCTCGCAATGTTTAAAATATCCTTAATTATATAATAATTAAGTTATATGATAATATATCATGATTTTTAATTGATCATGGTTAATTTCGTAGTAGGAATAATTTATTAAAATATTAATGTTTAGGTGACCCCAAAATTGTAGATAAATACATGCAACTATAATTTTTAAAACCGAAAAATAAAAAAATAAGGTTGCATGTATACGATTAGATTTAATTTATAAATTGAAATGGAAGAAAATTGAAAACAGTAACAGGATGAGGAGGAGGTGGAAGAAAGTGTGTGTGTATGCGAGAGAGAGAGAGAGAGAGAGAGAGAGAGAGAGACAAATGATATGTTTTAGGAAAAGGACAATGAGAAATTTCGATGGAAAACAAAGAGCTGAACGGAAGGTCCGAGTAAAGTCGAAAGCGTCCCGATCGATAACGCACGAGCGAGTACTCGTGGCTCTCTGCAATAATAAATTATCCTGGTGCGAAGCGCGAACTACCGATCCAACCGGATAACGTCGCTGAATTCGAATGCGCCAAGATTATCGTACGATTTCTATTTGCGGTCTCTTTCTCTCTCCCTCTCTCTCTCTCTCTCTCTCTCTCTCTTTCTCTCTTTCTATCACCTTAAAGGAAATAGTTCTCCTCGTGACGTTTAATACGATGGTTCGTTCGTTCGTTCGTACATTAGTTCGTTCGTTTGTTAAATTTAAAGTTTTAAATCGAGCTGGGAGAGATAAAAAATAAAAAATATCAAGTTAATATTTATTTATTTATTTTTTTTTTTTTTACACGACACGAAGAGCGTGCTTCAAATCATTTTGTCGCAAACTATAACGAAAAAGTCGAAGTAACACTTTTATTGCATTTGCGTTTGCGCTTGTGACTTATAAATATTTAATTTTTTTTTTTTTTAATAGCATTTATATGCAACGTCGTCATCTTTTTTATTTATGTATTTATTTATTCATAGTTTTATACGTGTGATTAATGATATTTAGATTGTTTTATATGACAAGTATCTTAATTTAGAGATCATATTCGTATAAATTCGTTTCGTATAAATTCATTTTTATATGTGTATGTGTATAATGACCCTTAAATGGGTCAGTCGTTCATACAAGACCTTTGCATGGAAAATTCCTATATGGGTTGTTAATAATGAATGAGTTTTTCATATTTATATGTAAAATAATAATTTTTGTGTGTTTTTTTTTTTATAGAAACATTATACACATGATCTAATAATCTTTGCAGTTAATTTTTAAATTTATAAATTGTAAGAGAATTTATGCGTATTCGTATGTTTTTGTTAATGAAATTAATTTTAAAAGAAAATTAGAATTATATTTCTAATCGTGTTTTACGCTATTATCGAAATAACATTTTATATGAGACCTCGTATTTGCTATTTTACTTTTTCTTTCGTTTATTCTCCATCCCCCTCCCCCGTTTTCTTGAGTAAATTGACTCTCGTTCATTACTTCGAGAAACAATTCAGCAGATGCTACAAAACTCTAAAAAGGGAAAGGGTGGAGAAAGGACGAAGGGAAATTACGATAGAAGAGAGAAAAACGAATGAAATTTTCTATTTAATAGAACAATTTAACGAGAGAAGACGTGTAAATATCATTAAATTTCTTGTTTCTCATTTCTTTTTTTATTTTTTTCTTCTTTTTTTTTACAAGAATTACGAAACCGAAAAAGTTTCATTCCGTGTAACTTAATACTTATATTTAAATATAATTTTAACTCTCTCTCTAGCGTGTATATTATATTAATCGTTTGAAAATATTTGAAAAGTTTGAAATAAATTAGAAAATCATTTTACTTTGGTCAACAGATTTGATTTTATAATAAATTATTGATAATTTTGTTATTTTTTGATTAAATATGTTTAACAATGAATAAAACGCGTTTCCTATTTTTTTCTTTTATTCCAGATGAATATTTGACAAGAAGCTGAAACATGAAAATGGGATTGGAAAGGATTCAAAGCAATTCAATGTATTGCATCCACCATCGTTGTAGACGCCGTCCTGGTTCTTATTTTCCTTTAAAATCGCCACATCCTTTCGGATCCTCTCATTGGACACAAACGTATACGGGCACTGCGTAATAAGATTTGTATCTTCATAATCCATGGAATTAGAGTAGGAAAGAAAATCGTGAGATGCGTGCACATAAGGTAAGTACCTTCTATATATTCTACGTATACACATACATGTTTTCAAATTTCTAAAAGCAATCTCGAAGGTAGGAACCATATGCAACTCTACTGTGCTTACAAAAGGATTTTTAGAATCTTGTACGAGGAGAAAATTGTAATCCTTGGAAGATCCGAAAAAAAACTTTCTTTCTTTTTCTTTTTTTGCATACGTTTTTTTTTTAAATAAAAAAAATAGATAAAAAAGGGGATCAAAAAATTGGAACTAAAAAAGGGGAAAGAAAAATTCAAAAAAAAAATTATAGAGATAAACGGAAAGCGTGCTCACAGTTGTAGGGATGGATATTATGTTAGCCGTGCCGTGAAAATTAATTACAAACTCTTCTTCTCTCTCTCTCTCTCTCTCTCTCTCTCTTTCCCCTTCATTCTCTTTTGCGAGGACACGAGGTAGCTCGTAGGATAGCAGGAAAAACGTTATGACGAGAAGAGTAACTCTTCTTTTACCGGTCCTAGCAATGACACACGTTCAGACGTGTTAGTTTTCATGTTACACACACACACACACGCACTTAAACATATATATTTATTTGTATATGTGTGTCTTTATACGAATACTATAAAAATGTTTTATATCGTCCATTTCGTTTTACGATCTACACTTAGCAGTTCAACGAAATAATAAATTATTAATATTCGCTCGCCTCTAACTCGTATTCATTACGATCGACATGAATTGAGTTCACGACGGGATGTTGTAGATTTAACGCTCATTTCGAAAGCGTCCAACTTGACAATTAATGTCCTACGACCGACCATGCACAATATATTTAAATAATAAGCATTAGTTGGAAATTAATTAAAAAATTACAATCATTAACTTGAACGAGTTATATAATTTATTATATAAATGGTTAATATATATATATATATATTTTTTTTTTTAATTAAATATATATTAGTATGCAATACAAGTGATAAGTTTTACATTATATCGATTAATACACAAATTTTTAATATATTTACAATTAAATATTATTATTTAACCCAATTTTATGTACAATACATTAACCCATTTCGTTAGCAGAGATTCATATATGGTTCGTTCATAGAAAGGTTCACATATACGAACGATCCCTTCTATACGTTTCATTTAATTTAAAATAAAATATTATTATTTACCTTGTATCAATAATTAATTCTAATGCAATTTTGATTATATTATTATTGTTGATCATTTAAAAATATTGACAAATTATTATTTAAATTAGACGAAATATTAATTCATCATTTATTTTACAATATATTGACGAGAAATTTTGGAAGATTATTAACAAAATGATTTTGTTAAAATTTGAATTTCATTTTCTCATGAATAGTAAGTTCGACTCGTTGATCAGTATCGTTAATTATACTTAAGAGTTAAGTGAGAGGATTTATTCTTTGTCTCCCTTTTTTTATCTTTTAAAACAATCACTTTCTTTCTTTCTTTCTTGAATTTTTTTTTCTTTTCTTTCTATCTTTCTTTTCTTAAGGAAGACTTAAATCTCTCTCTTTTCAACGTTGAAAACGAAGTCGGAAGCACGGGGTTTTTAGGTTTTTCTCTTCGTCCACCATTGCGTGTCTCATTTTATCTTATTTTTCTCTTTATCTTCTTCTTTTTCTTCTTTAGTTATCTTCTTCTTCTTCTTCTTTCTGTCCTCTCTTAGCTAAAGACTAATTGAATGCTTTCTCAGAGAGAACGATTCTTAATTTATGCGGCCTCCTCTGAGAGAGGAACGAGCCTCTTTCTCTTTCTCCTTCTTTTGAATATTCCAAGTGGACTATTAAAAGCGAATCATCCTCGAATTATGGAAAAGCCGAATAAATGTTTCGAATTAAAGTTATTACAGTCCGAACCTAACGATTAAGTATTCATAGAGAAAGTTTTTTCTTTTTTTTTTCTTGATCTAGATGAAGTTTCTTTATTTATCTTTTTTTTTCTTTCTATAAAAAAAAAAAAACTAGGTGAATCATTTGTCTCTGTTTGGTTCAAGACAAATAAGGTCAATGTAGTATATTTTATTCAATGATAAAAATTCGAAATATAATATCTAAATAGACAGAAATATGCTGTTAACAAAATAGAATTTAAATAAGTAAATGTAATATATTTTAGATTAATATAATTTTTTTTTTATTATTAAATTTGTATATTACATCAAAATTCAAGATACGTTTAAAGACAAATTTTTCCTCTATAAGATTGAATTTTATATCTTGCATTTGTAGATACCGATAAACGACATTTATTATATTGGATAGATATAGATATAGAACATTTGTTTGGAAATAAAAACAAGCTGAAATCGTATCTATATTCAAAATATAAATATTCGTATGATTTTTTTAGACAGAATTCTCTCTCTCTCTCTCTCTATATATATATATATGTTACATATGGCAATGTTACTACGATAGAACAATGAGTTTTTGATATTACATTTGGATTGATGATACGCGACATTCGTTTTCATCATCGATCGAGAAAAAAGTAGAAACGTAGGATAGAAGGTTTAAAATTTGAAGGAAGCATGAATACTGCTGGGGATCTACGATATTATGAAATTTTTCTTTATTCCGGTAATATCTCACAGTGATGTGATACGGATATATTACGCGAAGATAAAAGGAGAGAATAGAAAAGAGGAAACGTATGGTAGAAGAGGAAGAGGAAGAGGAAGAAGAGGAGGATAGTTCGATATCGGCAAAGCGTCGCATAGTAGTAGATGCCAAAGCGAGTAAGTATGGGTACATAAGCACATAGATGGGTGGATAGGTGGTTAGGTAAGGTAGAAGAGTAGGAAATCGAGAGACGCAAACCGAACCTGACGAGATACGTTCTATTGTATATGGTCGTGCCGCAAGCAAAATCTACCATACTACTTGCTGTTGTGTTGTTACAACAAATTACATGTCGGACAAGATGAAATAGAAGTGGATATTTTGCTAGTACGAACGAGAAATCATCCGACCAATATGAGCTCCATTTACTTTCGTAAAATAATATTTATAAACGATTCAACGTAACGATAAAATTTATAGGCTAAAATGAAAAATTGGAGGTTGATGAGACAAAGGGGTGGGGTACCGTTAAAGGGCGTTTGTTCTTAACTTTTGTTCTTTCGAAGAATTATAGATTCTTTCGTTAGATTTCATTATTTTCAGTTTGTTTTTGAAAAAAGAAATATTTTTTCTCATAATGCAATTTGTATGAGAAAATTCGATAGGTGAGGGATATCATGGATGCAACTTCTGTTCGAAGGTCTAATGTATTCAGTAACTAGATGGTAACGAGGTGCGATAACATTGAACACGTCCTAGGAGACAGTGGCATTTGTAAAGACGTTTCTACGGGAAGATGTAACGCCTTCGAACGAGGGTTACACACATACCATTTTCCCCTTTTCTTGGTATCAGTTTCTTACTTACTTACTGTCATAAACTTAATAGCGAGAGAGAGAGAGAGAGAGAGAGAGAGAGAGAGAGAGAGAGAGAGAGGGTAGATACCAAAAAACAAACAAAAATGAACAAAAGAAGAGTTTATCACAATGAATAAAAAAGTGATCCGACTGTCAATTATTTCATAAAATGCTTGGTGGATGTACGAATTAATTAAGGGCGGTTAGTTAATTCGTAGAATGCTTCGTGAATGTACGGATTAACTAGGGGCGGTCAGTTAAATCATAGAATGTTAATTTCGAAATTCAAAACGATTTAAATGCAAATGAAATTTTGCCCTCGAATACTAATCCAGGGAATGATCGATTATGGGCTTCATTTGATATTTCAATCTCGTTCTGCGTACGCGTATATTCGATCTCTCAGGCATAGATATACATATATTGTTCGTTTCCGACGTTTCGACTATAGTTCGCTCTTCGCGTCGTTTCCAAAGTCACGTTTCCACTCTCAGCGGCTATTCTATATATATATTTTGCACACAAACACAGGACGAGTAAGCGTGGAAAAACTTTGCGACGACGAGTGGGTGGAATGGGTAGGGGTTAGGGTGATGGGTGGTGTAGCTGGGAAGAAGGGACAAGGGGGACACAGAAGCCAACAAATTCGCGAGCGAATGTTGCGAATGTCACAAAACGCAAATTGGAAGGAAGATAAATAAAAGCGACGCGCGAATGTGTATTCTGTCGTAGGTATTTAGATACACATCTGGTACCTTTCTCTTTCTCTCTCTTTTTCTCTTACATCAAGTACGTCAACAGTAAATAGTGGTAGACCGTTTGAATTTGAAAAAGCTTTACAGATGGAAACTTAGCCGGAATAAAGAAATGGTTTTCTACTTGGCACTCGTAAACGTTAGTCGTAGAAAAATTTTACTTACCAGATTTACCATACCTCGAAATCTTACGAATTTTCTTTGCCGGTTAGTGGTGGGGAAGTATTTATAAAAGATGCATTTTCCGATTTTCTAAAGAAGTTTGCAAAGGGAATGCCGAGTTAGGAGTAAATATTTCTAATATGTCGGAGAAAGAGAAATATTTTAGACAAAAATAAAGGGAAAGGTCAAAGGATTAAAATGAAATCAGAATTGCATTGGGATTGCATCGGAATGCTAAGAGTACATATTTCTTACAACGAAAGAAAACGTATCTACTGTCGGTTGGTTAAGAAAAACTCTAGGGAAGGAAGAAGTAGAGTAAGCGATAAAGGGAAAAGGGCAAAAGGTCAGGGTTGCTATCATTCTCTTTCTCTTAGATCTCCATATAAATCTCTAGAAACGTTAGGATGCGTCGTCTTCCTTGGGTATCGTTGTGTTCGTGCAAGAAGTAAGCTCGACACGTACGTATCTAAGGGTCTGCACGTTGAAATGTGGGTTACAGTCTCATAAGTAGAGCCCTGCCGCGAGTCGTAGTCGTATTAGTTCGCCCAGGGGCGAACGTGGAGGGTCGTGTCGTAGGAGGAAGATGAAAATGACGAGGAGGAGGAGGAGAAGTAGAAGGGTGGGGAAGGAGGAGGATAGGTTCGAAGCAGTTCCTCTTATACCCAGAGGCTGCTATACTCCTACTGGTACCTACCTATCCTACCTATCTACCTTCATACCTACAACCTACGACGACGACGATGACGACGACGAGGAAAAGCACAAAGATGGTGATAGGAACGAAGACGACGAAGAGATCGGGAGAATGAGAATGGGAATGGAAATAGCAATGCTGTCATACTATGCTCTGTAGCCCACTGCTCTTTATGTACTATGTTAGTATTTCTATATGTATGTGTGAGTATAGATATTTTCTAAACATGTGTCCCTACCATGTGTATATGTTTGTATATAATATGGATCTTTATCTGCATATATGTATGCATGTATGGACCTTTACTTGTATGTATCTAAATGGATATATATCTTTATCTGTATGGGGTTTTCACGTATATATACATATATGTCTCTCTATACTTGTATCTTTTGAATCTACTATACATACGAATATGTATGATTGTATATGTGTAAATAATTATGAAAGTGGACTAATTATAAGCAATAAAGTATATTAATTTGATTTTATGATTTATTTGATAGTACCTTATATTAATTTAATCCACTGTCATAATTATCAACATGTATGCATGTAAATATGTATGTATACCTATTTCTATTTGTATATAACATACCATGACGATGTGTGGTGACTATGGAGCCACGCTGTCGCTTCCATTGGTATCGATCCACCCCCACGACTTTTTGCAACATCCCATTGAAGGAATAAGGCAGACAGTGAAAGAGATACAGTAGTAGTAGTAGTAGTAAAAGTAGTATAAGTTGTAGTAGTATTAGTAGAGGCAGTGGTAACAGCAGTTTTCGTAGGACCGTCGTTCGTTTCGTCGAGATTCATCCCTTTCAAGCGTCGAATGTTTGGTTCGTATTGGTTTGTCCGCGGCTTTCCCTACTATTCCCTTCTGGACACTGCCCTACAAAGTAGTTGGGAAACGCTGGTACCCTCGTATCCGCGTGGATGCATACTCGAAACTCGTTAGCGTGTTGAGATTAAGGTGGTGGTTTTGTTAAATTCAATTTGTAAAGTGAGTGAGCGTTCTTGTTCATAAAAAAAAGATCTTTTTTTCGTTTTATCTCCTCGTATTTTTTCTTTTTTTCTTTTTTTGTTTTCTCTCGTTTCTTTTCATGTTTAACCAAAAGAGAATAAGTTCATTTCGTAGCTATATCTGTATAAAAGGTTCGACATAATAAGCATATTTTTATTTTTTATTTATTTGCTCAATATTTTTGTTGAAATAAATTCAATAATAAATTTTCATCTATGTAGAGATATTTTATTAAGGGGGTATTTTACTTTAGTCGCTCGAAAAAATAGATATTTTTGTCAATTTTTTATTAGAAAACTAAGAAAGATATTGATGTAGGGTTTATTGTGCCTAATAAATATACTCTTAAAGTACATTAAAAAATTTTTTTTATTTATTTTGTACCCTCTATATACATTGGAAAGGCCCTTGAACTGAACGCCTAAAAATAGTCTAGCCTTTGCGCTGTTGTAAAAATCTGGACATCGGATTATCTGAAATGAAAAACTCGAATAGTTTTATGTTCACAAAGACTACAGCAACCGGTGGTAGCAGATTTTTTCATTTACATGCAAAAATAACAAAATGGCGTTAGTTGAAAAAAAATTATCAAAAAAATCTCATTTTTTTTCTCATTTCTTGCAAAAAAAAAATAGTTAAAATGAAAATTTTTTTATAAATCTGCTACCACCGGTTGATATATGTGTATAGATTATGTGGTAAAAATTTCAGACGAATCGAATAGCTAGTTTTGGAGATTTTTACAACACGTGGTTTAAAAATGTGATTCAGAGAAAAACGCATTTAAAGTTTTTTTAAATACTTTTTTACCCGCGCACGGGTAGATTCGAGGGACGAAAAAGTACAGTTAGGATGCTCTGATCGTTTTGAAATTTTCAGAGAGTATTCTTAAATATATTTACTTACGAATAATCGAAAAAAAAAATTTGAAAAAAAAAAAATTACAAAGTAGAATCCTGCCTTAACATAATAAGCATACAATTTTTCTTTTAAATATTTTATTAAATTTATTTAATAACAGTTTGTTACATACTCATAGAGGGTAGTAAATGCTAATCCAATAATTAATTGTCTTTTTTTTTTTCAATTTTAAACAGACCACCTACACATAAAACAAAGAAAATATATCTTATTATTAGAGAAATGATATTTTATAAAAATAGTTTTATAAGAAGAGCGCACAGGTAGTTGGTATATATATATATATATATATTTGTGTACATATAACTGAGTACCAGTTTCGTGACATTTTTCCACGTGTACATATTTCCTTGCGATGGCATTTAACGTGTGGAAGCGAGTCAGAATGTTTAGAATGCTTTTCAGAAAGAGTGAGTGAACGATGTTAAAGGCCGTAGTAGAAGGAATTATGCGTTTCCGTGCTGAGTTAGCGTACAGAGCTTATAACTTTGAACGGAAACGAACAAGCATTTTTCTTTTGCTTGAGAAGTTTTAGTGGACAATTAATCGAGAAACGATCGTACTTTCTTTCATTCTTTCTAATTCTTGAACTTTTCATCTAAAGGGAAATAACGTTTGAATAGGTTGTATTTATTTGAAATTAAATCTGGGAAAAATTGTAAAAAGGTTTGAAAAATTGTTCATCCAAGTCTTGCAATTTGACTTTGTATACAATTATTTATTCATGCATGCATTTTAAATACATTCATATAATTATGGATAGAGAGAAAGAGAATGGTTTTTAAATTGTTATTTTTCCTTTCCGGTTAAAGAAAAGAAAGAGAGAGGATGAATGAAAGAGAACATAGATAAAAATAACGAATGCGGTGTGCGAATACAAAACGCAAGTCGTAACTATTAGACGCGCGTTCCGTTGAATCCAAAATTCGCGGCGTTTATGTTTCGTTGGTGATGGTCGTTAGTACGAACTACTACGTTCTGTGTCCTCGGTTCTTTTCCCTATTTTTCTTTCTCTTATTTCTTATTCTTCTTATTTCTCTCGCTCTTTCTTATGCTTAAAAACGTCGTACGTTCTCTTTAAGAAGAAACCGAGAGAAAATTTACATCTCTTCTAGCGATAAAAATTCGCTGGATTTCTACTACCGGTGGTACTCCATTTTACTCGAAAAAGGAATGATTTGTCGTTGGAGAAGTACTTCTTTATAACGAAAAAGACAGAGAGATAGATAGATAGAAAGAAAGAAAGAAAGAGAGAGAAAGAGAGAGAGAGAGAGAGAGAGAGAGAGAGAGAGAGAGAAAAGAAGGAAAACTTGGAATTAGTCTAGGTATAACCACCTTGTGCCAACTTTTTTCTCTACATTTCTTTTTTTCCTACCAGTTTTTTTTTTGTTATCTTCGTCAAAAATGTTAAACCCATTTTTTCTTTCATTTTTCAACAAGTATATATTGTATAATAGTAATCTATACGGAAGAATAAGTATAAAGCTAGTACCGTTTACGCGAAATAATAATTATTTTAATATTCTAATACAATCTACTAATATTACATCATAATTTAACCTTTGAAGTTATTATTACGCAGGAGCGATAAAATAATTACATTAGAATGCAAAAAATGATAAAATCAGAACGTTATAATTTTAAATTCTATTAATCAGGTAGATTATTTTTGTTATGTACATGCGCAACGTTCGGATAGTCATATCAACAACATTATAAAAGAATTTTTATAAAGGACAATCTGCCAGTCTCAAGGTGAATTCCGAGGAGGACGGTAAACCTGACATATATTTTGTGCTTTTAAACATCAATACACATTCCCATTGATTAATTAACAATTATTTTAATATTCTAATACACTCTACTTCTATTACAGCATAATTTAACCATCGAAGTCATCACTACACAAGAGCGATAAAATAGTTAGATTATAATGCAAAAACTATTAAAATAAGAACGTTATATAATCTAAAATTCTCTTTATTAGGAATATTATTACCGTTACACACATGCACAACGCAAGGTTCTAAATCACATCTGAAATTCTTCTTGTTAGAAATATGAAATGATTTTTAGATTTAAAATATGATATGTATCGAGATACACTCGATTAAACGAAATTTCCTTCCGAACAATCTAATACAATAATGTAGTTTAAATAGATAATAAAGTTAACAATATAGTATAAAAGATAGTAGAATATAGTATAAAAGTAGAGAATAATAAGTTGATTGAGTATGAAACTTAGTCCTTAATCTTTTTAGTGCTGAATACTCTTGGGTGGAAGGAATCTATGTGGACGACATACTCCTAGCAATTGCGAATAAAAAAAAATTGAGTAAGGTCGAAAAAAATTGATAATGCGTTTTTAGTTCATACAGATAACTTTCACTGGACGTATAACATACATGCTCATATCGTTCAAAGGTTTAAATCAATAGATCTCATAATTCGCTTTGTTTCTCTTTCATGTCTTCTCTGTTTCTCTGTCATTTACAAAAGGAATATGCAATAGGGTTGGAAAAAGTTGGTGGTTGGTTAGCAAACGTGTCGGCACCAGCTTACATCTTTTTGAGAGTAGTACCAGGTACTACTGAACGTGACCTTTATAAGAGTGGAACCCAGTGCTTGTAACTGTGTGTTAGGAGTGACATCATGAGTCAGCAACGTTAATTAGCGAATTCAAGTAGCTTGCCCGCTTACTAAGTGGGTCTATCTATCTCTTTCTCTCTCTCTCTCTCTCTTTCTCTTTCTTTCTAATTTTGAAGAAGAGAGTAGTAGTAGCTGAGACAACGATAAATGCTTTCAATGCAAAAAGGAACCCCCTTTATTACCCGTCTACTTTAATAACGAAGCGAACCGTTGAGAATCGGTTGGTTGCTATACGCTAGGTCTTTAACCTCAGCAACCTCTTCGAATGCTATCTCCTTGTGATATCATTATTTGTATCCATTTTCTTTTCTATCTCTCTTTTTATTTCTCCCTCTCTCTCTCTCTCTCTCTTATACTTTATCATTTTATATTTCTATAACTGTCTCTCTTTCTTTACCCTATCCTTTCCCCTCCTATTCGCAGTCATCAAAGAAGCAAGAACCTTTAGTACCTTAATTTCTTTTACTATTTTGTTTCTTTTTCTTTTTGCCCTTACTCCTTCGTTACTCGTAAAACAATTTTCATTTTTTTTTATTTTTTTTTTTTCTATTTTTTATTTATTTTGACAGAGTAAGTAATGACGATACGCGAAGATTCAAATGAAATTTGGAGAAAAGTAATACTTACTTATTCACTTATGTACTTTACCTTTAGTAAAAGGATTTCACTAGTTAAAGGTGAGTAATAAGATTCTATTAAGTTAAGTAAAAGTCTTTTGAACGAAAATAAAAGTTTATTCTCAGGGTCTTGTTTCCTCTTTATCTTTCCTCTTTCTTCCTTTTATTTCTTTTTTCTTTTTCTATTTTAAGGGGAAGGTTAGGAAACTTTTGTCATCCCTAATGTAATCGTCATTCGTGGAAATTCACATAGTCGTAGTAATCCGCTGGTTTTCGTCGGAAATGCCCCTAGGGAGAAAGCGTTGTCTGTTATGAGAGTATGAACGAGATAGAAAGAGAGAAGAAGAGATAGTGTGTATATACAATGAACAATAGGTAGGCCCTTTGTTTGTATACCGGGTGAAGTATTTCAAATGGGTTTACCCGAATAATTCAATTTCTAACATGTTGGTGTTAAAAATCAAATGTATGAAACGAAACCTCAATTTGAAGATTGGCATAATCCTATAATACTTAAACATTAAGTTATAATTTTGTATTATTTAGAAAAAAAATAAAAAAAATGCATAAATAGACTAATGATTCGAAATCCTCGCAGAATAATTTAATGTGTATTTTTAAATGTTTTATTTGATTGATATTCAGAGAACAATTTCATTCCATTAAAAAAATAAAAAGAAAGAAAATGAAGTTGATCTTCGTAAATCGATTATGCGTCAACTTAAAAAAAAAAATGATTAACACGTGACAATGTTAAGGATTGATTTCAAGTAAAAGTTTTGTTTAATACATTTTTATTGATTACCAATAGGAATCGAATTATTCGGGTAGTTTCTTTTAAATGCCTTACCCGGTATAAGTATACACTTACATCACGAAGGTTAGAAAGGAAGTGGGATAGTGAGGGAAGTGAGAAGGGCTAAAAAAGAATGAGAGAGAGAGAGTGAGAGTGAGATAGAAACATGCGAACTTTCGCCTTGCGCATTCATAGACAAAATGTACATACATACGACAGGACGTTCGTTCACGTTGGTGTTGTCACCGACGTTGTCGACGACTATGACAACGACTACGACAAGGAGAAGACGAGGAAGAAGAAGAAGAAGAAGACGAAGCAGCAAACTCTACAATATACACACGCACACCTCACATAATGTCGCCGTTTATGCAGCGCACGTGCTAGAGCAGCTGCATTTTAAAATGACGCCATTTTTCCTTAGAGATTTATCATAAGAGAACAACGTTGCACCCATTTTCCCCACTCTTCTCTCTCACCTTTTTCCATACATATTCTTTGTAAACGTTATCCTAATCCCTTTCTTGGAAATCATTTTTTTTTATATCCCTACTTACCGTATTCAATTTGTCTTTGTTTTTCTTTTTAATTTTCTTTTTGTTTTATTATTTGTTTTTTGTTATCCTCGTAAATCAATACGCAAACGTGTGACAAAGAAGATATTCGAAGGAATTTGTTCAGGGGGTTAGGCGTGGATATTGAAAGATTGGAATTTTATTGGACGTTAATGAAGAAAATAAAATTGATTTAAATGATTTATAGTTGTTATGTGAATACTTGTTGTTATGTTAAATACAAATTTTGTAGATGACCACCGTCTGTGATAAAAACGAATCAGGAACGGAGAAAATATCTTAAAATAATCTGTGATCTATTTATTTGTTACTTTTTCTTTTTTTTGTCTTGGAATAAAAATTGTTTACGAGAAATTATTCGAGGGTTATGAGACGAGACGATAAACACAATATATTATTGGTAAACGTCTTCCTTTTCTTATAAATATTCGAAACTATTTAAGAACTTTTATAACGATTAGTCGATAAATCAAATCTGTGATAAAAAAAAAAAATAAATCGAACATTATTCTAAAAATATTAGTCACGAGAAAATTTTTTCGTCTATCCTATTAGTATAGTTCGAAGATGATCTTTCGTAGGATGACACGCAAGAATAAGAAGAACGAAAGAGAGAAAAGTGTAAGTACGTGCGTGGGTGCGTGTATTTAAGAGATAAACAGATAAAGAGATAAAGAAAGAAAGAGAGAGAGAGAGAGAGAGAGAGAGAGAGAGAGAGAGTGTATGTATGTGTGTCTGCAAATTTTCCATGCTTCCGGCGAAATCGTAAAGTTTTATCTTACACCATGGATAAGAGTGGGGTTGTGTGATGCAGGTAACGCGTTTTCTTCTCTCTTTCTCTCTTGGACCCACTTCCGTATACACATTCACATACCAGCACATATTTGCAAATAAAAAAGAAATGTTAAAAGAGGATGATGGTGGGGGGAGGAAGAAGAGAAAGATACAGAGAGAGAGAGACAGAGAGACAGAGAGAGAGAGAGAGAGAGAGAGAGAGAAGTGGAAGAAGGGAAGAGGAAGAAAGAGAAGGTGCGAGAGGCAAAACACACCTGCCCAGGATAAAATAAACTCTCCCACGAGTACATGCCGTTGCTTTCATCCTACATTTCAGCCTATCTTATACGAATATATATGTATAGTGGTACAGGGTGTAAATGGATAGGACTCTTCGTACTTGTCTCTTGGTATTTATTCGTATCAGTTTATGTGTATGCACTTTTTATCATTTTTTTTTTATTCTTTCTTTCTTATTTTCAATGGATTTTTGTTCATTTTTCTTTTCTTTTTTTTTTTTAAATTTTTTTGACTGGTTTATTAACGTTTAGATTTTCTCGATCAAATATTATTTTATTTTATATATTTTTTACATGGAAAATAGTAGAAGATTGTTTGATATATGTGCCCATAATTATGAAAGTGGTCTAAGTCATGTATCTCTTTTTTCGAGATATTTAATGATTTATATTTGAACATTCTATATGAACTCTATACAATATTAAAATAACAAACAGTATTTAATGATTTATTTTTGACAATATCGTGAAAATTACATTGAATTTAGGGGGTATATATACTTAGAGGCCCGAAAAAAACGCTTTTTTTAACGATTTTTTTTTGAAAACTGGTTTATTTATTTACTGACGAATAATCTGGATTCCAAAATATACATGTTTGAAGATATTACAATAATTTTGTTATGTAAAAATATTGAGACACAAGCGAGTTATAGCCAATCTGCGTGAGGTCCAAAAAAAAAAGTTGATTTGCGGTGAGTAAAGAATCTCATTACTAGATAATCTGAAATAAAAAAAAATCAATGTAAATAATTAGTATGGATGTGTCTAAACAGATTGAACTATCGACTTTTCCAAAATATTAATTTTTTACAAAATGGCGCACTTTTGAAAATAAAGTTCCTTTTTTTAACCAAAAAAAAAACGCCTATTTATCGACTAAAAAAAAATATATTAATTAAAAATAAAAAACCGATCGTTCAATCTGTTTAGACACATCCATACTAATTATTTACATTGATTTTTTTTTATTTCAGATGATCCAGTAATGAGATTCTTTACTCACCGCAAACAGACTTTTTTTTTTGGACCTCACGCAGATTGGCTATAACTCGCTTGTGTCTCAATATTTTTACATAAAAAAATTATTGTAATATCTTCAAACATGTATATTTTGAAATCCAGATTATTCGTCAATAAATAAATAAACCAGTTTTCAAAACAAAAAAATCATAAAAAAAAGCGTTTTTTCGGGCCTCTAAGTATATATATTCCCTTTATTTAGTTTAAAATAATGTGGTGCGTAATAACTGATAAACTTATTTTTTTTTAATTTTGACTTAGACTACTTTCATAATTATGAGCATATATAACGTTTATTAGATTGTATAATTAAATGATAATAACAAAATGTATCGAATAATAATAATTATTATTATTTATTGGATTTAGTAGATACTTAAATTTTTTATTCGTAATTGAAGCGTTAGTAAATGATAATGGTTCTATTCATTGGATTGAATATTTTGAAATATAATCTTGGTTCATATTTAAAATAAATAATTACTATTGGTATAATAAAATATTAGTAAATATCGATTAATATCTTGTATCAAACTGCAACCTTTTCCTCCTCTATCTTCAAATATATAATCCTATTATAAATATTGATCGTTAATTTTATAAATTATAATATTACATTATTCAAAACGATCTGTGATATTTACAATTAAATATAGATAAAAATGGATTAATCATGTAAACAAGAAAATATTAACAGAGTAAGTTGGTCGTCGGCTAAAAGAGAACAAAAAAAGATAGACGGATAAAAATATATACTGATGAAAGAGATAACACGTAATATCGTTGAAACTAGTTCGTCGTCGTCTCCAGTTAGTGAAGAACTTTCTTCTTCCTTGTTTATCTTGATCATCTGTCGAAAAGTAAGTACATTTTCGCAACAAAGCTTATATCCGTACGATACTAGGAACGTGACAACGACCTTGGTCTATTATTTTTTCAACCATCTTCTTTTTTCTACTTTTCACTTCTCACTTCTTTCTCTTTCTCTCTCATTTTATTTTTATTCATTGTTTTCCCTCTTTCTCTCTCACACACTAATTTTTTATTCATTGTTTTCTTTCTCCCTTCTTTCTCCTTTTTGTATTTAAAATAAAATTTTCAAAAAAATGGCGAAAACGCGTTGGTCCGTCTCGGTGGTTTTCTCGAAGGACGGATAACGAGTCCCTAAAAAAAATAAAGAGCACCCGAAACGTTTAAATTATGCATTTCCCTTAACACGCATGCCTATTCTCGTTTTCCACTCTCTCATTTCGATTTGCATGCTTTAATTCATACTTATATAGCCCTACGCCGAGTTTTATCGCGATGTTAACGACTTTTTTTTACCACCCCACCCACCACTTTTCTTCTATTTATTTTTTTTCGTCCCGTTGAGTGTAAGATCCCCTCCTTGTTTTTCACGACGACCAACTATGACGACGTCGACGTAAACGAAATTTTCATTTTTCGTCATAAAAATCCTCACCTACTCTTCCCATCCTTCTTACCGCCCTTTTACTACTCAGAAAATCGGATTAACGCTCGTTACTAAAGAGAGAGAAAGAAAGAGGGTGTTATTTCGTTCGAAAAACTCATTATAGTTCTTAACAATTATACTCACCAGTCTTTTATTTCTTTTTTTTTCCAACCCCTTTCTTTTATTTGCCTATTTTTTTTTTATTTTTTTTTTATTTTTTATAAGAACGACAGTTCAGCGAACTTATATAATAATAATAATAATAATAATAATAATAATAATAATAATAATAATAATAATAATAATAATAATAAAATAACATTTAGTTGTTCAGGGAGAAGAGAGGGGTGGGAAACTTGATAAATTTAAATCGAAAAAATTTCCGGGCGTACATTTAACTCGGATGTTTTTAATTTAAAACTACAATTGTTCAAATGTTTAATTATACGAAACTGTTTACGAATCTCGTTTACTCGTAACTATATAGTAGGTAGATATGTAATGTGTAACTTACGTCATACATATATACACGTATGTGTATATTTACATATACGTGGTCGTGACTCTCTCTCTCTCTCTCTTTCTCTTGGACAAATACGTATGATGGTGGTATCGATTAAACATTTCGGTAGGTGTGGGCCAGTAGAATATTGGAAGCCGATGTCCGATCGAAGGATTTAACTAAGGTAGAATCCAACGCTTCCATGGTACTTGTACGTCATATCCGTAAGTAAGGGTTCTTGTTTAGACGATCATTAGATCGAGAGAATCGAAATGTTCGTGTAAATTACAAGAACTAAGGAGCTTTTCCTGAACGTCAAATCATTTTAAACGATTGAATTTTATCGATCCTATTATTTGTACACGTGAATTTATATAAATACACATAAAATGCATTTATTTTTCTTCTTTTTTTAACAAACTCTAATACAACTTGACCTTTAAATTAGTTTGAATTTTACAAGAAAATTATCTTAAAAATTAAATTAATATTAATAAAAATTGACGTTTCATCTTTTTTAAAATATTGAGATAGAGATGGACATACATTTATAACATTTTTAACTTAAATTTACCTTCTGTCATATGTAATTTGACACGTTTCTTCTTAAATTCAATATAATTTAAAATAGTGTTATCTAATTTGGCAGATATCACAAAGCACACATATGGTATATGTATACATAAATGTATTTACGTATATATATGTGTGTGTATGTACTACGCGCATCATAAGTTTTTTCTCGTGAAGAAAAAAAAATAGAAACTGTAGATTAAACCGTAAAAATGTTTCTCACAGTTTAATGTACCCAACATGTACAAATGTATATATACATACAAACATACCATTTTGATTCACGAATACGAAAGAAGCATATTATACAAGTACACTGTAGTCGATAATTTACGTAGAACCAAGCATGAACTCACGCCAATGGACTTTTATTGAAAATATTTTCACTATAAAACATCACATTGAACACACACACACACACATAGTATACGCATGCAACGTTGTGGAAATAAAAATGTACCGGGATCGTAAATAAACGTGATTTTTCGGGGAGGAAGAGAAGAACATGAAGAGGAGTTAGGGAGGAAGGGAGGAAGGATAGAAGATGGGCCAGGGGGTGTGTTTGAATATTCCACGTGAATCTCAATATGCGTGACTTGATGTCACGTGAAAAAACAA
Source organism: Polistes dominula (assembly GCF_001465965.1). Next base: position 3,878,618 of record NW_015148973.1, on the reverse strand, counting down.
CGTCGTATTAAAGGCCTGATGTTACATTTTCCAACTCATTTGGGTGGTGGTTCGATTTACTTGTACCTCGTATCGTTTTTATATTTTTTTTTGTTTTTTGATTATTTTTTTTCCGACAAGAAAGAACGAAAAAAAAATGAAAAAGAAAAAAAACACCACAAAATAAAATAGTTTGCAACAAGCGTGTACGCGCGAAAGATTACACGAGCCATTACGCACGTTTCTTCGACGAATGGCCGTAATGAATATCCGTTTCGCTTGTACGAACTTGCATGTGTGTGTGTGTTTATATATCAACGCACGTTTTCGATCGTCGTTTCGATTAACATTCATCAAACGTGCAACATGTATTCAACAAATAATCGTTCACTCACTCTCTCTCTCTCTACTTTTAAATTACTTTTTCGTAATTATTGATAAAACTTTCTGTTTTTTTTTTTATCTCAACGATCACGTTACGATTTTCTTTTTTTGATTTTTCTATTTCAAACGTCAACGAGATTTCTTTGGCAAACGATCAAAAAATCGTGAGAGATTTTTAAGTCACGATACTTTTACTTTGTATAGATATGTGTGCGTGTGTGTGTGTGTATGTGTGGGGGTGGTGTACGAAAATACTTTGAGTTCATTTTTCAGAAGACGAATAATGGTTACACCATCGTAGAAATTCCCTCTTGGATCATCGATATTCAAATTCTATCGAGTTCGAGTTTGATCGTACGTAAAAAAAATGAAGAAAAAAGAAAAAGAGAAAGAGAGAGAAAAGAGAATCGACTAGGAAACTGACGAATCTCGCAATCTCGTTGTACCTTCTATTATTCTTTCTGGTTCGATCTGTTTTTCACGATTATCGGGGGAATCCATAGGATGGGAAAAGAAAGTGTCTTGAATCGTAGTTGATATCAACTATCATTTTGAATCAAAGATCTTATCAGATTATTTAATAGGTATAATCATTTAATTATTTGATTAATAATAGGGTCAAGGTTGTATTAGAATTAACATAAATATATTAATGAAATAAAAGATCAATACGTAATATGTGACATTTAAAATACAATAATATATTTAAAAAATACGGTGACCAAAAAACTTAGAATCAAATTGCACGTAATATTTGTTCTAAATAAAAAATTCAACAAAATATCAATGAAACGAATAATAAATAATGAATTTTGATTTTTGAAACGTTTAGAAATAAATTTCAAGAGGTGAATCGAATCACTTGATGGTAATTTTCTAGAGCGACATACTTTCGAGTAGTATTCATCCTAGTCATTCTCTGTCTCTTAACGTCTCATGGTTCTCTTCGTTCGTGCATTCTTGCATCAACCCCCCATTGTCTCACGTTCACCCTCAGGCAACACTTTATACCATCTTCGTCTCGAAAGCTTTCATATACGTATGTCTGACCTTTCTCTATATCTAAACCTTGTCGTCGTCTGCCGACAAATATAATTCATTTTAATAATAATCCAATTGTTTGTAAATTGGATTTTAAATAATAATAATAATTATTATTAATTCTAATAACAGTTAATAATAATTTTTTTATTTTATTTGAAATAATTTTGGATGATTTAACTTAACGAACGTTAGAATGAAAATTGAAGCTTTTAAACGTTCATCAAATATAAATATACATTTGTTCGATACACCATAATGCACAAATTTACCATACAAATATTTTTCCACAACATTACGATATATTGGATCATCGAAAGCTCGTAAATACTTTGAACTTTATTTTTCTTTTTCTCTTGATTTCTCCGAGTCGGTTCACTTGAACGTATCACGAGCCAGCCACCCCTCGGCACTAGCTCGTTCCACTTTTACGCCTCGTGAGCAAGGTAGATGGGCCATTCACGATATTCACAATGTGTCCCATCTTTGATAATAAATTTTTAATGGCGAGTTGACGCTTCAATCCACGGTGGATAGTGAGCCGCGAGAAAAGCCATGAAGTCAACAGAGTTCGCACACTAACCAACCTCAGCGTTCATTAACGCATGGTATGATGCATCAGCAGCTTCCCACATATTTACATACACAAACGAGAACACATACACTCCACATAGATATTTACATGAATACATCTTTGTCGAAAAGAAAATTAAATAAAAAAAAAATAGAAAATAAGAAGTAAATAAAAAGATTCATTAAAAAATTGTAATTTTAATTACAAGCTGTGACAAGCTGTGTAAAAATATATATATATTGAAGCATTTAAATTGGCGTGAGAAAACATATGAATTAGGTTGATATAAATAAGAGCACACGTATACGTTAGAAAAAAAAATTAAGTTTAAAAAATGACGTTGGAATTGGTCAAACATCAACTATAATCTTACATTTTCTACCACTATTTCATCTATCTCTATTTATCTTTCCCCGTTTCTCTCTTTTACCTTTTTTGGTTGGCCTTGCTCCTAAGGCACTTTTTTCTTCCACGCATGGTCAACTAGAAAAGCGAGAATCCGTCATAGAAGGACAACGGTAGTGGGGTAGAAGGTGAAAGGAGGGATGTTGGAGATGCGGAGTAGCATCGCGGGGGTTGAGAGCGTCGGTCGTGAGGTTATACGAGGATGAGGGGGTGCAAAAGGAAGAGGGTAGAGTGCCGCCGAGGATGAGGTTGAGGTTGAGGTGTAGGTGGTAGAGGTGGTAATGGTGGTGGGGGTGGAAGAGGAGGAGGAGTTACCAACCTCCCATCCACCCTTCCTTCCTTCCTTCCTTTCTTCTTCTTCTTCTTCTTCTCTCCGCCGCCACCATCACTACTACCACCTTCACTTCTACCTTTCTCCCCCACCTCCCTGCTAACACTTCACCCCACCACCACTCGTAGTCTGTCGGGCGCCAACGTCGGCCGCTTTCGAGACGTTAAGGCCGACACTCGCGCGGCGCACTTCGGCCGGTTTACATCGTATCTGCGAGATACGCAGAGAATACACACGTGCGTTATTTTAAAACTTCAATTTCAAATTTTTTTCTTCTTATTATTATTGATTATTAATTACTTCATTTTAATTCATCATTTTGAACATTCGTCGACCAACAAAGAAAGAATATTTCTACATCGAAAAAGAAAGACAAATATTTTCTATTATACTTTGTTTTTTTTTCAACCCTCTCTTTTCTTATTTTAAATCGACTAACGAGTGACGTTCTTGTACCTTTTTTCTTTTTTTTAAGCATACATTTATTTATGCATTAGTTAATGCGTAATTAATACTCTTTTAATTTAATAATATATATTAATTTTTGTTCTTGTTGTCTTTCTTTCTGTGTACATTTGTAAGTGAGACTATGTGTGAGTGAGACAGTTTATTTCAAATCCATTATTTCCTTATTGGTGTGTGAGAAAAGAGATAGATAAAGAGATAGATAGATAGAGAAAGAGAGAAAGGAATATCTTCTCTCCTCCATGCGTTTTTTGTTCATGCTGAAAGCTTGCATGAGGTGGAAACTCGACTATCTCTGACGAGAATTTTGTTGAAAGAAAAGGTGCCTCGGAGAAGGAATTAATTGACCAAGAGGAACAAACGAGGTGGTGGTGGTGGTGGAGGAGGAGGAGGAGGAGAAAGAAGAAGAAGAAGAAGAAGAAGAAGAAGAAGAAGAAGAAGAAGAAGAAGAAGAAGAAGAAGAAGAAGAAGAAGAAGAAGAANTATCTCTGACGAGAATTTTGTTGAAAGAAAAGGTGCCTCGGAGAAGGAATTAATTGACCAAGAGGAACAAACGAGGTGGTGGTGGTGGTGGAGGAAGAAGAAGAAGAAGAAGAAGAAGAAGAAGAAGAAGAAGAAGAAGAAGAAGAAGAAGAAGAAGAAGAAGAAGAAGAAGAAGAAGGTGATGGTGTTGGAGGTGATAGTGAATGGTGGTTCCTTCCAAAAGGACATCATAAAGAAAATAAGGATGGGGTTTTACGTCATCTTTGTAAGTAACCAAAAAATATTATTCTTTATTTTTATTTTTTTAAATGTGATACATATATAATTCTAGTATTTTTAATTTCCTCGCATAATTTATATGGACAAAAATTGTTGTCATTTTACTTCCTCGTTTCCCCTTTTAGATTCGAAGTTGTACATTAGTTTTGTCTGCTTTTGACAACTATTTTTTTATTTTTATCTTACCACAGTTGTTCTCCTTGTCGTTGTCGTCGTCGTCGTCGTTTCGTAGCAGAAAGTTTTAGACGACTACAATGTTCTCTTCTTTTTCTATGTTGTTTTTTTAGTTGTTTGTTTGTTCTCCTTCATATCGTCTTCCTTACTCTGTGTTTTATTTTTTATTATTTTTTTCCTTTCTCTATCTCGAGAGTTTATACCACTCTTCAATTCGTACGGAGTGTCTTTGGTTTTCTACTTACTTCGAAGTTTCTCTGTTTCTCGCGAGGAAGATCAAAGAAGACCATGTCGCTTTAATCTGCCAATGACGAAATACCACCGCTGCCGTGTCTCCTTTTCCTGCACACCTTATTCGACTTTACTATCTGTCTATCCCTTTTTCGTATTTTCGTACCTTTTCCTCGTCGTAATCCTTGCCCTCTCTGGTCTCCTGGGTTTCCCGTTTGCATGACTTTGAAATGCTTTCTGCGTGTCCTTCTAAGACAGTTCTGCCTCTCTTATTTTCCTCCATTCCTTTGGGGAAAACGGAAGATGGAAAAATTAACGTCTCTACCACGTGATTCTACTCTCTCTCTCTTTCTCTCTCATTTTTCCTTTTAGACGAGAAACGCGAATTGGGTCACGCGACTGATGCACACGCGATCTCTTTTGCATTTTTTCTATTTCCAATCCAACTTTTCTCTTTCATTCTATTTCTTTTTTTAATTTTCTTTTTTTCTTTGTCTTTTTTATTATATTCTTGGAAAAGAATCTCTCTTATTCTATCCTTTTTCCACGATAATTCACGATTCTCGCTACACTTTTTCATACATATGATTACTACTACATACTACTATTACCACGACCAACACTATTACTAGGTAAATCTCGTTAGACCAACCAACGCTCGGCCATTCGTGAAATCCCTCAGGATTAAGCTCGTCGATCATCGACTTCTAGCTTGTATAAACAAAGGACCGATTGTTCAGCTTCGCTTTAAAGCCAAAGATCAAATTTCGAATCTCTAATGTATTACGTCAAGATCGTCGATTTTGCTAAGGGATCGATCGTGTTGCTAAGTTATTCGTGATAACTTATCGTTTAATTTCATCGATAATATCTTACGTAATAGAAATAAATTTTCTTTATTCGTTTAATCGAGAACACACACACAAACTCATTTTCTCAAATTAAAATGAATTCTTTTTAAACGTCCAATCTTAGATCGATTTATTTTCAGATTGTTTTATAAATTGACCAATTAATTTTTGTGGGGATTTTTCTGTATGAGAAAAATATGATAAAATTTCACGAATTTATTGGTCGACTTAATGGGATGTATAAAAAGAGAAAAAAAAAGTTTATCAGAATCATCGATTAAAAAAAAAAAATATTTCGACGATGTTGAGTTATAATAATCGATTTTGTAGAAGATACAGTGGTCAATACGACTAACGAATAAAAGAAGAAAAGAAAAGTTAGTTGAAAAGTTAGAAGAAAAGTCTTTCCTGAAGTAGTAGTAGTAGTGTAGTAGTAGTAACTGTAGTGGTAGTAGTTGCAGTTGTGTAGTAGTGGGAGGGTAGCAGTGGATGGTAATGGTGATTGTGATGGTGGTGGTGATTCTAGGAAGGCGAGGAAAGAAAAAGCTTTACCGTTTCTTTTCGCGGCCACTGCAGTCGCACAGTCCTGAACAAAGTCTTGAGAGTGCACCTTACGGATCCTAAAATAGGAGAAGCAATGGCCTGCCTTCCTACCTGCCCTTCCTTTCTTGCCGTTTCCATTCCGCGTACTTTTCCTACTACCTGGACTTTTCGGCGCGGAAAATTCACGAACATGTTACTAACGTTCTTGAAATAGTAGGATGAATATAGGTAGAACTGTATAGATCGAAAAAAGGGCAGCTCTCAACCCTTTTCTTTCGTTTCTTTTTTTTAGTCTTTTCGTGTGTTCACGATTGAAATTTTTTTTTTCTGACCAGTTTCTACGATTTTGATTTTACAAATGGTTCGTAAATTGATCAAACGATTTAAACGGATTGATTATGTGATACATAAATTATTGTAATTTTATTATATTTCATTCAGGATAGATTTGAAATTATTCAGATTTGAAATGATTTATTAAATTTTAGATTTTGCGAATAATCCCGAAAGATGGAAAATTTAATTGGTTAATAAAGCTAAATTCTTTTTTTTTTTTTTAGTATTTTTGAACTACTGTACAGAATATTTTCTACGAGGGATAAATTTAAATTATCTTACGGAAATAGAATCGATTGTAACATATTGTTTTTTCGATAAGTATTTATTACATACATTTGATCATACCGGAAAATATAATTTTTGTTACATATGATAATTAAATTATATTAAATATATAAGGATATTATATTTAAATTAGTTTCTCGTTAAAAGAATATTTTTAGTAGAAAATTTAAAAATAAACTAAACTTAAGATGTAGAAGAGATAAATGAAAATAGCCAAGTAATTTTGTTACCAATAATAATATTATTTTTCGATTTAATACTTAAATAGCAAAACGAAACAAAATTGAATTAGAATGCAAGATAAATAAGTACTTATCAGAAGTTATAGAAGAACTGTCAAACACATGAATTTCCAATATTAAAATATGAAATAATTCAAACCGAGAAACGATTTATCTGCCTCTCTTACGTTAAGTTACTCCTTTAATATTCGATTTTTCATCGAAGTCGTTAAATTTCAACTTCCGAAAGGATCGATAAGCCCTCCCATCTTCTCTCTCTCTCTTTTACTCTTTTGGAAAAAAAAAGGAAAGAAAGATAGACACAAAAAAAAACAAGAACCCTTCTTCAGAAAAATCAACGAAAGAATCTCCGATTCACTCGTTTACCGCAAGAACTCGTTCAGACTGTTCTGTCCTGCGGAAAAAAGATAGAAAAGGTAAAGAAAGGGATGAGGAAAGGGGAAAGAGAGGGGGAGGGGGAGAGGTGAAGGAAATTATTTAGAGACGGTCCCGTTAGTTCTATCGATCGAACGACGAACATTCGTATGGCGAATATTCGTCTTTGTCCACCCATCTATCCTCTTTTTTGTATCTCTCTCCCTCTCTCACTCTGTCTGTCTCTCTCGTTGTCTCCTCTTTTTTCTACTTCATTTTAGGATCAACGTATCACACCTATTTTTTTTTTTTCAAATAGATAATTAATTTTTTTTTAGATATCCCAGTTACTTTTTTAATTGCATGAATAGTAAATTAGTTTACAGGAATTTTTGTTAATATCGTAAAGAGGATTGCATTATTGGTGATGAATAGAAAATTAATTTTGTTTGTATATTGAAATAATTGTTTACATTGCATACACCATAAAGGATGATTTTATAAATTAGTTAACAAAAGTACAATATTATTCTAAGCAGAATTGCATTAGGGTTGCGTCAGAATGATAAATAAATTTTTTTATTAATACTTTAGTTATATTTATTTTATTTTATATGGTATAAGTATATAAGATACTTTTATAAAATTATTAATAAAAATATATATAATATATTATTATAAAGAGGGTTGTTTCTTTTATTTTTAGGATTGTGCAAGGATAATAAATATTTTTTATATTGCATACGGTATAAAAGATGACCTTATAACATAATAGTCAAAAATGCATTATTATTGTTAACTGTGTTTATTTTAGTCACAAACGTGAAACTCTGTTAATGATATTTTTTATTTATATTTTTAATTTTGTCTTCTTTTTAATGAAATTTCATAAAAACTTTTTAATATCCGCAAAAAAAACATAATAACCATTAATCGATCATGAACAAGTAGTATAGTAAACGATTGCTAATTGGCTAATGTGTGTAAACTAGTAATACATTTTATTCATTTTGTATTATCACGATTAGAATATTTCTCTGTGTAGTGTAAAAGCCAAGAGGGTGTATAATAACTATCTTCGTGGATATATTTTGTTGTCTTTCTAAAGCAGGTGAAAAAAAAGAAAAGAAAAGAAAAAAAAAGAAAAGAAAAGAAAAGGGAGGAAAAAAGAAAGAAATATGGGAATGAAAGAAGAAACTACTCACTATACGTTCTCACTTTCAAAGAATGAATACTTTGTGCTTTGTTATTACCCGCTGATTTTGTTCGGCCACCCTCGAAGGGATTGCGGTACGAAGGCGTTTCGTCTCAACAAGAGGAGACTCTATTGTCGGTTTCTTACTTGTTTGTCCGGTCAGCCTTCTTCTCTTCCTTTCGCGTATATCTACCTGGCTTCTAAGATGAAGACCGACCCTTTTCTTGTATTATATATATATATATATATATTTTTTTTTTTCTACCTTCGCAACACTAACTAAGCTACACTCTTGAAATAGATTCAAACACGATCCAAGAACACACAAATTTTCTTCCATACATTTGCTTACGCGCGATTTTCCTTAAATTTAAAAAAAAAAATTTGTCAACAGGTATATAAATTTTGTTGTTTTTATATGAACATTTATTCATTCATACAAAACTCATTTGTATTTACACGCAAAGAGGTATACACAAATTTTTGTATACACCCATGAAATACACCTGTCACATATGTAGATATAGCGTATGGTAAAATATCAAAATTTAAGTATATACCAAAAATATGCTATATTATATATATATATATATATATATAATATATTCACGTATGGGATTATATATAAAAATTTATGTACACACTCGAAATATATACTTGCATTTATAGATATTTCTTTATATAGGAAAAATATATGCACATACAAAAAACACATTTGTACCATGGTATGTAGAGAAACGTATGGTAAAATACAAAAATTTGTGTTACCATACCTATACACATAAATACACGTATATACTTATATGTTTTATCAGGATAGTATTTTGATAGATACTTATATATATCCACTCACGTTGTATGACTCACATGATTTATATTGAATCTTACGTGGCAAGATATCCTCGATAAGCTTGAGCACGTACTTTTTTACTGAGAAATTTATTATCAACATACTCGAGAAAAGAAATATAAAGAGAAAGAGAGAGAGAAAGAAAGAATGTGCGAGAAAAATATACGCTAAGTATTTTTCAACGATTAGAAGAAATTTTCTTGACTGGGTCACGCGGGGCGGGCTCTTTTAAACCTCGTCTTAAACGATGTTCGTGACTCCAAGTATTTTATACAAAACGTCAACAACGTGTCCAATGAAAGTATTTCAACTTGTGTTTTAGGATAACTCTCTAGCATGCGTCAAGTCATATTCGTTAATTCTAAGGAACTCTTACAAAATAATACTTTTTCATATAGTAATTAGACAATACAATTTTTCTTTTTTTGCTTTTTTTCTTTTTTCTATTTTTTTTTAAATCTTGTGCCGTTTATAACCCTTATGATCCTGAAACGAGAATTTTGAGTAGAACGACGACGATGATGACGACGACGACAACGACACGACGAAATCACGGAGAATTATGTACGTGGAAAATTATGCAAAGTGGATTAACATGGTTTTGGCCCGATGAATCATAGCGTACGTAGATTTATGATAACCATTAATACGATCTATCATATTTCATGTATTTTACTATATCTATATGATCCATTCAAATTCGTTAGAATTAATGAAAATTAATATTAAGAGAAACTATATATATGTTTTTGTTTGTTTCAACTAGTTAATATGTATTTATACACGTTGAAATATAATTCTATATATTGATAGAAAAAATATATCAAATAATTTAAATACTTTTAATAAACAGTATTAGTTTTGATTATCACTTGAATATGCCTTCAATTAAAATATGTGCATAAAGATCACGTATTTCAATGATATTATAACAGTTTAGTTGTTAGATATAATCTGGTGATATTGTAGATGTCTGAGAGAATCACATCCGATAATAATGGTTGCTGACCTACAAGCATACAAATAGAAATTAGAAGACAGGGGGAGAGAGAGAGAGAGATAAATTCTCATTGCTATTACCAAATCTCACTCTTACCCTTTCTCTTACTCTCCTTCACTATCTTACTTTCTCTCTCTGTCTCTCTCTCTCTCTCTAACTTTTACGTATACCGGTCATTCGCAGATGTATCCGCAGAATGTTACCTTATACCTTGCAAGTGACTAGGGAATTTCGGTTGTACTAGCGATGCTCACCGAGATTTCCCCGGAGTTTCCAAACGACGACAACCACTGAGACTGCTCACTATACTTCGAATCATACTATATACGTATAACGTATACATAAAGATACATATCACGTAAGCTTTTATTCGTCCAGTTTCAAAAATCCCGATTGATCTCACCTTATAGATCACACCACTATTTCTTTTTTAACCCTTTTATCTTTTCCCTATCCACTTTACTATTTAAAAAAAAAACAATGAACAAATTCAAACGAAAAACATTTCTTTTTTATTTCAAAGGAACTGGAAAACACTTTCACGAATGAAATTGTTTTACGAAGAAAATTTTTAGATCACAAGTAAATCATTAAAAAGAAGGAGATAAAACATTGAACAGATTAAAATAAAAAATTTTTGTAAGAAAGAATTAAAAAAAGAATAATGAATAGAAAATAAAAAATCGATATTTTATACTTATTCTTGATTATAAACGTAATTATTAGTGCATGTTAAAAGTAGAAAGAAGAAAGAAGAAGAAGAAAAAAAATGAAACGCTTTTTCATTACCATTACCTACAGAAATAGAATTTTCTTACGATGAAAATGACAAGGTCGACGTTTAATAGAGCGGAATGATTCTTGGAGTCGAATCAGCAGTTACCAACGTCCACCACCACCACCACCACCACCCTCTTCCTCTTGATACTTGGTACTCCGATCGAAGGGTTGGTAGGTAGGTAGATAGGAAAATGGGTACATAGAAAGGTAGAAAGGTACAACCGAGAACTTTCCGTACAGACAATTACATCGGTCTCGCGTGTGAATTGGGTCGCTTGTAATTCCACGCGTGGACGGTTCACTCGTTAAAAGGTGAAAAAAAAGAAGTGAAAGAGAGAGAGAGAGAGAGAGAGTGAGGTGGAAAGGTTTCAGAATACGTCGAAGTTGGTTGAACAAAGCATCCTAGAATGAATGCTTTAAGTTCGGCCCTTTTCTTGCTAACCTTTGACCTCCGATACCTTCGATAAAAGTAGAAAAACCTAGTTGAGTTGAAACACCTGGTTAAATTTGTTATACATCACGCAACATGACATATAACAATCTCTAGTCCCCTTTTATTTTTTGCTTCGTTTTTATTTTTCTTTCTATTCTGAAAATCGAAACCAAAATTGTATCATGTACGTTATGTATATTCATTCACGACTATAATTTGATGCTTGTTAAATTTTGGAGGTGGGGCTTGGGGGTGGGGTGGTGAGTTGAAATGTTCGGTTCATATTACAGTTGGAAAAATAAATGAATAATGGGTCGTATGTTTTTGTTCAAACGACAATTTTAAATTGTTAGTAAACTTTTACAATTTTTATTCGCGTGTTAGTGGAGGAGAGATCGATTTCTTATTCATAAAAAAATAAAAATAAAAAAACAATGGTTTTGATTGAACGACGGTAAACAAATATGGTTGATTATTTACGTTAATATATTTTGAATATTTAATGTTGGTTAGTATTCGTTTTATTTTGATGATATACTAAATCCTCTCTCCTAAAACACGATTAATTAATTTGTTTACTATGGTATCAAAATCATCATAAATAAAATAAAAAATATATAATAAAAATTAATGAAATATAATGGAAATGTTACGTGTAATATGCCATTTTGGTGTCATATCATAAAAAAGATTGACTATATATATATATTAGGGTGGGTCAAAAAAATGACTTTTTTTTTTTTTCAAGTGCCACGCAAAAATGGGTTCCTAGACACCTTAAAAGAATTCTCACCAAATATGAGCTTAATATATA
>NW_015148973.1:3792214-3856684 GCF_001465965.1 Polistes dominula | reverse complement strand
TGTGATTATTCCGTTTTCATCCATCATCTCAGCTAAATACGATATAGCTTGAGACATTTGATATGATCCAGTGAAAAGAATTTTGAGTTCTTGCTTTGATAATTCTGGAACGTCAGTTAATTGCTCTGAAGTTATTATTGCAAATGGAGCTTTTCTTCTGGCCCAACGATTAGTTTCTATCTCCAAGGCTAAGGTATTCTCTTGATCTTTTTTTTTGAATTCATGGCAGCAATTATTTTTTCTGTAAGATCAAGATCAGAATCAAGTTTTGTTCCAAATTCAAAAAAAAAAATATATATATATATATATAAGTTAGTTAAATCTTGAGATTTTAGAAAAAAAATGAGTTTTTAATTTTTTTCATATTGTTCCAACACTTCAAAAAATTCAAGAAAATTCCTGAGTTTAGAGGAGTATAAAAGACATTTTCTGACAAATTTTAGTGAGTGACATATTTCAAAAAAGCTAAAAAAAAAAAAAATTTAATTTTCTCTCGTCTGCCAAAAATCGGCTTTTCGGTAAAATATTATGATAATATTTTTTTTTCATGTCTTAGACTCTTAAGAACTAGAAAAAATCATCATTGATTAGTTTTGAATTTTACTATAAAAAAAAAAAAATTAAAATCGTAAAAACACGTTTTTTTGAAAATCTCGAGAACCGTTTCAGTAAAAGAGCTAAAATTTGGGGTGAATTATTTTTATTCGACACCAAATCGATCCCTTAAGTGCGAGCCAAAAAAGCCATGGGGGCAGATTTCTCATACTTATCCGGCTATACCCTTTTCGTATTTTTTGAGAAAAACCGTTATTTTCTCGAAGTTCGCCATTTTTTTTTTTTATTTTCTAGAAAAAAACTTTGTCTAAATCTGCGATTATCTCTGCCAGTCCCAGAGTAAGCTGAGTTAGTTTCCTATTTTTTTTATTTAATTGAAAAAAAATTTTTAATTAATTTCTTTTTTAAATTAAATTAATGCAATTAAACAATTTTACAATTTTATATACTTAATTTATAGTCTCAAAATACAAAGTTAAAAAAAAAATTCAACCTTTCGTTTTTTGCTGTATGAATATGATGGAGTTATTACGTCATTTTTAAGTCAGAACATATGACTTAATATTGAGGTCATAAATAAAGTCACTATTCCGTCATGTGTACGAAAAAATTTGAAGATGACTTTATGACATACGTATGACATCATTTTAAGGTCTTGTGTTCACTGGGAGTGGATACTCAACTTGTTATTTTTTTCTTTGTGATATTCATTATAAATACGATACAACCAAAGTAAAATTATTAAAAACATAAAAAATATAGATAAAAATATTTTCTATTTTGCATCAGTTACATATATTTTAATTACAAATGTAATAACGTAATATTTACATCACGTGATCGAGCGTTCAGACTTTTTAAACAATTTTAAATTGCTTTCGAGAAGTATTGTTATATATATATGTATATATATATGTATTTAAAGGGTGTACGTAAGAGAAAGAGAAAGAGAGACTATTAAAAGACTAAACACCGAGACGCGCGACGGTAGGGTGAAAGTAATTAGGAAAGTGAGATCGTCGCAAGTGATTATCACGATTGGAATCTCTCGCGGAGTAATCCTCGAAGCTTAACTCGGGCTAAAAGATTTACATAATCCGTTGAAAGACAGAACGAAATTCAACGTCGTGTTATTCTAAGGAGGATATACCCAAACAACGATTTATCTCTAAGCTTTCCTCTACAAACTCCTAATATATTATTTATACACATATTTAATATATACATATATTATCATTATTAATAAAATAAAAATATTACATATATATCTTTTTTTGTATTTTATTATAAATATTTTTATGTATTTCATTTCTTTTATTTTTATTTTTAACTTTTGGTTTAATTTCATATTATGAGAAGATACGATTTTACGTAACGTAAGTTCTTTTTTTTTTTATTTCTTATTCTTCTTCTTTTACTTCATTATCATTTAGAATATGAAATAGAGGAGAACGATATGAACTACTTTTTCTCGTGAGGTAACTCGTTACAAGCAGCATCTCATTCGTATCCACGGTCATTGTAAGGCAAAAGTGCGATAGACGAAGTTGTTTCAAGAAGTACTCTAGAAACAACTCGACTCTCGCGTTAAAGGGATTGGTGGAGCCAGAGGAAAAGGGAATAATCATTTCGTAAAAGTACCTTAGTCCCACTCTCTCTCTCTTTCTCTCTCTCTCTCTCTATATATATATCCTACGAAATTCCATTAGGCGTTCGGTCTTTATAATATTTAAGAACACGTCCTATTTCTAAATATTTACAACTATTTTTCAATATCATAAATTTATTTTAAAAGTAAAAAAAAAAAGCAACTATTTTTTTATACCTACACATTTATTTATCAAATAGATTAATAATATACCAATTTCTCGAAATAAATTCTATTTTAGTTAGGTATTTGTCATATTACATAATATTCTAATATTATATATATATATAAATTTATTTCTGTAATAACGTATGCACACACGTCAATTCGAAATGGGGAAATGTTTTTCTCCAAGCCACTTCGGTTTTCTACGCAGTTTGAATACACAGTCATTACTATCTATATATCTATATGTGTGTATATGTATATATGTATGTGAGTCTGTAATAATACGAATTCGTTCAATCACACAATCATACGCAAACACAAATATGTACACATATATCCATACAAAAACGTATAAACTTATATATATATATATATATATATATACATACATTCAAATACATGTATAGTCATATACATGTATTTGAATGTAGACGAGATGCAGTAGAGCGCATTTTGGCATAGAAAACCGGATACGAGCTTATTGTGACAGCGTATCTATAGATGAGAGTACGCTTGGATGCTAAACGGGAATACTCAAGCTTGTTGTGACCGAACACGAACACGCCGGCCCACTGCATCGGTCGCACCAATGTGCTTCAACGCGAAAGAGGAAATTCAAGCATATTGTGACTACATGCTCGAGACTCGTACGGTATCGTACTGTTGTCCTCCTCCACCTCCTCCTATTCCACTCCCTCATCCTCACCCAGCTCCTCCACTTCTTCATCCTCCTTCTATTCCTCATCGTTGTCATTGTCGTTGTTGTTGTTGTTATTGTTGTTGTTGCTCCTGTTGCTGCTGCTATTGCTGTTGTTGCTGATGCTACTGGTGATGGTGGTGGTGGTGGTGGTAGTAGTCCTGTTGCTATTACAATTACTGTTACCGATGCCGCTAGTATTCCTCTGTTGCCGCAGCAACGTGCTTCAAGATATTCGAGCATTTTGCAAACGACGACCAAGTGGTCCATATTCGCATTATCTGGATTAACTAACGCTTATCTCCTACTCACGAGAATACACATTCATACATCTGAACTTCAACTAATGTAATATCGGCATTATCTATATCTCTCTCCCTTTCTGTTCTATCTTTTATCCTTCATCTTTCTTTTCTTTTCTTTCTGGATGAGCTACTTTTTTCTTATTTTTCTTTTTTAGGGTATGATTAAAGTTTTTATTTTGTTTTCTTTTTTTTTAATAATAAAACACGAATAGATAATATAAAAGAGAGAAAAAGAGGGAAAGGTGGTGATGAAAGTTGTATTATGTGTGAATCTATGCGTGTGTGATCTTGTGTGTGTGTGTGTGGTTAAATTGTAGTGACCGTGCAAAAGCGTGATCGTGCGTTTACTAGAACGGTTTCTATTGGGCGCCAGACGACAGCCGGTGAGCGAGAGAGTTCACCACTTAACCGCTATCGAAACACGCATTATCAATCTTCTCGTCTACTACGAGGAGTTTGTTCGAGTAATTGCAAGGATACATAAAGAGGGAGAGAGTAAGAATAAGAAACGATACGCGAAGTAGTTTTGAAAAGTACTCGTGCTACATGATTGCTTGAGAAAACGTCAAGGGGACAATGATAGTAGAAAATGAAGAAGTTGAAGGTGTTCCTTTATCACTACAAGTTACGATCTTTTTCTAAATTATCGATATTCAAGAATTGACGAAAGAAAAAATAAAAAGAAATACAAGATAAAAACTCTTGTCGATGAATCGCCATCAACTACATACCATTTTTTTTCTTTCTCTTTCTCTTTTTTCTTTTTTAGTTGTTCTACTTTTCGAGGTAAAAATGTGATCGGGGAAAAGTCATACAGGAAGGTGCACTTTAATCGGAACACTTCGATGCTCACCGTTATTTATGGTTTTATGGGAAATATTGGTAGAATAAAGTTAGTGTGTTTGTAATGGGGGTAGAGGGTGGTTAGAGGTAGGTTTGGGTGTTGCGATAAAATATTTTCTTTTTTTTTCTATATTTGTTTCAAAAATATTCCAACCAAATATTTTTTCTCTTTTTTTTCTTTTTGCCAATATTTCGTTTCTTAGTAATTAAAAGAGAAAACAAAATACATTTCAATTTAATTATCGTTAAAAAGATATTTAACAATTTGAAATGACCTAAATTTTACATTTCTTGTTTCATTAAAAAAAATATATATATATATCACGGACTTTGTGAATTACGAACAAATTAAATTATACCTAAAAACGTTTATCATAATTTACAGACACCACTTATACTTAAAAACACTAACCCTTTTTCTTTATCTTCTTCTATCCCAGTTCTTAAATCTCAGAAATCGTAACACTCGTAATTCTGTCCATCAAAATAGAAATGACCAGTCGAATCATTGGCAGGCCGAAAAAGTAGCCATCTGGAAAAAGAACGAAATTGGTTCTATTAGTAAGTAACCCTTCACCCATCTCTGACCCTTCAAACTTAGCCACCACCTACCGTGCCTGCGCGTTTTCCTTTCTGTGTTCGTTTAATCGAGCAATCTTGTCGTGAATGCCGGGAAGATTCCCCTATTATCCTTGTTTTCGAATGCTTCTTTCTTTCCTTTTCCCTAAGCATACCCCCTACCTCCCATCCTTCATTCGCCCTACTTCGTCTCTTCTCCTCTCTTCTTGTTTCTTTCCTTTTCTTTTCTTTTCTTTTCGATTCTGTTTATATTCTTTGCCTTTTTTTTTATTTTTCTTTTTTCCTTTTTTCCTTTTTCCTCGCATTCGGTCAATATCGTTTTAATCTGGGACTAGTAGACATTTTAGCCGTGAGGCGAACCGCAAACTGCCGAGGCATCAAATTTTCAAGGGAATCTCGAAGGACAGTTGGATCGACTTTTCGTCGAGTTAATTGGCCTACTTTTTTACTACCACGTTCTTTCTTTTACTCTCTCTCTCTCTCTCTCTCTCTCTCTTTCTATCTATCTATATAGCTTGAACGATCTCTCGTTAGGAGGGGGAGGAAGAAGGTAAAAATTTTGAGAGATAAGTTCTCCTCTCTCTCGTTGGAATGTTTAATTAAACGGGGCTCGTTTCCTAATAAATTTTCTCCACCCCGAATCTTCTCGTCTTGGAGAATCATTTCTTTCTTTTTTTCTCTTTTTTTTTTTGACTCTCGTGGAATACGAGAATGTTAGAAATGTATTTTATATATATATATATGTGTGTGTGTGTGTGTGTGTGAGTGTGTATGCAAATTGTAGAAATTTTATGGTAGATATTCGTATGAATTTAAACCTATCGATTCGGAAATTTAATTAATCTGATTTTTTTTTTCATTTGATCATATTAAAACCTTTTAAAAAGCATTTTCTAATTGATTCTTATATAGTTTTTATTTTATTTCTCGTTTTTATTCCTAACTGTCACGTATAATAGGATTTGTCGTTAACTTTATAAATTAACGTTTTGCCATAATGAAGACGAAGAGAAAATTACTCAGGAAGTAGTATTCATTTTTAACGACTTTACGATCCATTCGAGCGGCATAAGCGTGGGCGATCGATGTGTATGTAAGAAATATTTTATGGTATATTGTGTGCTAATATCATGTTGTCCTTTTCCCACGTGTGCCTGCAAATGTGTGTTTGTGTCAGAGAGAAAGAAAGAAAGAGAGAAACTAAAATGTGTGTGTGTACGTGTGCTTGTGTGAGAGGAAAGAAACAAAAAATGAAAAAATGAGAGAAAAAATAAGAGAGTATGAATGAAAGAAAGAGAGAGAGAGAGAGAGAGAGAGAGAGAGAAGGTAAAAAGAGATTTTGCTTTCGTATATTAAAACTGGACTTAACCCAACGGGTCAAATATTCCTTTCATAGAAGTCGTCGAGATCTCTGCTTCCTTTGTTCGATTGAAATCTATGTATTTCGCTGGATACACCAAACTGTTTTCAATCTCTGCAAGCTTTCATTAATTCTTTGTCTTTTTATTCTCTTTCCCTTTCTCTCTCTTTTTTATATACGCTACTTTTTGCTGATCATTCTATAACAAACAAAAAATGTTACAAACTGGAAAAGAGAGAGAGAGAGAGAGAGAAGAAGGGGTAGAAGGGTGTGAAAGAATGAGTATGGGAGCCCTTTAAAACGAAACACGAGAAATATGTTCGAGAACAAAAAGAATTCTGTATATCGAAACTTTTTATTTTTATTTTTTGTTGTCGTTGTTGAAAAAATTGTGTTCGAATTATTTCCATTCGCCATTTCGACAAGTATTAAATATATTGTTCTTTGCCTAACTTTCGTGGTATATTTTTATAATTATAATAACTTAAAAGAAGTTTGTATGAATATTGATTGGGTAATGGTTTATTTTTAAAGTTTGTACGATCAGTCAATGATATTTTTTATTATTATTCGGTCTTCCAAATAAAATAATGCAGTAAAAAAAATATGTATATTTATATATATATATAAGACAAGGGCCTTTGTCTTACGAAATTTGGAAACAACGTCACAAATTAATTGTACTGCGGTTGATGCTAGTAATAACTGAAAATATATTTACACTGTATACATATACAAAAACGATTAGAATAATTTATAATACAAGATATTACGCAGGGTTACCTGAATCAACAACAAGTACAGCTTTACTAGATTATAATTATTAANATTGATTGTACAGAAAAATGTTCTGGAAGAATTTTGTAGGAAATTTATTATATATATTTAATAAAGGATTTAATTTCTAAAACATTAATAATTAAATGTAATTGTTTTTATTCGGGATTAGAATTTAATAATTTTCACTAACCATTTGATTTTTTGTGTCTTGTTATTTTTATTAATCATTCAATTAATGGTACAATTATTTTATACTTTGTTTAATTGCGTGTAGGATCCTCGTTAAAGTGAATTACAGATAATCGAGAAGCGTGGACTTGTTCATCGTTTTATGGGAACACACGATTTTAGTGTTCGAAGTTTAAATGAATTTCTAAGGGAAACAGTAAGGTGGGGGGAGGAGTAGTTGTAGCAAAAGAGGGAAACTTTGTACGTGAAAATACAATTCATTAATTTTATAATATTATTTATCATCCAATTTATTCCAATTTAAATAGATTATTATAATTTTTATTTCGCTATACATATAGGGAAGAAAATTACTATCAATTTGTTAGAAATTTCTATAGGGGATATCGATAAGAACAAAAATATTTGATCGTTCTTATTTATCGAATGATACAAATATATTTCGATTATTTCTTTTTCCTAATTCTGATTAAAAAAAAAAAAAATACTTTCTTCTCGTAACAATTATTATAAATAATTAGCAGATATACAAATTATTTCAATTGTACAAAATATTTATTAGATTTCTTTACAATTGTTTTTATATTAATTTCAAATTAAACACGTAAAATAAATTTTAACCATTTCCAAATTAATTAATAGAAATAAAAAAAAATAAAATAAGCCATGAACAATCCACCTTGTTTTATGTCCTTTGTTCATTTTTTTCGTATAAATAAAAATTTTCACGTTGAAGAGAAAATGGGTGGAAAAATAAAGGAAACAACCGTCAAACATATGAATAGTTGATTTCAATTATTCCGTCTAACCATTTGTGTATTTCCTTTTTATTTTTTTATTGTTTTTTTTTTTTATAGCATTGGCGTTACGAGAAAGACGTTGTAAGAGTTGGGGAGGGTCGTTTGAGATTTTAAGTATGGTAGAATAAAAAAAAAATAAAGGAGAGAAAGAGAGAAAGAGAAATAGTAAAGAAGAAGGGAGTGGTAGAGAAGCAGAAGGAGGTGGAGATAGAAGAGGGTTAGAGGGTTAGAAGAGGAGTGTTAGAGAAGGATATTGCACATTGTGTCCGCGTGTGTGTCCATTTTACCGTGGCAACCGCCAATTGTGGTGGTACTTTGCGAGCCATTGGAAAACCGCAGAAGCTAGACTGCGGAGAACCACGCAATCTGTCGTTCCAGAGGAGGAGGAGGAGGAGGAGGGAAAAAGGGGGAGGAGGTGGGAAGAAGAGTGCATACACGATGACGCAAATGATGCTAAATCATTTGGTTTTGTATTTCTTTCTTTATTTATCTCCTTCTTCTTATATTATTTCTTTTGCATTGGTCAGAAATTTCTATATTATCTTACCATTTATTATATATAATATTACATATTATATATTAATATAATTAATATATATAATAATATATTATATTTTAATATTTTTAATATTTTTAATATTTTTATTTTATTTTATTAATTATATTAATTTTTTTATTAATTATAATATATATATTATATTTTTATATCTATTTATATATCTAAAGTGTACAATTATAAACGATATATATATATATATATATATNTATATATATATATATATATATGTATATACAATTATATTAATTAATTATTTTTTTCTATTTATCCCAAATCTTTCACTCTCCTCTTCTCTCTTTATCTCTCATTCTTTTATTAAACTAAATTTTAACTAAAAAAAAAAAAAAAATAAAAACGAATAAATACCATTTGCTAATTAGCCAGTTAGTTTTTAAAATCATCTATTACTTTCATTGATTTTATCTATTTTATCTAGATAATGCTTAAAGAAATAAAAAAAGAAAGAGACAGGGGAGTGGGCGGGAGGGTAAAAGAGATAGAGAGATATAGAATTGAAATCGATTCTTATGTGGTAATAAAGAAGTATCGATAGAGGATTCGCTCTAGTAAGAAGAAACATTAAAATCGTAAAATGGTCATTCAATCAGGAAACTTTCTATAAAACTTTTATAACCATAGTTTCACGTATTCTTTATGACATTTCAAAACGATTTCATAGCTCGCTCCTTTCGAATATCATAGCGTTCCGATATTGTATATGATTTACATTGTATAACGAAAGAGGTGATTTCTTAGTATAGGTGATAACGTTTCTCGTAACGTTTTGCTTGAGATTTATTCTCGAAAAGAGCCAGCTTTCCTCTACTATTTTTTTCGAATATGAATACCAAAAGATAATAGATAAGATGATGAATATCTTTTGAACGCTTAATTAAATCGCCAAAACATAAGACACCATTTTTATAGAGCAGTTAATTTCCTACAAAAATTTGTATTCTGCACTTTTTAATAGTTATTTATTGTCGAGTTATAAAATACATAAACAAAAATGAAATTTGTCTAAAAATCATCAAATTTAAATCTTCAATATCGTTCAAATGGTGAGGTTTATGGAAAAAATATAAGATACCTTTTTTGTAGAACATTAAATTTCCTACAAAATTCGTTTAGAACATTTTTCTGTACAATCAATTAATGAAGGGGTATGAATTTTATTCTATTGGACTGAGAAAAAAATAAAAAACTGCGATGCGGAGGATTTTCCTATTAAAATTAAGTGCTCATATTTGGTGAGAATTTTTTTAAGGTGTCGAGCAACCCATTTTTTCGTGGCACTTGTAAAAAAAAGATAATTGATTTTTTTGACCCACCCTAATATATATGTATGGGGCATTCCATGTTAAATCGGTCACTTTTGACCCCGACCCCTTTCGATTTGGCTGAAGATTTTTTATCCTACCTATGGAAAGCATCCATCCTAGCTACCCTATGAAAAACAATTTTCAGAATTATTTCAAATTCTTTTACCAAACCCAAAAAAAATTTTTCATTTTTGAAAAAATGGCTCTTTTCTTTAAAATGGCTACAACTTCTTTAAAATTCAACCTATTGGAACGTTTTTTTTAAATATTTGTTTTTAAATGTACTTTTCAGAAAAAAATACAAAAAAATTTCAAAATTATAATATCCATGAAAGGGTATAGCCGGATAAGTATGAGAAATCTGCCCCCATGGCTTTTTTGGCTCGCACTTAAGGGATCGATTTGGTGTCGAATAAAAATAATTCANGTATCTCGCCTGGCATGAGTGTCGAGCAGGCACGACCTCTGACGTGTCGCGTTATAGTTTGGCCTAGCCCAAACTTACATATATATATAAATAAATAATTAAAATATAAATATATTAATATATAAACATAATAATTAAATAATATAATATAATATATACACACATATATTATTTATTTTATGCTTATTAATTATATTATATATTAATATTATATTGTATAATAATATTATATTATATATATAATAATATAATATATTAATATATTATTAATATTATGTCTACGTTAATTTTTGAAATCCGATTATTAATGAAATAATTAGCTAAACCCTAAAATAACTGTACTGACCTATTTAAATATACAAGAAATCAAAATAATATATATTTCAACTAATTAATATACATATATAAATTTATAAGAAGTTAAGGTAGGAAATTAAAATTATATATTATATATTTATTGTATTTTAATTACCGCCTTTTAATGCCAGTAAACGTAGACGAGTAATGCGCAATCGCAAGTTTCTGTTCGTTATCGACGACATTTCGATGCTTATACTAAAATATAATATAGAAGAAACATTTCGTTGATTTATTTTCTACAATTCGATATAAATGGGGTCACATTTTAAACACATTTATTTGTTACAATTTCTATTACATTTTTTAACATTCACGTGGTTTTTTTCTCTTTCCTTTTTTTTTGTCTGTTGAGATGTTAATAAATAAATGTATTTCCGAGGATTGTTACGAACATTGTTATGGTCGATGTTCAGAAAATGATGGAATATTGTAAAAATAAATAATCCGCTATTGAACGAGTCGCGAAAACGAAAACGACCAAAGCAACATACAAAACGACGAAGAGAATGAAAGAGAAAGAGAGATAGATAGAGATAGAAATTTTGCCACGGATAAATACATTTGTTTTTTTATATTCATTTAGGAATCAAAACTCTCATGGATATTCGTTGAAAATGAAAAATGAAAAAAAGAAAATAGAAAAAAGAGGGAGAAAAAAAAAGGAAAAAGCCGCTCTGTTTATCACCTCTATTTGGAGTTTAAACGAAACGATGCAAGGAAAAGAAAAGAAAAAAATTGGGGTTCCTTTGAAATACGCGTTTGCCCTTTTTTTTTTTTTCATTTTTTTTTCCTTCCTTTTTTCTTCTTTTATGGAGAAACGCATATGAAAACATGCCCGCGTTCGCGTATATGTATGTGTATGTGTGTGTGTAAATAAAAAAGTAAAAGCAATGGTACGTAAAAACGAGGGGGTAGAAAGAAAATTTAAAGCATCCTTGAGAAATTGCGAAAGGTATTATTTTTCTTTTTTTCTTTTTTCTTTTTTCTTTTTCTAGAAAGTGAACGTTAGTAATAAAGAAAACACCAATGGTGGAAGCAAAAGCAACTTGGTGTGTCCGTCTTCTGACAAATATCCTCTCCTCTTCGTCATCTCGTCTTTTCTCTCTCTTTCTTTCTACGTTCTACTTATTCTTTTGGATCGAAGAAGGAGTATAAGTCCCATAACAGAGGAGAACCTTTTCTTCGGGCTAGGAGAAATTTTTTTTTGCTCCTGGAAAAAGAAAAAAAAATAACGCGGGCAAATGGTTTGCCCTGGAAAAGTAACCATGGATTCTTTTACCCAAGAAATAGATGGATAGAAATAACGCAAAAAGAAGAAAAAGAAAGAAAGAGAGAGAGAGAGAGATAGTCTTATCATTATTGTTGCCATTACTGGGTGTTGCTAGTGTTCCTGTTAGTGGTTAGTGTTAGTATTAGTGTCCGTGGTGGTGCTAGTGATGGTGCTAGTGATAGTAGTATTGGTGGTGTCTCGTTGGAAAGCTACGAGAAAGTGGCGTCAAGTTAGCGAGAAAAAATTGGCCTAGTTTTCGTCGATTTGTCAAACTCAGTTAAATCTATCCATCTTTATAAACGGATCCCAGTTTTAGACCATACTTCGTATACCCCTTTTCCTTATCTTTTATCTTCTCTCATAAATACAAAGATGATCCACTTTACTAGCTATAAAAGAAAGAAAGAAAAGAATGAATGAATGAATGAATGAATGAATGAATGAATGAATGAATGAATGAATCGTACAGAAATATTGTCAAGTTATTTGACAGAGATATGTATGTAGATTTTATATAACAGTTTAATCCAATGTATACATATATTCTTTTTTTCTCTATCGTACTTTAATTCATTCTCATTTTTATTTAATCTCTTTTTTTTTATTTCCACCCTTTCTTCTTTTTTTCTTTCTTTTTCTTTTTTTTTTAATCATTATTACATATCAAATTTATGGATACCCTTCGTCATTACACTCGCATTAACGAATTTAACGAATTCTAGGCTGACACAGCTGTCGAATGAGAATTAATTATTAGATCGGATATCGATTAATCATTAACCCTGATTCGCCCCAGGTGAGTAAGGTGGACGTACGATAATGACCTCCTGGAGTTACGTACACACCAGGTACGAAGGAAATGTCTTGTATCTATAATTCTAGCAATTAGGCCAAGGAGAGTTCGATACGCTTTACCTTAAGCTATATATGTACTTAACTTGTGTATTTATATGCATACATATTCCGTTTCAAGGAAACACTATTAAACTATATGTATATATAATACACACACATTGATGATTTTATTATTCAGATTCTAATACCAACTATATGGTATCAATTATTATCAAAGAGAACTTATATTTTAATGATAATTCGAGATTTTTCGAATTTTTACATTTATATTTTTATTTTTCATTTAATTACTACGATTTCCGTGTAAATATCGAAACGATGAGAGATGATCGTCTTTATTTAAAATTCGTTTTTATGAATTTTCCTATCATTGAAATTTTTCAAATATTTTCAAATTGAAATAATTTCTAAATCATTTTTATCTAAAGTAATGAATCACTTTTATTTTTATTTCTCTCTATATCTCTCGTTTTCTATTTTTGAGATGACTTCGTCGTTATCATTGAATGTAAAATGATACCAACTTAAAAGTAGAAACGAATATATCGATTAGTTAGAACTTTCTAGCAATGATGGGATTATAAACGCGAGCTATGAAACTTTCGTCGTTTCATTTAAACGAATGAATTTAGCACAAACGGTGTTACACGTTTTCCAGACTTACCTTTCTATAAAATTACTTCGTGTTTCCATGCTCATACCTTTCTAATTCTTTCTCTCTCTTTCTCTCTTCCTCATCCTCCCCATTCTCTTTGCAAACAACTAATACTAGATCATTGAGTTTCACACGCGAAAATATTAGAATCTATTTTCCTAATAATAGGTGTATCAAAAATTCGTTTAAATAATAATTTGAAGAAAAAATAAATGCATTATCCTAGTTGAAAATTTTCTCAATTAATTTTGTTTCAATCGACATACCATTAACCCAATTAAAAATAATCAAATGTCTGATAAAATAATTAATCGATTTTTATAGTCGGTAAAAGATTTTTTTTAAGCCAGTCACATTTTTCACTCTTTAATTCGACGTTGATTCGATAGTTTCTAAGTTGAACCAAAATTTATTGGACTATTGTACAATTCATAGTTTAAATGTAATCTTAAAAAATATAATTTACATGATTTTTTTGTTCCTTATCAAAAATTATTTGTACGATTTTATAAAAAAAAAAAAAAAATAAAAAATGGTTAAAAATATTTCAAAAAACTATTTCATATTCGTTGGTTACAATATTTTATTTCTATAAAAAGAAAGTCTCAATATTCTTACGTATCAATCGATAAAACGAAGAATAATTTACGCAACATCGATAATAATTTCTGTGTTATTTTTTCAACCTCTTCTTCTTCTTCTTCTTCTTCTTCTTCTTCTTCTTCTTCTTCTTCTTCTTACCATTCGTGTTTTCTTCTTCTTTTCTTTTTCTACTTTTCATCCATTCAGTCTCCGATCTTTTCCTAGCAAATCCACGTCCGGCTTTTGATCTTCTTACCTTTGATTTCAACGTTTGTATGCCAGCGTAATTTTAGATTGCCTTATCAGATAAGTTATCTTAATTCCTGGAAGAGTGAGAGAGAGGGAGAGAGAGAGAGAGAGAGAGAGAAAGAGTCTTCGAAAGTAAGCAGAGGTGGGGTGGTGAAAGGGTGAGAGATGCAAATGCGATTTCATTCGTTGATTGGCGTCGCTATGGCGACGCAAGAAGAAACGCTAAAAGAGGTGATATACTTTTCCAGTATATTTTTTTTATTTTTCCGGTAGAAAAGAGAGAGAGAGAAAGAGAGAAAGAGAGGGAGCGAGTATGATGACGTAAGCAAAACGATTTAAAACTACTCGTGATTTTCGTTATTTTATTTTTTTTCTTCGAATAAAAGAACAACCATGCATTTTTTTTTACATATATATAAACTTATACAAACAGTATATATATATATGTAGGAAAGTTTTAAGTGTAGCAGGTAGACAAAAACTAGTATTCAGTCCTTTCTGTATATCTTATTTTATTGAAAAGGAAAACTCTATTCAGACTAAAAGAAAAGATCAGGTAGGCCATAAAACCATAAGCAAACCTTAAGGATTATCAGGATATATTGGTGGAATAAAAAACCATGTGTGCAGTGTCGGGACCCTTTGAAGAATTTCAGATACCTGTGTAAATATATGCGATACCATAAAAAGGGTAACATTCCAATGTTCTAGATTAAGTTTCTGTATGCATAGTTCCCACTACCGAAAACCTGTAGTAAACCTGACCAGGCTGTACCTGTCGGTGGACTATGGGGTGGATCCTTATGCTATTGGTCAGTAAGATTTGTAAGCTTCTTCCCTCTCAAAAGGGGTGTAGGTAATTTCTGATATAAAAGACGTGGAAAGAAATAAGAGAGGAGTCTCGGTCGTAGAATAAAGCAGTCTCAGTCGTAGAAGAAAAGCAGTCTCAGTCGTAGAAGTAAAGGAGTAGAGCAGTAGTCACAGTAGCAGTCCTAGCCGTAGTTAGTCATTAGTCGTAACAGTCGTAGTTGTATTATAAGTCGTTATCAATTTTAAGAATGCAGCCGCTCATCTAAGTTGTAACCGTAAGATTGTGAAACTAATATTGTACTTTTTCTAATACCTGTTTTAAATAAATCTTATTAGTAGGATTAAACTGGGTGTATGTTCACCTCGCACCTCTCACCCTAAAAAATTTTCCCTACATATATATATATATTAGGGTGGGTCAAAAAAATGACTTATTTTTTTTTCATGTTCCATGCAAAAATGGGTTCCTAGACACCTTAAAACAATTCTCACCAAATATGAGCTCTTAATTTTAATAGGAAGATCCTCCGCATCGCAGTCTTTTATTTTTTTTTCAGTCCAGTAGATTAAAATTCATACCTCATTATTTATTGATTGTACAGAAAAATGTTCTAAACGAATTTTGTAGGAAATTTAATGCTCTACAAAAAAGGTATCTTATATTTTTTACTTTATATTTTTATCCTATATATATTCATTAATAAATCATGCGTTATTTAGAAAAACAAAATTTATATGTATATATATTATAGTGAAAGACCAAAATTGGAGAATGTCAAGATTGACATGGTAAATGTCAACACATACCCAAATACGTCGATGAAAGATATTTTTATACATTAATATTTCGATGTATGTATATATATATATATATATATATATATATATACACCAAGCAACCATGTGACCCTTGACATTTTCCAATTTTGATCTCTCACTGTAACATATATGTATATACACAGGGTGTATCGTAAAATATGGAACTCGTTTCGGGTTGTGAACAGAAGACATTTTGGTTTAATCAGTTTCGTTAGAACGTATAGTTCTATTATTAAAAATACTTCGTTATTTTCTATTTTTCGTTGAGTTTAAAGTTATTACAAGCGTGCAATTATAGATTTTTATTTGTGACCTTATTTGAATACAATTACATATTCTAAACCCATTGCACAAGCATTTGTTGAACTTTGAACATGTATACGAGAAAGCTATCAACAAATTCGACACGTATCTTGGAATTTTCGAATATACTTAGAATCAAATTTCAATCTCATATTTTAATTATTTGCTTTTTGTCAATTCATATAAATAGAGTATAACCTCGTTGTATCCTAAAACTACTACTGGTTTAATTAAATTCTTTTTATATATATGTCTTATTATATATCAATAGTTTCAACATATTTTTAGGATTATTAAACTTGTTGCATCTATGTAAAATATAATAAAAAATAAAATGATTATTTTTGTTTAGTAATATTTGATTGATCATTCCTTGCATCTAATATTACTTTTAAACCGATTTGCCATATCTTATGAGACCAATTTTCTTCTGTGATATATATATATATATATATATATATATCAAATTTTATTTCTCTTATAAGCTTTAAAAAGAATCCGGACTTATACAATAGTGCAATATAGGCAGGTATTGTGACGAAATCGAAGAATATTTTTCTTATACTTGAGATCAAATTTCAATTTCATATTTTTAAATAATCGTCTTTTACAAATTTATATATTATATAATTCGAGTATGTAATTCTTTTAATACTTTAACTGGTTAGTTTAGTTTTCTCAAGTAATAGCTTGTTATTTTATGAATTAATGTATTTCACAAATTAATGCCAACATACATACATATATATATGTTCCATATTCATTCAATGTTCGTATCACATTTTCCTGAAAGTAAGATGGGAATGTATCGAAAATCGGATGAAATAATAACGACCTCTGCTCTGCAATACATATACATATATAATATTATATATACTCTGATATTTATTGGAAAATTATTTTCAAATATTTATGGTTAATATTTCGACTAAAATATCATGATACAATTATAATTATTCTATAATTAATATTATATAAAAATGTAATATTATATTTCAAATGAATCATTAAATGTTTGTTATTAAATATTAACATTGTCTTTGGATTAATATGTAACTTTTGATGAAATATTGATCATTTGTTTAAAGTATATGTCATTTATTTCAACGAAATAAAATACATGTATGTAAGGAAACATTTATTTTACTACTTAGACATTAAAAATATTAACAAAAACCAGTATTAAAAATGAATATATTCATAGAAGAATTTTCTTTTTATTACAATAAATTTCAATACGTAAAATTGTTTAAATAAAACTACGTACAATTATATAATCATCCAAATGAACAATGCAACCGTAAACTACTATTCTATGATATTACGCAAGTAGAAAAAAATTTACCAAAAAAAAATTCAAAACGACTATTGTTGAATATTTTCTCATCGAAAAAAACGTGAAAAAATAAATGGAAACCGATGGAATATAATAGTAGCTAACTTATTGTGACTACGGTAAACAAAAAATAAATGGTTTATTAAAAGGGCAGCAAAGATAAACGTAGGGAATCTCGAAAAAGAATAGTAGTTTTATTTCTTTTTATATAGTTCTTTTTATTTTCTTTGTGTTTTTTAAAACAACGTTGAGCCAATTTTTTTCGTTCGACGATTTTTCGTACGAAAATTGAACGTGAATTTCGTCGTTGTAAGCTAGTATTTGCAAGAGGATGAGAGGAGAAGAGGGAAGGGTAGGAGGAGGAATAGGAAGGGGGGGGAGTTTAGGGTGGAAAACGAATGTTGATAAATTCAATAGACAGAAGTTATTCGTGGTAGAGTCAATATTTTCTCATCTTTCCTGCTGGGATGCCTACAACTTTTTCTCTTTCATTTTCTAACTTGATATCTCTCTCACTCTCTCTCTCTCTCTCTCTCAATTTTTATCTCGTTCAGAAAATTTCTGTTAAAATTGTTACGGTCATGGTAGGGGATGGAGGAAAGGGTGAATAAAGGAAAGAAAGAGAGTGCGGGTCGGAGTGGGGTGAGTAGACTTTGTTTCGGTGGTTCGATCAATTTTTCAATAATATCAGATTTTGTTGGTAGCCACTTCTAAACGTGAAACTTTTACGGGTGAAGTTCGTCGACAACGACAAGGACTAATTTTCGATAATGGGATCTTCTTAAGAACGAACACGCGCATCGAAGGACAAATAGGTAAAGTGAGAAAAAAAGGATTTAGAAAAAAAAAATAAAAATGAAAGAAAGTAGGCGATGGAAAAAGGTTCAAGGATTTTTTGTTTTGTTTTTCTTTTCTTTTTTTTCTTCATTTTTCTCTTTTTTCAAAATCCTTCAAACTCTTTCACTCTCCGTTTCGTTCTTAAACAACTTTTCGTAAACTCGACCAGTACGGTTTGATTTTGTTCTTTCTACTTCTAATTTTTCTTATTTTTTTTCTCTTTTTCTTTATTTTTTACTTTTCTTTTGGGAAGATATATTCACGTTTGCATGCTACTTACTCGAAGCTATTTTACCGGACAACTGGAATTCGAATAAACCTTAGACTTCGATAGTCGACTACTCGTCATTTTATTCTTTTCGTTTACTTTTTCTTCTACTTCTTTTTTTTTCCCCTCAAGAACCAAACACTTGTCAACGAAGAATCCCTTCTTCTTACTTTTTTTTTCATCCAAAGAAACGAACATTTACTGCGAAAACATTGAAAATTCCTTACCACTCTCACGCGCCTCACTCAACGCCTTTTTTTTTTTTTTTTATCACTGAAACGTCCAATCAAAATATTTTGTCAATCCCTTTGAACGAAAAAAGAACAAAAAAATAGAACATTTCGACCACGAGATCATATATGACATATCTTTTTCCTTTTTTTAAAGATAATATTTTATTGCAGACGATGAAAAACATCTCAATTTTTTTTTTGTATTCTTTTTATGCAAAAGTTGACTTTTTATCCATGTCATTAGATTTTACTTTTTACAATATTTCTGTTTAAATAATATTTTTATAGAAGACAAATACAAGTTCCACGATTTCAAGTTCACTTAATAAAAATTTAACTTTTATCGATGTCACAACAAAGATTTTTATCTCTAAAATTTTGATTAAAAATATATTCCACGAAGAGATAATATTTGCAAAGAAAAAAATATCAGATTTCGAATGAGTCAATTACAACAATTTAAATTTAATCTATAACATTGATTCTCGTTGTTTTACATTTCTTCGAAACATAATTTATAATAAATTTATAATAATATAATAAATATAATATAATAAAAATAATAAAAAAAAAAAACAATAAAAGACAAAATTGTAAGATCCTAACACAATTATTACATTTCAATTAACGGCACAGATTAACTCTCCCATAAATCTCCCATTAAATCCTTGCTAATTTTTTTTTCTTAATCAAATTACGAAAGTAAAATCACAATAGTTTATAAAACTAAATTGCAAAGAAAAAAAACCAAAACTTCGAGAGTTTTCTTAACAAAAGGATGTAACTTAAATCGATGACATTGATTTTCCATTTTCCAATAAATTCACAAAAAAAAAAAAAAAAAGAAAGAATGAATAATACGAGCTATCCTTATAAAAGTTCAACAGTAATTAATAAAACAAAATTAAGCTTCTTTTTTTAAATCTCCTCATTAATCTCGATTAATTTTTTTATTAGATTGTCGCGGTAAAATGATAAAAAATAAAATGGAAGAGAGAGAGAGTAAGGGTTGACAGCAATAGGGGGTAGATATAGGGAAGTTATCCTCACGTTCGTTTAAAATGAACGTTTTTTAAAATGATCGAACGAGGAGGAGGAGGAGGAGGTGAAGGAAAGAACGTAGTCGTCCGCAGAAGCGTTATCGTCCACACCCGATCGAAGAGTTGGTGTGGAAGGGTTTCGCGAAACGAAAGGGACGGCAGATGCGTCGTAGCAATGTGATATACGATCAGTTTCGAAGGGTCGACCGCGTGTTGTCGTTGAAAACGGTGAGGAAAAGAGGAGGGATGGGTCGTGAAGGGTGGTGGTTGGATCGACGGTTGTTGGTTTGTGGTGCTTCCATTGGTGTATTGTGTTGTGTTGTCGTTGTACTATTGCAATCGTGTCGAACGTTGAGCACGCACTCGACTCTCATATTTCTATCTCTTGGCGAACTGAAAGATAGATATGAATGTGTGTATGTATGTATGTATGTATGTATGTATGTATGTATGTATGTATGTATGTATGTATGTATGTATGTATGTGTATGTGTATACGTGTGCTTATGTATTGCAGATAAACGGCACGAAACGAAATTTTCATCTCTCTCTCTCTTTTTCAGAGTCTCCTATAACCTTTTCTGTCCCTCTCTCTTTCTCTTGATTGAAATATTATTGTCCGTTGAATTATCTTGGGTTTTATCGTTATTATTGATATACGACATTTTGATTAATTTATATTTTTTTAAATAAATAATTAAATTTTTTTATATAAACTTATTTGAAATTTAATTATGATAATATAATAATATGTTAAAAAGTTATATGAATTTGAAAAAATATTAATGTTACGTCAAATAATCCTATTGTACTTAAATAAATTTGTTTTGAATTATTTTTCAAGATATAATTTTGACGTATTACACATTAGCAATATTTTATAATTATAAATTAATAACGCGTAATATAAAATATTTAATTGTATTAAAAGATTACTTTCCTCGATTGATCTTTTACATGTAAAAATACAAAAATAATATACTATATTTATATATAGGAGAAAGAAAAGAGATTACTATACCTAAACAAATAAATTCATAAATTCTCGAGTAATCCTTGTTTTTCTTTATTTGAAATTTTTTCGTTCCGCTGTATTTTTCGTTTATTTTTTTTTTATATTTTTTTTTTATTGCTTTAGTTTGACAAAGATTTAAAGTTAAGCTCGTATCTTTTTCTTTTTTTTTCTTTTTGTACTTTTATTCCAAAAAATTGTCTCCTACTGGGTTGTCCTCGTGGAAAATGCCTTTATGGCACTGAAAGTTATCCTATATAACGTTACCGCCAAATTGCTCCTCGGCGAGAGCTCACAGCCACCTCGTCGCCAACGTATATCTATCTTTCTCCCTTTCTCTATTTCTATCTCTATTTCCTTCTCTCTCTCTCTCTCTCTCTCTCTCTCTATCTCTCTCTTTCTCTCTCTCTCCTGGCAAATATTTCGGTGAGACAGAGAGAACTTTGCTACCATAAACCGATGTTTAGTGTTACGAGTTCACGAGCGCATTGGGGATAGCAAAACCTGGAACCTGGGATAGACTGGGAGACGTACGATCTGAACAATTTTCATGACGTTCTTGTCATTCTCCTTTTCTACAATGTCCTTTCTTTTTTCTATTATGAATACAATTCACCAATGTGTCAAGGGGAATGATGATTAAACGATCGTTCATTTTGAAACATTCAACGAGAACATTTATTTTACAAAATATTATAATATACTGATGTGTTGACAAATAAATAATAGTTTTTATGCATATTATATATTACAATATACATCAATTTTGTATTTATGAAACAATCTTAATAATATTTTCTATTTTTTGTTTGTTAATGTGAGTTTATCGAAATTAAATTAATGAACAATCAATCATCGAATTTTCTCACTTTGAAATATCAAAAAGGATTTGCATTTCCTGCATACGTTTAGTTCTACCTTTGATCTGATATGTCACACTTGATATTATTTAGTTCATTTAATTACTATTTTCATTTTGAATCTATATATACCAAATCTCAAACCGAATAATATATCCTGTAAATGTTACATACAATCACACGAAATCCAATTATCTTTTAATTTGGTTTTATTTATATAAAAGTTATGATTAAATATAGTGATTTTAACAATCGTCTTAAATATCACATTTTAATCACAAATTTACCAACACCACATCATAAATAATTATTAATATAATATGCTCAAACATATACGAAGAATCACAGGTATATGCATTAAACTATCCTCAACTAAAAAGAAAAAAAAAAACAAAACATAACTTCCTATTTTATAATCATAATAATTTATAATAAATAATTACAATTGTATCAATTTCCAACAAACCCAACTACCAACGAATACAATATTGATTCTCTTTACACGAGTAATTATCTTCGTATTAATTCATACATTCATTACAAGCAATTCGATTGAATTAATCTACGATAATAATTCTAACATAACATATATTCGAACATTAATAACATCATCGATAATCGAATATCATCCATAAAATAGAAGAATAATCCGGGAGAAGTACTATGAAACTTTTGTTATCTTGCTTATGTACCTTTAGTTGAAAACTTTGCTCTTGATCTTCTAATCTTGTGTTGTTTGTAAGAAAGAAACTTATCTCACTTTGATATGTCGAAAGAGCACTTCACTGTTGAGTGTTGCGAAGCTTCCCATTCGTGCATTTTAAGGAGTTGTGAGGAAAAAGGGGGGTGGGAAGGGGTTAACCTCTCTCTTTCTCTCCTCTCCCTTATCACCTTTACTACTCACCCCTTTCAACCAAACATTCCCCCTATTTCTCTCTCTCACTCCTTAATTCAGAAACGCAGTAGAGTACCGTAGCTGCTTAGAATTCGCCAATGTTGACGGAACACTCAGCAGCTCGTGTCACGTATCTTGATGCAACTTCTTCGAACGGGTGTAACAGCATTTCGAATGTCGTGATATAGAGCAAACCGGTAGCTCTTTACGTCAACTTCCTTCGGCGCGACTTTGGTGTTTCTCTACTTAACGTGAGGAACTATGTTTAAAGCAATCCATGTATGTATGTATGAATAGGTTTGTGTATACATAGATATATGAATGTTGTTTTATATATATATATATATATATATATATAGATAGATAGATAGATGGTAGTATGTATGCATGTGAAATATACGTAGTTGGTTAACTCTCATGTTGTAAATGTATAACATGGGATAATGGTGGCCTACGCATTCCTGCGTCAGACGTCAGACAGTTTAGATAGCAAGCTAATCTGGAACTCAGAGATCGTAAGGAATTGTGGTGATACTATTACTACTACTACTATTACTATTACTATTTGTGGTAGTGATGGTGGTAGTGGTTATTCGAAATCTCTCTACTTCGAAGATTGTAAAGTTTTCTGTA
Source organism: Polistes dominula (assembly GCF_001465965.1). The sequence continues at coordinate 3,833,435 of NW_015148973.1, read as the reverse complement.
CCTCTTTCAGTCAAATCCTTTTCCGTATTCATGCTGTAGTTCTATGTAGACTCGTTGCAAATATATTTTGTAGATTTCATTTTGCCTTGCTTAGAACTGATTTAAAATGATTTTAAAAGGAAAAAGATTTTTTAATTTTCATTATTTTCTTCGAATCATTTTTAATAGAATTTTTACAATATTTATTTTATATATTAGTAGCGAAGTGTAATACAATTTAAATTATATGTTATTTGTCGTAGTATAATATATGAATATATTTCTTGCTATTTTCAATTTAAAATAATTAAATATATATTTGATATTTATAGATATATTTATTAGAAATATATTTCCTAAGTTATGGTATAACAGTAATAACAGTTTAATTTCATTTAAAATTATTTTTATATATATTAAAAATAAATTTAAAATTAAATTTATAATTAAATTAATATATGAAATTAAATTAAAATTAATTATTTAAAATTAAATTTATATATAAATTTAATTTGAACAATAAATTCTTTACAATTGATTTTTATTACATGAAATTGAATAAATCAAAATTTCTTATTCGTATAAATTCGATAATTTACGAGAAATGATATATACGAAAGCTTTTGATATAGAATAGAGAATTGAAGTAAGAGACAATGGGGAGGATCCCTTTTCGAGGTGAGACAATTAAATCAAAAGATTAGATTGGCAGTTACTAATTTTAGAATAAGAGATCAGTATTGAAACGCGAGCAAAGCTTTATCAACGAGAAGAAATATCGTTCTCTTCCCTTTTCATTTGACTACGATGAATACCTATCCCTTAAATTAAATGGTATCGATTTCTTAGTAAAATTTAAATCGGTTAATGCACCATATCGAATAAAAATTCTACGATTCCGACTAATTCCGATTAATTTTCATTGGCTTTCTGATTAAAACGAAAGTTGTTTGCATTCGTTTTGCTATGATTAACTTTACACAATCAAACCATAATAAATTAATAATTAGATTGATTAGCTAAAGGATATAATTTCTGTACTTTTTGTTACATGTTTTTCTTCTTCTTATATTTTTTTTTTTTTTACAACGTCAAAATACGAATGAAACTGAAATCGAATCGAATCCAAAATGGAATAAGAACCGAACAAGGATAGAAATTCTTTCAATATGAGCGAAATAAATCCAATAAAGTATATCATCATGATTTGTGCTTCGTGGAAGAAGATGCAGTAGGATGAAACACAGTTCAAATCGTTGATTGGTCGATTGACGGGGACTTGAATAAGTGAATATAGGACCAACGATGAAATAAAATGAAATAAAATAAATTCAAGAGTGGAAAGGAAGAGAAGAATGGAATTGGAGGGGAACACGAGAGAAAGGAAATTAAAAGTAAAAAAGAAAACGAAAAGGGAGAGAGAGAAAAACAAGAAAAAAAAAGAAAAGAAAGAAAATCGTATTTAATCGAAAGGAGAAGTTCTTTGTTCCCTTGGAAGCTCGGATAAATCACGGGACGATTAAAGGAAACTGGTTAAGTTCGCGAACGACTCGACTAACCGGGACAATACTTTTTCTAGCTAACGTTAAAGACCAACGTTTTAAAAGGAATACGAATGGAACGTTGAACGAGCAAGCGAGAAAGCCTAAGCTATTAGCATTCGTTTATTTTCGATGAGCACGAGAGTTAGGGGATGAGAATATTTCCGATCTTTTGCTTTGGATCGTTTCAAAGGATCTACTTTGTATTAACTGTGTAGAAGACTTCTTTTTCTTCTCTCTCTCTCTCTCTCTCTCTCTCTGCTCTTCCTCTATTTATTTTTTTTTTGTATCTTTTTATTTTGTTTTTTTTTTCTTGTTTTTTCTTCTTTCTTTTTTTCAGTTCAGGTGGTAATTGGTGAAAATTGTATAACGAGCTTACAGTAGTGGTACTGTCTATTCTTAGCCTCGGGCCTGAGACTTTTTCCTATTGGCTTATTTTTCCTTTTCTCTTTATTATTTTTTTTGTTTTGTTTCTTTTTTCTTTTCTTTTTACAGTAGGTCGAGTTGTAATTGCATCTATTTCTATAGAATTTCTTCTTCTTATGTATAAAAATTTCTGAGAGAGAGAGAGAGAGAATTCTGGTTTTATCTATTTTGTTCTTTTCATTTTTATTCTTTTAAATTTTTATTTGAATTGTATTATTTGTTAGTTAAATACGATCTAATTGTTTCTTATTTTATCATTTAAAAAAATCTTTTAGAGGAAAAAGAAATTATTCAAAGTTTAACATTTATAGTATACCACTCCTACGTAAATGTATAATTCATTTAATTAAATATTTATCCAAAAAATTGAAAAATAATCTTATAAATGAAAGAAATATTTTTCATTATCTCTCTTTGTTTTTTTTCAGATAAAAACGTTCAATATATTTGAAAATATACGTCTATACTGCATTTGATTTGTTAAATCCCGTTCCCTTTTTTTTTTAATCATATAGCATCGTTAAAATAAATTTAAATTTAAAAAAAAGTAATAATATAATTTTTAGAAGGAATAATTAAAATTTAATAATGACGAATTTTTAATATAAAATCGTGAATAATCTGTCGTAGAAATTTTACAAGGATAGTTGGAAATAATTTGAGAGACGTTAGAACTACGATTGAATTTCCGTCCTTTCGTCGTCAACACTGTTCCCTCTTACTCCTGTCCCTATTCCCTCTGCTACTACTGCTGCAGTTGATGATGATAGTAGTAGTGATGATGATGGTGGTAGTGATAGTGATGGTATTCGAAGTAAATGGAATCAGAACATCGCGGTACGGCTTATCGATTTGCGAGAGACGTATAATTCGTTGGAATAGTTAATTATTGATTCTCTAATAGTTGTTCGAGCTTTTCTAGATACTACAAGAAACCCCATTCGATCGATCTTAAATTCATCCACCTATCCCTCCGTCCTCTACCCACCCCTTTTCCTTCTTCATCCTTCCATCCTTTTTCATCTTCTATTATTCTCTCTATTTTCTATTTGAACTTCCTATTCAAGATAAGGAATACGAATAATCGTAGAGACGTGTAACATTAGTCGATCTAAAACAGAGTGGACTTACAAATTGCATATTCCAATCTGTGTCTCATAAATCAATTATCGATTATCTACGATAGTGTTTTTGCAATTGAAAGTATGTAAGGAGGGAGAAAAAAAGGAAAGAAAGAGAAAGAGAAATTAAGATATTTCGTTTTCTTTAGCTTTTATTAGTCGATGAATGGTTGGAAATTAAAGGTAAATGAAATTTTTTTAAAAACAAATTATTTTCATCGTTTTATTAAAGGTAATTATTATTTTTGGATTTTAATTAATTTTCAAGAAAATAAAAAAAGCACGAACGTTGATTTTCTTAATTATTAATTATGTTCATTCGTAAAAAATTATTTTTCTTTAATTATACATTTATTAAATATACATAAATATTAATTTAATAATTTTTTCTAAAAAAAAAAAATTGTATCGATTTGTAAAATATCTACTAGGAATATTGCATATGTCATCCGTATATCTCACATCTAAGTTTCTACTTTATTTCAATCGATCTTATTTCGTAAAGGAAAATGAATGTTCTCAAGAGGATCATAGGGTAGACTCCGATGAAACTCGTAACGATCGATGAATTAAATATTCGATATATCTGAGCGAATTCCTTTGACCTATAAGCAACTAAGTATAATGTACGTATAAATATATATATATAAGTTATAGTATAAATGTATTAATAGGGAAATAATTTGATTGAAATTTGTCTCAATGAATTTTGATATAATAATTTACATCGTATGCATACCAGCACACACACACACACACACACACACATACACATATATATTCATACACATATGATTGAGTTTAATTTGTGATATTATTTTTGGTATAGAGTAAAACGTATTTGTTTTTCCCTTTTACTTCTTTCTCTTCTACTACTACTACTACTACTACTACTACTACTACTACTACTACTACTACTACTACTACTACTACTTCTTCTTTTTCTTGTTCGAAAAGAAGAAGTTGGAAAAAGAAATTGCAGAGCAAGAAAACTTTCTTTTCTTTTCACGTAGTCGAGATCCCAACACAATAATTCCATTGGAATCGAGAGGCAAGAAACTTTGAGTGAAATCAGCTTGGAAATTCGACGAAGACCCGAGGAAACGTGTTAGACGTTTCATTGATTAAAACACGAACCTAATTTCGAAATCTCGTATTCATGATCGCAGGATGAAAACATGTATGGTATTGGTGTTGGTGTTGGTTGGTGCGAGAGTTCCTTTTTACACACAGTATTACTATACTTACTATATTCTGCTGTTTGCTTCTACGCGTAATTCTCATAAAAGCACTTCGATTGCATCGTGAAAAAGAGAACACCCTATACAGAGAATGGCTGAACGTGAGAGTGAGAGAGAGAGAGAGAGAAAGAGAGAGAGAGATAGAGAATGAACTACACTTTGCTATTGGTTTCCAACGTAAGTACTCAGTGCTACATGCCAATGCAGCCATTCGACGATGTAAAATTCAGGTTCGGTTCATCGGTGTGTCAGAGGGAGGAAGCTTGCGAAGCTTGCGTTTACTACGTTCGATGTTGTTTGCGTTCTGATTCGAGCATCGTACGAGACTAAATTGACATCCGAACTACGTTACCGCGAAACCTAGCTCAATGCAATTGGCTTTTGTAAGAGATTATCATAGTACATGCTTACAACTACTGTATTTTCTTCCTTTCTTAACCGATAAACGAATTCTTTTCAATCAAGCGAGTAGAATGATAATAAATCTAATCAAATTGTTCTTTATCACTTCAATTTTTCGAAGAAAAATTTAATATATGTACATACATACACATAGATATTGTAAGTTTCTCTGTGTAATTTATTCGTTCGTTTACTCAATTTCTTTACAAAATTTATTATTTTTTGTTCTTTTTTATTTCTCTAACTATCTTCGATACAATCTTATGAAAAATTCTAATGCATACGCTTATGTACATGCACACATACACACACACATATATATATATATATATGTATATATATATAGATAGATGTTACGTATACGTTTTTGTAATTTGAACGTTCTATCTTTAAAACGGAAAGCTATCGGTTTTGTCGAGAGGACAACGTCGCAATGGTAAAGTTTAGTCCGATCATAGGAACACCTGCGTTCTCACGGATCATCCTTTGATTTATATCCAGAGCCGCATTTGTTTTGTTCAATTCTAGGTAGATCACTGTACGATCTTTTTCCCAACATGATTGCTTAACGAGGATTTCACCATTTCTTTCTTCTTTTTCTTTTTATTCTTAGCTTTACCTACCCCGATTACACATCCATTTTATTTACTGTAGGTAACGTATTATTTATAAGCGTATAAGAAACGTGGCTTTTATAGGAAAGGAAAATACATATGCATAGATCCAGTATTTCTTAAACTGATGGGCACGTGAAATTACCTTTTACTTTGCCAATTATTTTTTAAAGGATTTTCTAAAAAGTCAAATATTTTTTGTCTTTTTTAAAAATTATTTACAGTAACATTAATTTGTTTGATTTTCAAAACTTTGATAATTATCGTTCAATCGTTTAAACGAGCAAAATTCATTGGGTTGTATAACAAAAGTAATTGTAAAGACACTGATATAAGATATTCAGGTAATCGTTGAAAATATTATTATGTCAATGGTTTATAAAATAAAAAAAAATAAAGAAAAATTGGTTACGTGATAAAATGTTCCACTTATTTTTATTATTTTAACACGAAGGAAATAAAATAACGTGATACTAGTGATACTACTGTGATACTTTGAACGAAAGAATCAACGAACAGAATGAAGAAAGAGAAAAAGAAAATAAGTTGAAAGATTTTTTATTCTTGGAAGAAACGTGTACGATAGAAAGAGAGAGAGCTTACGATCGAGATATATATCAAGTCCGATCACGAAGCATCGTTCGCTCCCTGTCGGGTATCCTAAAAATCTGTTCCTGACGTGGTTTCTGATAGCCCAGCTAGAAATCGTTTTCCTCGCCCTCGTAAAAAAACGAAGAAAAGGTTGTACATCTAGAATAAGGATGACGGGATTAAGGTTAAATGGTACATTACAAGACTATCCTATTACTAATTGAATTATTTCCTTAATAACTGTCAATATTTATTACGAAATTTATTTGGTAATAATTATTATATTCCTTATTTGAAAAAAAAAATTTATTTTTTTTTTATTATACATGCATAGTTATAATTGAGAAATTATTCGATTTGCAAAGTGAGAATATTTTTATTTTTACGATTAATGTAAATTAGATACATATTATAATTAATTATTAAATGAAACAGTAATTTCTATCTTTATTTTTAGGAAAAATATAAAATTTCTTTTATCAATCACTTTAATCGTAACTAAGAATAAATTGATAATACAAAAATTAATTTAAATACAAGAAAAATAATATTTTAATGTTTTTATTTTATAGGAATAACTTGTATAAATATAATCGTCAAAATAATAGCACACACTTAACTTTCCATAAAAGAACAAAATTTATATATTGTCGTATTAGAATTCTTACTAACGTCTGACTATAAAAAGGTCGTACTACTTTGAACAGAAATAAAACCATCGATCAGATTCTATCTTTCACTCAAATCTATTATTTCTATTTTCTAAAGAAATTCTTAACTAGTATTCATCCATATACTACCATATCCAATGGTATAATATAAATAAGAAAAAAATTCCAAAGAGTTTGTTGGAAAAATCCACAAAAAAGTCAAATCTATAAAACGAATCAATAAAAGAAATAGCAAAAAGAAAGAAGAAGAAGAAGAAGAAAAAAAAGAAGCAGAAGAAGAAGAAGAGGCATAGAGCACAGTACAGATGAGAAGTCGAGAAAGCCCCAGTGGAAATTCGATCAAACGTATCCATCGAGTTGTCAGAAATTTGATTTCTTTGGATTCCGCGTGGCGCATACAAAACGTCCTTGTCGTTTTCGAAACGAGAACGAGACGTTGGAAATCACTGCGAACTATCGACGTCGACGTGTCACGAACATTCTTACACAGACTTACGTACACGTATACAAAATGCATATAAAAACACATACGTTTGATCGTATGTGTGTGGGTGGGAAAAGTGGGGAAGGGGGGGGGGACACGCGTGGTCTGGCTAGTAGTCCGCCACCGCATCGTCTGCATTCAACGTTCGTTTCATTCCAAGAGAAAAAGAAGAACGGGGTTTGGATAGAAAGGATAGAGGGTTGTAGAGGGATTTAAGGGTAAAAAGGTAAATTCAACGTAACTCACACTGACGAAACACATCCTTGATGGAAGACGTTCGCGTTTACAGGACGATTCAAATAGTACGAATAGGTGAGACACACCTACTCCGAAAGAGAGAGTAGGGTGTATATAAAAATTTAACATTTTACCTTCTTTCTCTCTTTTTTTACTTTTTTTCGTGATTTGTATTCGACAGTCATAACATTTCTCTCTACAAAGTCTCTTTTCCCATCTTTTCTTTATTTCTTTCTTTTATCGTAGTCGTTTCTGGATCAACCGCGAAACGTGTCGAGCATCTTTCCATCTCTTTCTCTTATCTTTCTCTTTATCTTTTTAAATTTCTCGAATAAATCCTTTTCTTTTCTACCTTATATTTTTTTTTAAAAGATACTTACCCTTTAGACACTACTTATACGACTGTAACAACAGAAAACATTATGTAATGTTTTAATATTATAATTGACACGGAAATTTATTATTCATTTCTTATAATCACAAATTTAATATTAATAAAAAAATACAAAATTAGTGGATCGATAATACAAAACGTATTTCAATTTTTGTTTACTTCGAAGTATTAAAATGAAAAAAAAGAGATAAAAGTAATGAATATTAATAAAAATTAATACGAGATTTATGAGATATATTATTGAAAAAAATTAATATAAAATAATATTAATAAATATTTAAATAAACAAAACAATTTATTAAAATCGTACATATTTTCCATGTACTTAAATTATATCGATATTGCGTTTTTTCATAAAAATAATTCTTTTTATTTTTAACTTTTGACGTAAAGTACATTTGCTTTCTTTTTGTAATTCAAATGGTGCATATTTTTTTTTATATTGCTATCGATATTACCTGGAGATATAAACTTCGACTCGATTGAACTCGTTTTTACCATTCGCTCAACTTATTTTTAATTTTAATCTTCTTGATATTCGTATACTCTTCAAATGTACACGCGAATAATAAATATGATGCTGAGAGCGCGCGCGCGTGTATGTGCATTCATCCGATCATACGCCGACTTGTACTACTTTGTAAGAATCCACCCATATTCTTCGCGATCCTTCTTCTCGTTTCTTCTATATTCCTGATCATATTTATTTCTTCATTTATTTTGTTTGTTTGTTATTATTTATTTATTTTATATACAATTTAAACGAGCAATTTTATTTCACTTTATCGTTCGAGTAATCCTTTTTATATTTTTTTGTTTGAAAAAAGGAAAAAAATCAGATAGAGCTGGCATATAACATGAAAAGGAAAGAAGAGGGATAAAAAGAGATAGAGAGAGGGATTCTCTGACATTCATTAAATTATGTAACGACGTAAGCGTCTTTACCCTTTCCCTTCGTTACTCTGTTCTGTTCCCTACCACCCCTTCCATTCGTTCCTTTTTAAATTAGACCGACCGACAGACAAGAGTGGATTCCTCTTTACGTCGCACTTATATTTTCGTCCAATGTAAACATCTCATAGAGAAGAGAGAAAGAGAGAGGATTCGCACGCTTCTTATATTTTTATACGACCCTTCTTCCCTTTTTAGTAAAAGATAATTTTCGAAGTGGCTCGTTAATAAAATGTACCTTCTCTCTTTAACCTTTTTTTTCTTCTTTTTCTTTTCTGTTTTTTCGTGCATCTTTTCGTTCTTTTGTTGTTCCTTTTTTTTTATCTCGACACACTTCAACATAAAGGTTCTCAAAACTTATTTGCCCTACCACCCTTTTGTTGGGAACACAAAAAATTTAATTAGTTCGCCCTTAAAAAGTGTGTGTAGTACCCTTTCTTTTAAACGAACGAAATAATTCGTTGACAAAGTTATGGTATTTCATTTACTTTTTTTTTTTCATTTTTTATTACGTCTGGATCGTAACAATGTTTCCCAGGAGCATCATCCACTTAAGAAACCTTTTTTCTCAAACAACACTCTTTCTAATTCATTTTATTCACCCTAAAATCTTCTCCGAGTAATAGAGCCTATCGTAAAAATGATGATTATTATTATTATTATTATTATTATTATTATTATTATTATTATTATTATTATTATTATTTTTATGATACTATCATACCATTTTTCTTTCTCTTTTTTTTCTTGTTAATCTTTTTTCCCAAACGACGTATTCGAGGGGGTAGATGAAACATTTTTTAAATTCAGAAAAAGTGGAAAGAAGTTTTTAACATTTATTGCTTAAAAAAATAATAACAATTCCTTTTTTTCTCTCTTCACAAAATTTACAACCCATTCTTTTATGCGTGTACGAAAAAAAAATCTTATGGGATTCGTAGTTGTGGTTGTAAATAAATTTAATGTACGTTCAAGAAGGTTAACTATGGGATGGTGAATTTTTTAGAAGAATGTTTAAAAATGCATTATAATGCAATAGAAAAAAATAAAATAATATAGTGTGGGTAGCATCAATCTATCTATCTATTTATGTATATATGTATATGCACCTATATATCTATCTATCTATACGAAATAAAGATGGAAGAGACCTTAGAATTCGAAACTGATTGATTCAACTTCTAGAAACGCGTGCAGGCGTCAAGAAGAGAATAGCTTCGGTAGTGTCTCAGAGTAATTTTGAATCTGTATGCAACCGAAGAGAGAGAGAAATCCACGGAGGCAATAACGCTCGCGTATTATTATGCAGATTACAAGCCTAGACCTCCACCCTCGCCCCCTTTCCACCCCCTCGTATTAGTTCGTTATCGTACCAACATCTTGAATAACCATCTCTGTCTTACTTCCAAGAAAGTTCTCTAACCATTCTCTTCCATTTTATCTTTCTCTACAATATTTCTTCCTTTACCTTTACCTGATAATAAATAAAAATGGAATAATTGTTAACAATAGTAAATCATTTCATATAGCATTTTTATTCGATTATTTTCTTTATTTTATATTTCATAAATTTTTACCAAATTTTATTGATAGTATTCTATGTTTTATTGTATTTTTGGGCTTTAAGGGATATAACGTAAAAATGTTTTGTTTTTGTAAAATTGATTGTAATTTATAAACTTTGAAATAGAATGACATTTTTTTATGTTCAAATCTTATTGTTCAAACGAATTAACACCCATTTTCTTTCGATTTATCATTTTTTGTTTGTTTTGTTTTTTGCATTTATCATTGTCTTTTTATATTCCATTTCTGTTTCCACATTTTAATTTTTATTTTTATTTTTTGTTGGTAAAAAAAAAAATTGCCTCCCCCTCCTCTTCACTGAGTTTGACGGAGATCGGGAAACAATCAAAAATTTTGTTCGAAATAATTTTCAAGAGAGTTTTACGCGACAAAAAACCTCGCGGCGTATAAAAAAGGCGGGAAGGGGGCGGGGAGTTAACCGCGGTAAAAGAGTTTTTTTTCTCTTTTTTCTTTTTCTTTTTCTTTTAATAACCACCTATCGCAAACAACGCATACCAACAATTTCGTAACAGACGTTTTACTTTGATATCGTTTTTTTTTCTTTTTTAAAACAAATGAACTTTAATTGAACTCGATTTATCATTTATTTTAATCGACAAATTTTCCGATCAATCCCCGTCAATCATTTTGAAATGTTTTTTCCGTTTATTAACTTTTCAAAGAGTTCAAGCTAAACAAACCAAAATTAAGTTTTACCAACGATAGTTTATTAATTGAGAACAAAATGTGTCCAAGGTTTATATTGAAAAAAAAAAAAGAAAAAAAGGGAAGAGTAAAAAGAAAAGAAAAATGAACAAAAAAAAAAATAGAAGAAACAAATAAACAAAAAATTTGGCTCAAGGCTAAAGGAGATTTCCTTGAAGAAGGAACGAGGTGGTGGACAGGAGAGGGAAGAAAGGGGGAATTAATTAAGGCCGTCGGTCCGTGTTATCGACACGCTCTTTCACGTTTATTTTCACGGGGAATGGTTTCTCAGTGTCGTGGAAATTTTCCGAAAGAGGGAAGGGACAAAGGTCTACGACGACGCATTATCGATCCTAAATTATCGATAATCGAATATGTGCTGCTGGCCGACGTTAAAGCATCTCGAGCGAGAAACAAACCCCCTCATCCGGGTAGATCTTTTTATGACGAGAATTATTGGATTATCATTGATCCTCGATATATATCATTATCATCCCTTCATGATTGTCTATTGGAGAGAAGGGTAGGTTTTCATTATTTTTTTCTTTTTTTTCGTATTTTATTTTCAGTAGGGTTGTACACGTATACTTAATGATTCTTTGTTTACTACTACGATACATTTTAATATTGTATCTGATTTATAATTAATTTGCAAGATTTTGTGTGATCTTATTTCTTTATCTAATAAAATAAAAAAGAAATGTTATATATTTTGTAATTATTTTTTTTAAAGAATTTTTATTATTTTTAGTAATGGGATTGTTCTTAGTGTATTCGATGATTCTTCGTTAATATAATAAATATTTTTTTCTCCGTGTTTTACTACGATTAAAAATTTGTTACCGATTTTTAGTATTTAATAGATATAAATATTTTATTATTTATATTTTTTTTGTATTATTAATAAAATATTTATTATATATTTTATTAATAGTAAATATATAATATTAATATAAAATTAATTAATTAATTAATATAGACCGATCTCTGAACTTTGTGATTTCGTAATAATTATAAAACATTATTTGTCATTTTGTAAATGCAATTTTGTACGAAATTTCGTAATTTTAATTTATCGTTTTTATTTTATTTGTTTTTCTTTTTTTTAAATTGAATTTTCTTCCCCTTCCGCCCTCTTTGAAAAAGAAATAACGATCATGGGCGAATCGGTGGAAATTTAGTAAGAAGAAATACTTTCGAAGAACAAGATTCTTCGGAGGTTATATGAAAACTTAACGTTTGATTGAGTTTAATGCCCCTCGGATATCGTGTAGAACTTCTCTGAAGTATGTACTACTCCCGCCTATCGAATAAACTTCGTTACCGAAGTTATCTCATATTCCCCATATATTCGTTGCGGCGGCTTTAATTAATAAGACGAAATCTTCCTCCCTTGTTGGTCTGAAAATAAATTCGTAAAATCATTTTCAAACCACGAATCTTTATTCATTTCTTAAAATCACGAATTCCATTTAAACTATTCCGATTTGCGATTCAAATGTTATTATTTTTTTTCTGTTTTAATTCAATATAATAAATCAAATACTTCGTCGAATTACGATATTAAATCATTTGTTTGTTATTAAAAGAATTTAAATATTTTGATCGCGTGAACAAATTACTTTTGTGTCTATTCTATACAAGAAAAAAAATTAGTTTATTAATTCTATACAATGCAAGTGTAAGAAATATTTTTGAATTAAATTTATGCATTATTTAGGATTGTTTTAATTTTGCGTTAAATTTTGTATTCGATAAAAATTGTATCGAATTTTATATTCTTCTTCATTTACGTGATAGTAAAAAGGTCGAAGCTTTTAAATGGCATTCGACTAGAAAAATAAAACAAGATAAAATCCTTGAAGATCGAGTTATAATAATAGTACAAAAAAAAAATATCTCGTATCTTTGATAAAGAAAACGCTTTCATTGGTTCACTAATGTCAAGCATGAAGAAGAAAAGCTTTTAAAGGTTCGTCGAGTTGACGTTCCTTGATTCATCTCATTCTCTCACTTCTGTAAATTGTAATTGGATCTACCGAGAAAGTAGAGAAATAAAAGAAGAGGAACAACATTTTCTAAGAATATCCGATCGCGACAACAAATGGACAGGAGTCATGAAATGTCAGGATCTCTATCGTGGTTGGTAAAGCCGAACGATACGGGTTCAGTTACAAAACGAATTCGATAGAAATATTTTAAGAGTTGAACTTTCGTCCGGTAAATATTTTTATTCCGTATAACAATCGGATTTTGAAATTTTTATAAATATCTCAAATCAACATTGACAAGACTCATATAACCTTCCTATTAATCTAATCGTTTATACTATTTTTTTTTTAAATCTCAATATTTTTTGTTCATTAATTTGTCACTATTTTAAAATAAATATTTAAGGTATATTTTACATATAATATAATATATATTATATTACAAATATTAAATGTCTTTTTTTTTTATTTACTAATTTGAACAATTTTTTATATTATAATTATAAATATAATTCTTTATATTTTAATCTTTATTACAATATTACAAATTTTAAGGTCGAACAATATTTGAAAACACACTGACCTAAGAAATATAACTCAATTAATAAATTTTACAACAAATTATTTTACAATTTCAGTATCAAAAAAAAAATTAATTAAAGACATAAATATCATAACAATAAAATTATTTATATACTTTAAAAACTAGGTTAGATTAATTCTTCCATCATAATGGTTATAACAATTAACATTCCTATCCGTAGTCGAATTGGTTCGTGCTCGATCTGTAGATATTCTCTCTCTCTCTCTCTCTCTCTAATTCTCTCTCAATGCACTGGGTCAGTTTATTAACAACGTTTAATTAACGTCAGTAGACACACTCGCTTATGTAATCAATGACAAACGGGCATGGGATGTATACATCGTAAGTGTAGGAGTGTTATAGCGTTCTAGTTGTCTTGATGAGATGAGGATATGTGGAAAACGAGGGTGCAAAAGAGAGAGAGAGAGAGAGAGAGAGAGAGAGAGAGAGAGAAATGAGATGAGAAAGTAAAGCTAGTAAGAGAGTAAATGAGAGAGATGACAAGAGGAAAGGGTAGATACCCTTAAACGACGAGTCGCTTATTTTAGCAAGTGCTTGTGCTAAACTTTGCCAAGATTTAATGTCCCACCAAACGAGCTGCCATCGCATAGGTAGTAGTCGAGTATGGCTTTTATGTAGGCCAATCGATACCATCCCACATATATTGTTTATCTCCTTCTCTCTCTCTCTCTGTCCTTCACACTCTCTTTCATATATCTATCTATCTATCTATCTATCTATCTATCTATCTATCTATCTATATATCTATCTATCTATCTATCTATCTATCTATCTATTGATTATATCTACCCATCTATCTATCAATCTATTTATCAATCTATCTGTCTATCTATCTATCTATCTATTTATCTCTTTAGCTACGTAATATCCATCTCGTTCATTTCAACTTTGTATCCGCCAAAAGTTCTCATCTTTCATAGCTGTCGACGCATACGACGATCCGCCCTAATTAATTACTTTGCTTGTTCGAGCTCATTTGATTCCTATTCATTGCTATATATTATTATATATGTATACCTTTCTTATTATTTTGCTACCAAAATATCATTATACGTCTATTTGTCAATATTTTTAACGAAAAAAAAAAGAAAAAAATATATTATCTCTCTTTTTCATAGATTCGAAATTATTTGATTTTATTTTTTGGGTTTTTTTTTACTACAACCCTTTCCCCCTATTATTTTTGATAGGAAAATTTAATTTTTCTACGTAAGCATAGAAGATATGTAATGACAGAAGATAACAGTAATTTCTATGACAAATTATAATCACATTTTCTTACTTGATTCCATAAAAATTTAATTAGTTTAATGCATTAGGTAAACAAAAAACAAACAGTATAATTAGTGTAACAAGGTGATAAATTTTTTTTTCATAACCATAAAGTAAACATACTTTATTCTGAATGATATAATTTTGTTTTTGTTTCTCATATTAATGGAATAAAATGATTTCATCTTCGACAATATAAAAATTGATCGTAACAAAATATTTGAAAATTCTAATCGTTATTCCGCTAATAGGTGTTATGGATCATAGGTTGATGGTACTGAATCGAAACTCGAAAGTACGAATTTAGTAATAAGCTTTTGCCACAGTACGGCCCAATGATGTAGCTCGCTAATTAAGTGCGAACTCAAAACAGGTCGACAAAGTGCGGTATGTGCTTGCGAATATTCCTACGCGGTGCTCGTTATTATGCATATTAATTAATTGCGTGTGGCAGGGGGAGGATGAGGAAGAGGGTATTGAGCGAAAAGGGCAAATGGAGGCGGAAGAGGGGGTGGATAGTTATGGAGATGGTGCAATTGCTGTAATTGGACCACCAACTAGAAGAAAAGTATATACTCTTCTATCTAAATGGTTCCATTGACTGATCTGATTGATATGCAAGCAAATTCCTATCATGCTCGTACAAATAATTTAACGAGAGAGAAATAGAAGGGGGATGGGCGGTGAGTAAATGAGAAAATATTTTAATAAAATGTTAGATAGAAAATCGTCATCGTTATAAGCACAAAGTTGTGTTGTAAATTCATAATGTAGAAGAAAAAAGAAAAGAAATTAGAAATGAACTAAAAAACAACTCGAGGAGTCATTGGTAGCATCGACAAAAGAAAACTAATGAATCGGAGATATTAAATGATTTTATCACCTTATCCATTGTCATATTTATGTTATTCCTTTTGAAAATAATTTTTTTTTCTCATTTTTTTATATTTTCCGTTTCAACACGAGCGAACAACGCAACAAGTTATTTTTTCTCTCAGTCGGATGAATTCGCGAGGCACGAAACGAAACGCATGGAGAGTTTAAACAAGCATAGGATTTATCTTTGCGCGAGCGAACGACCGAGTTAATGCCGGCCTCGGCCAACGAATAAAATCGATTTCCGGTTGGCAGAGTAGTTCTGATTGCAGAGAGACAAAGTGAGAGAAAGAGAGAATGAGAGTTACGGGAGTGTATGTATGAGAGAGTAACCCAACTCGTATAAGCACGCACTGATGTGCACACCTCCATTTACAACGTGTACATATCATAATTAAACTCGCGAGTGTAAAGTACCTCGGATAGTAGTACCTTCTCTCTCTCTCTCTCTCTCTCTCTGTCTCCCTCTCTATACCGCATCAGTTCAGCAGGACATGGGCATGTGTGTATTCGCTTCTCTGATCCGTCGGGTAGAATTAATTAACCGAACGTACGCGAACTCACATTGGCTACGTGCTTCCTTTGGTTTTAGCAATATTGCTTTTCCATACCTCCATACATTTCGTTTTGATCCTTTATCATGTCGTCCTTTTGTTGTTTCCTATTCTTGTTGTTTGATACGAAAATCAACTTAAACGATGATTTTATTCCATTTTTTTTTTAATTATAAATATTATTATATATATATATACATGTATGTTCGTAGATTTGAAGATTTTTTTTTTAAAGAGAAGCAGTGTTGAGACTAACTAGAATTTTGTTCTTTTATTTACTTTTTATTTTTACAAGATTTATATATATTTTTTTGTTTACTTAAATTCGTATTTGAATTATATCGAAAATTTATATCGATAATTACGTATCGTATTTTGGCGGATTTGGAAATTTTAGAAAAGACCCTGAGTGACTAGAATTCGTTGTTATTTTTGGATTAGTATTTCATAATGAAAATTAAGGATATCAGTATTTAATTTAAATGTTCAGTTATTATGCCTTTCAAATATTTTGTGATAATTAAAAAATTCAAAATGTATAATAGATATTTATCAATTATTAATAATTAAATACTAAAATAAAAATATTGATCTACACCCTACATTTTATTTTCTATAAATTAATTTAAAAACAAAAGAGAAACACTATTAGAACAAATAGAAATATTCTTTCATTCGTCTCTCTTTTGTTTCTCTTCTCTTTCTCTCTCTCTTACACATCTTCTTTTTAATTTTAAAGAAAAAGAGAATAATCTCAAGGAAAGATGGATTCCTTTGTTAAAATTAATCTACCGAGTCATCATTATCTATCATCCATTGACGATGACGATGACGATGACTATAACTAATCGACCTTGTTCAGAAATGTTCTTTTTTTTCCACTTCTTCTTCTTCTTCTTCTTCTTCTTCTTCTTCTTCTTCTTCTTCTTCTTCGTCTTCTCTTCCAACCCTTATCAAGTCGAACCACTTGAAGTTGTCCTTGTTCTCATTCCTGTTTCCACGTAATCGGTTCCACGAAGTAAACAACATTGCTAAAATAAAACTTTCCTTCTCGATATTCAAAGGATTCTACGTATATCACACACACATAGAGATAGATAGTTGCGAACAAATGACGTAGAAGAATGGTTAAAGGCCAGCTGAGCTGTTAGCGCATCTCAACTCATCCCCTTCTAACCCCCAAACCCCATATTCATCCCTCCTCTCCGGATCCTCATGCCCTTACATATGCGTACACATATTCTCATATACATAGACAACCAAGCAACTAACCAAGCCACTAACCAACCAACCCCTTTCCTTCGCTTATCCGTCTCTCCATCCTTCCTTCTATTACCCCACCAACCCACTGTTCTTCTTTGAGCCTGTTTGACCCGACGCCCTAAATATCCTCTCTCTCCCGCAGTTACCTTCGGAGCGTACATTAAATTTCCCGGGAGGTTTTTCCTAGGCGTTTTCCAGATTTTTATGCGACCTCCTCAATTCGGGTTGCCTCCCATATCCAACCCTCCAGGCTAGACGATATTCTTTTTTCTTGTTTTTTTCTCTCTCTCTTTTTTTTTATTTCCGATATTTCTCTTTTTTTCTCTCTCGTTCCGTTTCTTTCTTCATTTTATTCCTCGCTCTCTTTACTTATTATTTTTTTATTCATTGGTTTAGTTGGGAGAAATGATTTTATCTATTTTCGTGAAGTATTTTTGTCTTTTCTTTTCTATCGTATATGTGTTTGTGTGTGAATTAGAACTCGCAATGTATTCAAATTTTCAATAATTCTTGAATTTTTGCCAATTATTCTCCACCGGATAATATTATTAAAGATTTAATAAAACAAATTTGGAAGATCCTATTACAGATTCTAGACGTTTTATAAAAACGTTTTCTGTGTTAAAGTAAGTTGTATAATTTTTATGAAAACCAACTTTTAATTATTTATATACAGTTTATATTATCTACATTTAACGATCGTACATTTACGAATCATCGTCTGATAATTAAAAATTGATATAGTTGACATCGTTTTTATGATTGTTGAATAATAAATACGATTATTTTTAATCAATTAATTTATTTCAAAAATAAAATATTATATTGTAAACAATTCAACGGAATTTTCATACACAGTTTTTTTTAATGTTTGTGATAATAATCGAACGTTAACGAAAAAAAGGGCAAATTTTCGTTTAGATATTTTTTACGCACACACTGTATATATGTTTAGAAATATACAGTAGTCATCGGTACTTAGCCTCCGGGACACGTTTTATCTCGTTGAAAAGATGATTCGATTTTTGGATGAAATCTTATGAGGATGTTTTCGTAAAACGATTCATAAGAGGGGGTGGGGATTATTCACGACGGATCCTAAGATTGTTTTTTTTATCTTCTAATCTAACGTCCTTTTTATTTTATTATTTTTCATATATATATAATTTTTTTTTTAATGATATTAAACCAAAAATAAAATAATACGATAATATTATTTTCGAGAAATAAATGGTGCATGATAAATGAACGTTCATTTCGAGAACTTCAATTGATTTTTCAAGATTAACGATGTATAAAAAAATTGTTTAAATCTTTCTCTCTCTCTCTCTCTCTCTCTTTTCTGTGTACTCTTTTAATTGCAATAACGCTTCGTAAAAATCTTCGATGAAAAAGAAAAAAAGGAGGAACAATTTTAGCGTATTTCGTTCGCACAAAATGCTGGGGCATTTTTTTCATTTTCTTTCTTCTTTTCTTTTTATATATATAAAAAGATATAAATATATATATATATATATATATATATTTTTTTTTCTTTTTTTTTTTCTATTATTTTACGTTTCAAGCAGCATTCCCAACCATTTCCACGCGAATATTTTCCATTTTATCGTTTTTCCTCTCTTCCTCTTTTGTTTTTAATTTTTTTTTATTTTCATTTTTTATTCCTTTTTATTATTTTTCCTTTTTTTGTTCCAGTTTTATTATTCTTTCATGAACGAACGTTTCTTCCTATTGTTTAATCCAGGTAATTGCGGTGTACACGCAAAAGCCACAGGATTTCATCCTAGGTACTCGGCAAAGTTATCTTGACGATTCGTGGTTAGGGCAAATGATTTCTAACGGTGGTACCCCGTATCCAGAAATTTCCCAAATGCTTTTGAAATTCCACGATGTTTTTCCTTGCAACACGTGACACAGAACTCACTATTGTTCTTCCAAGAGGAACAACCATTCAAACGTTACATACATACACACATATCTAACTCGGTAAACATAACTTTATCATAATGAAGATCATCCAATGGAATTTATCGAATTTCATTAAAGTTTAAATTACAAAATGATCGAACGAAAATCAATCGAATTAATCTAAAATTTGATTATTCGAGATAAAATCAAGCTGTGTTTATATCTATATCGGATTTATCTGTATGTTATCTTTTCCTACTATTATTTCCTACAAAATATGTGCATACCTAATATCAAGGATCTGAAACATCGGGAACATTGAGAATGCAAGTTAACTTGAGAAAGAGAAAACACAAACTTTACGTTACGCTCAAGTTAAATTTATCTTGGCAATAGCTTTTGCAATTAAGTATGCAACTCTCTGACAAGATAAAGACGACTAACGTTTAAACGTTTTGAACTTTCTATCTCATTCTCCTTTGTTCATCGATTGCTTTTCTCTTACTTTAGGTGTAACATCTTGGATTGAAAATTGTTATTCAAAATCAAGGATTGTTTCGTTGAATTTAATGTTGTCTTTTTTTGTTTCATTGATCGTGACAACATCAAAATTATTAGGTAATAATTAATTCTGGAGTATTTATTAAATTACTTACTTATTTTATTATTATATAATAATATATTAATATATTATATTAATTATATTATAATTTATTAAATAAATTACATTTGATAATCAGTCATTCAAAAAGTCGTAATAATTTTAATAGAAAAATTGTTGAGATATACAATTATAAGAGCAAATTTATATATAGAACGAAGAAAAAAATGATAAATGAATAAAATATGTCATTTTACAAAACTGTAAAAGATAAATTTTCTGAAGGAAGAGAAATAGTGAGAGAGAGAGAGAGATAGAAAAAGAGAAAAAAGATAAGATATAGATGGAAACCAAAGGGAAGGATATCTGAAGCATTTTCTGTACTTTACGCATCAGCTGATCGCTACTCGCATGGTTAAGCAACAAGTTCAACGTGGATTCTCGCGGAATAGAATACGGAAACGCGAGAAGATCCAGCTCGGTACTTGCTCGGGGAGATAATTGTAGAGAATTTGCAATTTTGCACAAAGAGAGAGAGAACGAGATATAGAGAAATGAAGAACGAGATAGAGAGATAGCGAAATAAAGAGAGAGAGAGAGACTGTGTTACCATTTCTACGTGGCCTGAAGGAAATGATCATGCAACTCAATTTGTGTGGAAGCTGCTATAATTATATCGGCCTTTTCCTTGTATCTTCGATCTGCTCGTTTACGTAAATGAATCCACTCAAATTTCTCTCTCCCTCTCTCTTGTTCGAGTTTGATCCTTTAATTCGTATCTAAACAATTCTTCTTATCTACACTTTTTCATAGAAAAATTAAAAAAAAATTATCTAGGGTGTTAATGATTGCTTGTTGCATATTGCAGAGTATAATTTTCATTGTAAGATAATATAATAAATGATTATTATTCAAATATTATTATTCAATTACAATTACTTAAATATTTATTAAAAATATTGATAATTTTTGTGTACCAATTGATTTAATAATCGATTACTGTTATTTATATTTTATTTTTAATGAAATTTAATGAAAATTATTACAAAAAAAATATAAAATATTATTTATCTAATAAATACCAACGTAAGAGAATTAGTATAATTTCTATTTAGGTAGAACATGGGTGTCCGAGAGGAACAATATTCAATACCAGGAAGAAAACTTCTCCTTTACCCTTAATCCCCCTTTAGACTTCTTATATAATCGACTTCTTATATATATATATCTTTCTCCTTCCCTAAAACTTTCTTTTCCTCCCTTTTCTTCAACTTGGTCGTCTCCCTCATCGTCGTTGGTGTTCAAAAGAGCAGCACCCCGTACAAATCTCCCAGCAATTATCCTTCGGCCAGTTTTCTACTTGGTTGGCTCTTAAGAAAAAAGGGTGAATGATATAAAGTGTAAAAAAAGGACATTTGGAAAAGAAGAAAAAGAGTTTTTCCTGTCTGTCCTCTCCCAAGAGTCACGACGAGGTGTCACGATGAAACGAGTATGCTCGTTTTTTTTTCATTCCTCCCTCTCTACCTCTTTTTGAGTTTTTTTTCTTTCGTAATTGAGCAGGACGATCTTCTTCATGGTCGAACTACTTCCAATAGTTTTGTCTTGCTTTATTCTCATGTGTCTATCTCCTATCTCTCTCACTTTTACTCGAAGCACGTTTTTCGAGATTCTCTATGGGGATACATTCTACTCAAATATGTTCTGTCTCTTTCTATCTTTCGTATTTCTTTTTTCTCTCCTGTATTTTCTCACTTTATTTTTTCCACACTTTTCTCTCTCTCTCTCTCTCTCTCTCTCTCTCTCTCTCTCTTAATCTCTTATTTTCTCTGACTTTTCCTCATTCTCTTTTTCATTTACTTCTTCAATTTTTTTTTCTTTTTCTTTTTATTCGAAGCAGCACGTTTGAAGATTTTCCGCAGGGATACATTTGACTCGAACATGTTTTCTCTTTCTCTTATTTCTTACTATCTAACATCCTATCTTCGAAGCACGTTTTAAGATTCTCCATTGGGATACATTAGACTCGTACATACTCACTTCTATCTGTATTTTATCTAGACAAATTTTCGATATTCTTTAAATAATCTTCGATTAAAGTAATCTCGAAAATCGACGTAACAATCATTTCAGCTTTCACCTTAAAAAAAGAAAGAGAGACAAAAAAATAAAAAGAAAAGAACAGAAATAACTTTGTCTCTCTCGGTTGTTCGAAATTTGTTTTCTACTACTCGGGTGTTGCCAATTTTTTTTTGTTTTCTCCTAATTAAACTCGAGTGTATTCTGCATTTTTCAACAACCTCAAATTGACAGAGTCGTCGACTCTTCTAGCATTGCAAAGTGGTACACGATACTAACACACACACACACATACACGCAAACAGACAAACCTATCTTTTTTTTTCTTTTCTTTCTCCGTTGCGTAATCTTCTACTCTCGTACTAGGGGATATCCACCCCCTACTCTCCCTCGAAAGCCAGACACTGCGTTGGCCTTTTCCAAGATCCTCGTTTTTCGGTCTGCCAAAAGAAAGTCTTTCTCTCGATTATCCTTCCTTTCTCTTTTTCTTGTTAAAGAAAAGATAAAAGTTAGTTAAAAAAGAATGAAAAAACAAAAGAAATAAAATTAAAAATAGAGAAAGTACGAAAGTAAGAGAGATAAAATAAAATAAAATAAAAAAAGAAACATTTCAGAACACACTAAAGCCACGGTTAAGTTCACTTTTGGAACGAATTTTGTAACTCAGCCAAATTCTTCTAACCGTTTCGTTCTTCCCATCTCTTTCATTCTTTTCTTTTCATTTTTTTTTTCTTTATCTATTCGTTGTTGTTGTATTCGTCTATCATCCCCCACTTCACTCCATACTCCTTTTCTTTCTTTTTCGTGTACACCATTCGTAGTGTGTGGCCCGCATTAAGGACAGAACGATCACCAAACAATCCAACCCTATGTAACGTAGTCAAGAGAGCTACGAGAAACTTGTAACTTTCTTATACAGAATAAGAGAGAAAGAGAGAAAATGAGAGATAAAAATAGAAAGAGATGGTGAGAGAGTAACTCCAAACGTTACTGAACAGTAGTACCAGGATCGAGCAAGTTCCACCTTCTTCACTTTGTCTCTTTCCCTACCTTTATTCTTCCAACCAAGCGTTGTTTCCAGAGAAGATCCGTGGATCTTCTGAGAATCTCCGAGAAAGTAGCTCACTTCTATTTCTCTATCTATCTCTCTTTCTCTCTTACTCTTACTCTCTGTCTGCGAATTAACTATAGTCCTCTATTGGTGAGAATGCACGTGGAATAAACGAGCGAATTTCTCCTTCGACCTTTCTCAGTTTCTTCCTTTTACATTTCTCAACGTGTTCTAAGATATTTCTTTATTGAAAATAAAATTCTAATAAATTGTCTTGAAAAAATATTATTTAAAAAAAATATTATTAAATTAGATAATATTATTTATTAAATGATCGGTATTATATATCTCAATTTTGTCAAGATATGTTTTTTCTTAAATCATATTTTATATTTATTCTTGTTTGAATATTTCTGTAATTTTATGTTATAAAATATTTAATGAATACACACATTGACAATAAATTAATTCTTTTGTGTTTATTAATATGATTATAATATAATTTATTTTTAATATATATATTAGTTCCTTTCATGATAATAAAAAAAAGCAAGAAACATTTTATAACTTTATATATACGAATGGCAAAATAATTTACGATAATTTAAAAATATGTATCGCGAAATACGAAAGAAATATAGGGGGGGGGGGAAATGAGATAGATAGATAGATAGAGAAAAAGATAATTCGTGCATTATCCACGTTAGATTATTTAATCCGAGCAGATATGTACGTGTACCTTTCTATGAATGTAGCTTTTTATTGAAGTTTATTATTCACAACAGGGAATCGCAACGAACACACAAATCGTGCTCGAGAGTTATATTGAGTTATAATGGAAATATTAAAAATTGAACCAACATATACTCGAAAAATTTCAAAATGATATATTACCTAAAGTCATTCATTTTATATCCAACCATCATCGTTTCTATCGATTTCGTTTAATCATCATCCAATTTTGCAGCTTACCATTAGTTTCAAAATATCAAATTTAAATCAACCAATAAATTTATTTATTGTTCTTTTCATCTTTTTTATATTTTTCTCTCTTCACATCGAAATAATAATTTCTTCTCGAAAAAGTTAACACAACACGTTAATGATTTTAAAATTAGAAATTTAATAATTGTAACAAATAGGTAAAAAGGTACTTAGGTATAGCTTAATTGGAATTTCTTTCAAAGAATAATACATAAATTAGGCCAAATGTTATATGTGAAACTTATAATTATAAATGTCAGCACACGCGAACGAACGAAACCGCCGGAAAATTGCCAAAAAGTCTCTTACTTTCTCTCTCTCTCTCTCTTTCGTTTTCCTAGAAGAGGACGACGACGTGTAATTTAACTTTAACTGGAGCGTTCAACGTGTCGTCGAAATAGCTTTGTATCACCGATGAATTCAATCCTCTTCTCTTATATTTTAACGATTACAACATGTATCCTCGAACTTTGACACTTCACCAGTGTGCTTCAATTATTTCAAAATGTTGGATTCTACTTTTGTAATTATATTTTTTTATTTCCTAATATTAATTAAAAAGATTGAAACAAAACTATAAATATATATTTAATTATGCAATGAATTTTTTTCAAAAAGAATAAAATATATTTCTTTCAAGTTCTTTATCAAAAAAATATCAAAGTACAAATTTACTAATATCTTGCAAATTAAATCCCAAATTTCATTTAGAAATCAACAATTTTACATAAATTTTTATATAATCAAATAATATCGACTAAAAAATAAAAACAAAATAAAATGAACAAATCTAAGAAGTACAAATGTAAATTAAATTTTTATTTGATTTTAAAAAAATACAATTCTTTTAACAAAGATTAAGATTACAATACGGTGTAGATATTAAAAATTAAGTCACGTCTTAATCCAGTAACCATACGCGTACATAAAAAAGAAAATAGACAGTATCCACCAGCAGTCTTATTGTTAGTGCTAGTGTTAGTAATAATAGTAATAGTAATAGTAGTAGTAGTAGTAGTAGAAGTAGTAAGGGCAACAAAGGAGTAGCAAAGGAAGGTAATTTGCAAGCAATCAGCATGAGGGCATAGTTAGAAGTAAGAGTTGCTTCTGGAACATGGCTGGTAACCTGTAAGTCGAAGCTAGTAGTCCAACTAGAACTGGAGATTTGTCCTGAGGGACAGCCCAAGTAGCTTTCCTCCTTTTCCCTTTTCCTTCGCAGTCTCACCATACAACCTTCTTCATCCCCCTTACCCACACCACCCTACTCCATTCCATCCCATGCCCGTTCATCCTCATTCAAGCCCGAAACTTTATTCGCTATCGTTTTCTACAAACCTCTACCTACCCTCTTCCTTTCGTTCCTTTTCTAGTTCTACCCATTTTCTTTCAATCTAATATCGTCCTTTCGTCCTGTGTCTCCCGTCCTCAATCGTCTTTCGATCGTTCTAATACTCTTTTACTCTTTTTTTTTATTTTTATTTTTATTTTCCTCCTTTCTTATCACAAAACTTCGCTTGGCTTAGAACGAGAAACTTTGTTGTTAGCTTTTTTTTCTTTTCTTTTTTACTTAGAAAGCAAATACGCGTTGAAATAGTAAAAATTAAACTTATATTATTTCAGGAAACAATTTGAAATTTGCAAAAGAATAAGGACAAAAGAAATGTTTTATTTTAATTTTGTTTGTCACTTATGTTATTTTATCTAAAACTCAAAAGATTAATGTCTTTCCTCAAAAACCAGAAAAACAAAAAATCAAATAATAAGTTCCTTTTATTTAACGATCGATAAATTTCGTTAAAAAAATAATTAACAGAAAATTTTCCCATTCGTATCTTTTACGAAAAAAAAAATCAAATATTCGATTCAAACCAAGATTTTTATTTTTTTTCGATTACTTTTAGTCAACGAATTTTAAGACTTTTCATATTCCTTCCATCGATATTTTTCATTTCTATGATTTATTAATAATATAAGGAACATACCCGTTACAATTAACATGCTGATAAAACGTTGAATAAATTCGCATTCATAATCGTTGATAAAAAAAAAATTCACTCGGTAGTTATTCGAGCTGCGATTATTGGAAATGGATAGAAAAGTTGAAATTCCCTAAGGGCTCCCTCAGGCTTTTTGAGGTAATTCGATCACCTTTACCTTGGCCCGTACCCCCGACCAGTTCTTCTTCGATGGCACTTGCCACTTCCGTTATACCACAGTGTTCGCAGTTACCGCTAAAGTCCGATATTCTACCGGAATACTAAACGCCATTTGGCAAACCAAGTGCCGCAGTAACCAATGTTCTTCACCACCCCCGCCCCCGCCTCTTCCCCCACCCTTTAACTCTACCATTCCTCCTTTTATCTGATCTCTCTCTCTCTTTTTATTTTGTCTTCTTCTTCTTCCACTTCTTTTTTCGTCCCTTTATTCTCTCTCTCTCTCTCTTCCTCATTCCTTCCTTCTCATGGAAAATATTTTATTTAAGAAGTTTGAAAGACCAACCAGTAAGAACGTTTTCTTTATCGTTATGACGATCGAACTTTCTCAAAAGACATAGAATCGAAGAAATTGCGATAGTTAACCTCGATCTCACAAACTCAATGATTTATCTCAATGTTTCCTTTCTTTACCCCACCCTGCCTGTCTCCTCCCCACCCACCACCATACACCACATATTATCAAAGTTAAAAGAGTTGGTATTTTTTTATTTTCTACTCTATATTCTTATTTTCTTTTTTCGTTTCTTCTTATTCTTCTTATTCATTAAAAAAAAAAAAGAAGAAAAAGAATTGAACGTTATCAAAAGAAAGAAAAATAGTACTACGGCTTAGGAATCGTTGTTAGAGCTCGTTTTGAATATTTTCCTTTTTTCTTTTTTTTTCTAAAGTCGATTCTCAATGGAATATTACATATATTCACATACACATATTTATACATTTACCTACAAATATAAGTATATTTCTATGTTAGTACTTTTTTAACAGTTATGTGCAGTGACACATCGTGAGAAGGTACTTCAAATTCTCGAACACGAGATTTTGTAGTATGTAATATATATATCTATGTATGTGTATGTGTAGTTCGTAGTAACGACGTTGTTCTGCATGGTTCTGAACGTTTAAAAAGCCGAGCCTCCTCGAGCTCGAAAGACGCTTTGAGCGGTCGTTTAAACGATTTTTTACTTCGTCGTTAAACGCTTTCTTCGTTCGCGCCTCTTTTTTATTTTTTTTTCTTTCCTTTTCCTTTTCCTCGTTCTCTCTCTCTCTCTTTCTCTCTCTTTCTGTCTCTTACTTTCATTCAAATCGATTCTCAAAGAGTTAGAAAGAGTGGGAAAGAATAGGGAAATTATTTTTGAAACGAGTTCTCTTTTAATATTTTTTTACTAAAAAACAAAAAAATATTACATGCTCAAGCGTTGTTTTCTATTATTATGTTCAAAGGAAAACAAAAAAAGAAATGTTTATAGTCTGAAAATATAGAAATGTGTAAAATTGACGAATTTAAAATTATATATATGCATACTTTGAAATAATGGTAGGACAAATAGGTGGGTCAAATTGTTAAATTTTTAATTATTTTATAACAAATATTTCTCTACATCTTTTTTTACATCGAATTATTAGGTATTGATTTTTTATAAAAAATTTATCAGGTATTTATTATTTATAAATATAAATAAATATAAATTAAAAATTTAATACGTACTACTTAAATAATATTTATATTTAAAAAGAAGATAAAAATAATCACAAATTAGGAAATTACGTTCAATTATTTAAAAAAAAAAAAAGAAGGAAAAAATCCTACAACCCTTCTTATAACTAATAACAGATAAAACATAAAGTCCCTAAAAAATGTATATAAAATCTATTTATTATTACTTTCAAATTTTTAATTAAATATTATAATACTTATCCCTAGAATAAATAAGAGGGTATAGGGAAAAAATGAATATACGAAATGAAAAGTATGATAACTGGTTGATACAAATCGTTTCGTTTCATAAAAAAGTTTGCTTATCGCCAATTCTGGAATACAGGATACTAAAGTAATTATAAGTTCTTATAAGGGACAGAGATAAATATATACATATATATATATATATACACAACTGTATAGAATACATTTGAAAGAAAGGAAGAAGATCGAAGTCGATTTTTACGCAGTCTACCGAAGCTTCATCCTTTTTCGCAAAGCTGCTTCTCTGATATTATTCTTTAGGATTTGTTCGCCGGTAAAGTCTTTATTATAAGCCAAAGGTCCACCTTTTCTAAGTGTGCGCGCACATATACAAACACACGCACTTTCATTTTATTTCGTACTTTCGCGAGAATACAAGCACAAAGTTTTAACTCGATTTTTTCGATAGCTTCCTTCTCTTCCTCTCGTTACCAACTTTTTTTCTCTTCCCACATTTTTCTTTTTTTATTTTTTCATCCACTTTCTCAACCCCCCTATCCTCTACCTCCTCCATACCGTTCTACTTCCGGTCTTCCACCAAGAATCGTCCATTTATATCGTGAGTGCCAAAACTTTTTGCATTTTCTTTTTGGTTTATTTTCTTTTTTTCTTTTAAACTAAGTAATAACAATTGACGTTTGTTAAGCTAATTTATTTATTATTTTAATCAACCTTTTTTTTGGTATAGATATCTACATTATGGTTTTTTTCATTCTGCATTAATTAATCTCTCGCTTACGTCCAATTTAAAATGGATTTACTTCCATCGTAAATTTTTTTCAGCTAATTTCTTTTTTATTATTTATAAATTGAAATTCTAAAAATATTTTTGTAGTACAACCTACATTTTGAATACTAACTTAAAAACGTTTTTCAAATCGTTGTTAAACATAATTATTACTATATATAATATTTATATTATTTAATCGAATGTAATTGTAATTATGGTCAACATAAATTTCATCATTACCCGAATTCACCTCTTTTCGATACCGAATATCCTAATGGTCCATAACATGTAATCTTCGATTCACCAATGCCAAAATAATGCAAAACGCAAGCTACTATTCTAAACTATGGACAGTTGAGAGCCAGCCTAATGCAAAGTACATAAATCTTGGAATCCAACGATTAGGTAATGGAATGTGTTCTCTCATTGTGAATATTACGCTTATTACATTGCAACCCTTTTAGTTTATTTTATACACATGAAAACCAACTGTAATCTTTTGTCGGTTCAAGATTATTCCGAATGGTAAATATTTTATATCTTATTTCAATCACCTTTTTTTTTATTATTTTCTGTATTTTTCAACTTAACAACGAATTCGAAGTCGAGTATATTGATTTTGCAAAAATATATTCTATCGAATCGTTGAACCATATCATTTTTTTTTCTCTTTCAACGATCAAAGCGGATTTTGTATAAGTGTTTGTGTGTGTAGAAATATATAAAACTCAAAGCTTATAATTCTCCATTTATACATATTTTTTTTTCTACAAAAATAGTTAAATATATTCTATGATATTTTGAAGTATTAACTTTTTCTGTCGACCGATTTAAATCGAATTTTCCGACTTTTATTTCCATCACTCTCTCTCTTTCTCTCTTATTTCTTTTTTTAAACATTTAATTGTTCTCCTATTGAACAAAAAATCTTGTACCAAATTTTAAAAATTTATTCTACACGTTAACCAATTCACACTCGATTACTTACTTATTTCATAATTAAAAGTTTATTATATTTTCTTAAAAATTAAATATCTAAAAATAGACAATTGCATTTATTTATAAATAATTAATTTTAATTGTATCACCGATTGACAACGCAAAATTCGTTGATTTGGATTTATAAAATCCAATAAAATTACAAAAATATTTTATTATCATCTATCGTTCATTCTACTTTTGAAACTGATTAAATCAATTTCTATTCTACCATGAGAAAGAGAGAGGGAATAGAAGTTAAATACCTAACTTTTATAATTAAAAAAAGAAATTAAATAGTGCCGAGAAACACTGCAAAGCTAGAATTTAAGCAATCAATTTCGTTAGTTTGTCGTAACACCGATCGACAACACGAAATTTGTCGATTTGGATTTAAAAAATGGTGAAGTTTTGTGACAGTCGTTTTGTGTTAGTTTCGGGTTTACGTCTCGTATAATCGAACGAATTCGAGAGTAACTACATAAAGTACGTCGCGAGGGTGTTTGTCGGAACAGAAAAATAAAATAAAAAAAAAAAAAGAAACAAAAAAAATACCATCCGTCGTAGTAGTTGATACACGCTCGCGCGTTTACGAGATTAAAAGGGGAACCAGCCGCCGATCCGCAGCATTGGAAAATGTTTCTCGCGTGTCGTACCGTTAATTTTCCTCTTTTATCGAACGTACCCGCGACCACGAGACCTGACGTAATCGTAAATCAATTAACTTGATGCCAACGACGACTACGACGACTACGACGACGAATCGATCCCCAATGCAAACGTGATTACTGCCCCCAAAACGAGATTTGTTTTACGTGTGAGTGAAAATTTTTGTCGATGATACAAAGCTACCAGAGAAAGGTTGTCAATTTTTTCTTTTTTTTTCCTTTCTTTTTATCTATCTATCTCTGTTTCTCTGTCTCTCTCTCTCTCTCTCTCTCTCTCTCTCTCTTTCCCTCCATTTTTTATTTCTATTTATTTCCTTTTTTTTCTTTTCATATATTTCAATGAAATTTATACGCGAATCTCGAAAAGAATAATATCATTGATTTTAAAATACGCACAATAAACGTAACAGCTTTTTATTAGATGAATATTTTTCAATATTCTATTTATAATAAAATCTAAGTGTGCACACTCTTGACACACAATACAATGCGTATTATTAATATTGAGGAATAATTCATTTGTAATGAATAAAATATTCATAATTACTGTTTAAGCCATTTATCTTGCTAAATATGAATGAAATACAGTAAAACCTCTTTATGTGCGGAGGATAGGGACCGAATAAAAAAAATCGTACAAAAAAATATTCGAAAATTTTATAAATACTTAACTATAATAAACAACTTTGTACGATATATTAAATAAAAATTTTTTTATGCGGCGGACCGGGACCGCATAAAAAAAGTCGCACTTAGAAAATACATCAATTATTTACGAAATAGATAAGAAAATGCTTTCAAACCAATTAAATAATTAAATTAGACCTGGAAATATTTTATAAAATTTTAATTTTTCATTGTACATATACATGGAGAAGCTTTCAAAATGCACATTAAATAATTCACTGCTACTCGTCGTAATCCAAAACGCGCATCTTCTTGCGATGAATTGGTTCAAAATCGCTTTCGTCGCTTGAAGATACGATTTCAACTGATTTATTTTTCGGCACCATAAAGTCAGTTATYAGTTTTTGTRACAACGGTCGATTGGTCAGTTGCTTGTAAACATCACGATAGCGAAACATGCATGATCTTAGCTCTTTTTGGAATTTCAAGCTTCTTTCGGCATTAGTGTCTATTTTAAGAAAATGCATTTCCAATTTTTTAGAAATCTGGATCCCTGCATATATTTTATCTGCTGTAATAGATTCCGGTTCTTCTTGTCCGTCTTCATAATCTATCAAATTATTGATAATGTCACTATCATTGAGAGTTTCGTCCTCAATCATTTCGTCCAGATCATTTTCGCCGAAAGTATCAAAGCCTTCTCCGCTGATGTTATGTGCGAGCGCAGTTATTTCTGATAATAACGTGGACGCGTTTTCGGTTACATTTCGATTCGCGCGTCGAGCGAGAATATGTACGTAACTGACTGTACGTTGTCAGAAGATTGTTTAAAACAAATGAACAGAGCGTCGCAAAGTGCAGATGCATTGTCGTCAAGGAGTCCCCGTAGTCAGGGTTCGTCCACAACATATATATGTACACTGATAGGAAGCATTAAACTGGCGCCAACGCCGCTGAGATTCATATACCGCATAAAAAAAAAACCGCACGAAAAAAATCGCACAAAACAAGTCGCACAAAAATAAAATTGCATAAAAAAACACCGCACAAAAAGAGGTTTTACTGTATATATTACTTTTTTATAATTGAGAAAATAAATGTAAATAATATTATTGGACTTGTTAAATAAGTAATATTACAATTTTTTTAATGCATAACGGTAATCAAAACTCTTTGAATAATTTTAAAAACTAATTATAATTTTTCACTACCAATCTTTTTTATTTCAAATTCTATAAAAATCATCAAGCTTGTAATGTAATATTTAATAACATCGATTAAATATTTATTCAAAACTGTTTAGTACCCAATTTCTATCACGAGTTGTATAAAAATAACCAAAAATTTGTAATTACATATTTTAAAATAATATTATTGCTTTTAGAAATCGTTAAAAGAAAATAATTTATTATCTGCCTCTGTTAGAAATTCTTTTATGATATTCATAAACACGGTATATATGAAAATAAACATTACTAGGTCATCGAGATGAAAAGTAAGAAATAATCAACACGAGTTAAGAAGATAAACAACAAAACCCTACTTTATTTATCCTTGAAGTTCGTTAACGTACTTAGTCGGGTATATACCTCATGTCGTTTCAGATCGTGTTATATTTTTCAATAACGCGATATCGATGTGTTTCTAATTTGACTACGATTTGACTGAACTCACGCATTCCAAAGCGGTATGTAATTACATTTTTTATAATAATTTTATATAACACTATGTTTTAATTTAACATAATATTTTCCCCCCATACATCATGAAAGTTTGTCAGTAATAATTTGTCTACGGTCTAAAATAAATATAAAAGTTTAAAAAGATAAAGATAAAGTAAGAATGAATAAGTGAATGAGTAAATGTGAGTGTGTGTATGTGTGTGTGTGTTTGTGTATGAGAGATAGAGAGAGAGAGAGAGTATTACGAATGATTTTGCTCGACTTCCTGCTACGTTTCATACTACAAACAGAGTTCGAGCGGTAGTTTCCTTTGATACAAGTAACTTAGTTCGGAACACAGGGCTTACTGCGTTTTATTCATGAGGCCTCAATGTTATCGTTATGCGAATACCGGTTACCACGAACTCACAAATCGATTTTCGGTGCACGCACGCGCCCACATACACACAACTATAAAACCGTTTTTCTTGGTACAACTTATTTTTATCTCTCTCTCTTTCTCTTTTTTGATCTTTTTCTATTCCTTTCTTGTATGCGTATGTATGTACTTTAAAGTTTTTCATTTATTAATGAGTTTCTTTTTATTTAATCCTAGATCCCCTCCCCTCTTTCATCAATTACATTTATTATCTTTTAATAAAAATCATATGCGTTTTTGTGGATATAAAAGCATTTAATTATATTTTTATATCGGCAAAAAATGAACGTTTTTCCAATCATCTATCATAACAAGTAGTATAAACATACGTATACGCGTGCGAGTAAAATTAAACTCGATTAGTTTTCACGATCGATTATTATTAAAAATATTTAATTGTAATAATATAAACTTAGAGTTAAATTTTCGTATTTAATTGTCGTCACATTCAAATGTTTCAAGTATTACCTGTCTCGACGGTGGTATCCATATATCTATGGAAGTTATGTAGTTACAGTAGGATGTGGTCGCATAGAGACTTTCAACCATAGTAGATCGTAGAAGGAGGTATATTCATAAAGTTATGAGCACTTAAGCGAGAGAGAGTTGAAAATAGGAATGATAAGGATACATACACAAACACATATACATACATACATATAAATGTTGAATCAAACGTACAATTTTAATTCCCTTGTGCATATGTGCATATTTGCATATGTGTATGTGTGGGTGTGAACGAAATGAGTGCAAACTCTTCTTCTAACATTGTTGCAAGTCAAAGTATATTTCAACCTTTTTCTCTATTTTTTGTCTTTCTAAAATAATCGATTGTGATCAAATGTAATTTGGTTTGTAAAAAACGGTAATACTCGATAAACTTATTAAATATTTATATGAGCAGACACTTCATCATTTTATATTGCATTAAATATTGATAAGAAATTTTACAAAAAATCTCGATAAAATTATTTACAATTTATGCTCATATTTTGATATTCTTTTGTTTTTTCTTTTTAATTAATATTTTATCAAATTAATAATCAATTTAAATATTTTTCAGATACAATTTACCATTCTTTACTAAATAATATTTGGAAATATTATTTTTTTTAAATAATGATGACAAAATATTTTCAAAAATTGATCCAACGAATGATATTCGTAAATTTATATAAAATATATTCGATAAATAGTTTTTACTTCTATAAAATCATGTACACACACACACTCATCCATATAAATATATATACTATATAGAAAAATGTTTCCAAACATTGCAATAAAAAAAAATGTTTTTTCTACCAGTGAATGACCACGAGCGTGTCGACAAACACGTTAGCGAGTAATATACCTGTGCACGTACGCGTTAGCGCGTAAATCGATTTTCTCTTTCGTGAGAAAAGCGTGAAACAGAACGATTTTCGCTTGGTCGGAAAATTTTCCACTATTGTGTATACACACACGCTTTTATACGTTTCTTCTTCTGGTTACGAAACATATTCTCTCTCTTTCTCTTTCTCTTTTTTGCAAGAAAATAAAATAAGAGAAGAGAAGAAAAAGAGAAAGAGAAGAAGAAAAGTTGGCCTTCCATTTTTATCGACGAGTTTGTTCTCGCGATTTAACCCGGAGACTAGCAAGAATTGCAGAGAAATTTCTCTGACTAGTACGGAAAATTTGGGATAAAATTGTTCCTTCAAAATAACGTTTCTTTTTCTACGTCCAGTTTTCTAAATGCATGCCATCTCCGTCTTCTACCCCACCTATCCACCAACTCCGCTTACCCGGTTGAAATTAACTTGGCACGGATTCGTATATATCTTGTTGTTCCTCCTCTCGTTGTTTCAATTTATTCAAATAATGGCTGTACTATTTTCTGTTTCTTTTTTTCTTTGTTTATTTGTTTTTTAATCTTATTTTTATTTTCGAGTACAACAGAAGAGATACCTCACTCATTAGCGTCACCTCGTCACATTTTTTTTTTTTTGGAGTTACGATCGATTTTTATCGAATTATCTTCCAAGTTGAATTTGGTATTCGTCAGTTTTATATGTTACTAAAAAAATTTTGTTTTCCCTCCCTCTCTCTTTCTTTCTTTTTCGTTTCGAATTTTATTTCACGCTCGGTCGGTGAGTTCAATCGTCACCTGTATCGTGTCTGTCGTATTTTTTATAAGCTCTTTATTTGTCCTCTTTTTTTCTGGTCCAATTTTTATTTTATATACACTCTGAACCCATTTTGCAATACATTACATTTTTCATCTACGTTATAGCAAATAGAATTAGATTTAAATAGAAGTAGAAATAAGAATCGAATATTCTCAATCCATTTCTTTTTAACGTGTCATCCATCAACTAAACAACATTTTTATTCGTACTTATATATATATATATATCAGACGAATAAAAAAATCATTCTCATTCGTAGACGTTCGAAATAAAAAATAAAATAAAAATTCTATAAAAATTTAAATAAATGAAGAAAGAAAAAGAAGAGATATTTAAACGTAGTAGTAGTAATAATAGATACGTTTTACAAATGTTTTGGTCTATACGTCAGATAAGAAAAAGTGTCTCGATAAAGTAGAAATATTCCAGGTCGTTGAGTGGGTATTAGAAGAAAAAGTGAAATCTTTTTGCACGGTTGTAACATGCATCTTCTTTAAAAACGATATCTCTCTTCTCTTTCTCTTTCTTTCTTTCTTTCTTTCTTTTTTTCTTTCTTTCTTTCTTTCTTTCTATGGAACTTAGCGCATCGTCAGCATAATAGAGCCATCTCTTCTGAAGTCTTGGTGGTGGGTTCTTTAAAAAACACCCGGCCGGCATCATCGACTTTCTCGTTGGTGGTGCATCGTGTATCAGACGATGTAAGTAAGCCAGTCTAGAAGAATCCTCCCCCTCAACTACCCTTCCTTACACCCTCCCCCTCATCTACTATCATTCCTCAGTCGCTTCCCAGCATTCTTTTAGGCGCCACGACGGCTACCCCTCGTCAACCACCCACTCACCCTATCTTTCTATCTCCTTCTCTCTCTTTCTGCTCTACTACCAACCCACCCCTATTGCAAGGGGGTCGATATTCGTCGCCTCGTCTTTCCAACATCACCGGATAAACGTAAAGCTCGTTTACTCTCTTTCGGTTGTAACGTTATTGATCTAAATTTATTTATATATATAATATATTATTTTGTTTTTTGTATTTCTTATTTTATTCTGTTACTAATTTATATATTCTTTATGTGTGTGTTAATAATTATTTATTTATATTTGTTATATTTAATGAAATATTATATCTATGTGCGTAGGTGGGTAGATTGACAAGTTTTGAATCTAACGTAGAAAGGAACTTTTTTCATTTTTAATTTTTTTATACATAAAAACTTATCACTGTTGAGGCTTAAAAGTTTTAATACGTACTTGTGTATATTTTATATTTAGAGAATTGTAACATATAAATTGTATATTAGTTGTTTTTATATTTGGAAAAATATTAAATGTCTAATATTTATTTGGTTTCATTGTGTTTTACTTTGTATTTTTAATTAAGAATTTACATTTTGTAGAACAGTACGGTAATTTGTAAAAAAAAAGAAAAAACTAACAAATAACCCTTGTCGGAAAAATGTTTTCATCTTGAACCGAAAAGAAATAAGATCAAATATCGTTTATAAAAGAATTAAAAAGAGACCCTCTCGAAAAGAATTTCAAATGAAAATCATTTAAAGGAAAATATGTAAATACGTCTAACTTTGATGAGAAATAAATTTAATCTTCTAGTGCACTGAGAAGAAATGTCATCATTAAAAAGAACAAGTCTCTCACTCTTTATCACAGTTTTCTCTCTCTTTCTCTCTCATTCTTTTTCTCTCTTCGTCTATCTTTTTTTTTTAAATTATAAAAAGGAGTTATCTTTACAAGTAAATAAGTTTTTCAATACTGCTAAGCGTACTTTTTTGAAAAAATATTCATAAAACGAAATAAATATTTTTTATAAACATTTTTCTCACGATTATATTTATAAGAAACAAAAAAGCACAAATCTCGAAAACATTTCAAATTATTATTACATTTAAAAGTATATTTCAAAGAAATAACGTAATATAATTGAATTTATATTTTTTAAATGCGAACAACAAATAATTCTTTAATTTCCAAACAATTATTATAGAAAAAATAATCTTAATATTTATAAAAAAAAGATCTTAAACATTAAAAGATAAGACACGAATTCACCATAAACAAGAGATTTGATCAGAAGAGAATCCTACTGTGGTCTTATCGATAAATCGATTCATAAAACGTCGTTCGGGGAATGAAAAAGGGTCGACGAACACGTGCACAAGTCAGCTTTAAATTATCCCTATTCGATCGTTTTCTCCTTATCTGTCTCTCTCTCTCTCTCTCTCCCTCTCTCTTTTTCTCTCATTTTTTTCTCCCTAATAAAAGGAAAAAAGTATCCTACTAGCAAGCAAGCCAACAAGCAAGCAAGTAAGTAAGTAAGTAAGTAAGTAAGTAAGTAAGTAAGTAAGTAAGTGCTTGTAAGTAAGTAGAAATTTGAAGAGGAGGCTGAAGGAGGTACACTCGAGTACTCGACCAAAAGTGCAGAACTAATGCTTGGCGATTTGTCATGAGGACAATTTGTAATCGTTTGTCAGTTGCTGTACACCGTAAACACAACTAACTGCCATCTTATTCAAATGAGCGAGAAGTCCAGTCCCTTCCTTCTCTCTCTCTCTCTCTCTCTTGTTTTCTCTTTCTCTTTCTCACTTACTCTCTCTCTCTCTCTCTCTCTCTCTTTTGCATACTCGATGCCTACCATAACCAACCACATCGTTGCTCGTTTCGAAAGGAGAGAAACTATATCAACTTTACCTTCTCCCCACATTCGTCTTTCTCTTTCCCTCTCTCTTTCTTTCTCTCTTTCTCTTTTACTCTTATTCTCTTACCCAGTACACGCGAATTCCTAGCACGAAAATCGTGATCCACGTCATTAATCTTGCGGAATAATTACCGCGTTCGTTCCGAAACGAACGACGATGCTTCTTCTTACACTAAATCCGTCGAATCTTTTCTTGACAAATAAAGTTAGTGTGAGAAAAAGAGAGAGAGAGAGGGAGAGAGAAGATGAACAATTTTTCTATGGTAATTCTTTATAATGACATTTAACTTTGATATATATTATTTTCTCTTTTTTGCATTCATTTGCCTAGATTTTCTCTTTTCTATTTCTTTTTTTTTTTCTTCTACCAATAAATTTTCATTTCATATATTTAAAAATTTATATCATTTAATGTCATGTATACAAATTTTCTTGATATCTTTATATTTGTTTCATTCAAATCTTCTAATTTGTACAAACTTTATATCATAGAGAAGTTGAACAGGTAAAAAAAAAATATCAGAACATATTGTTTTGATCTTGTTGAACGTTTCGTCCTTTTATGAGGACTTTTTCAGCAACTCGATCATCAATGTTCCAAGTATTCTATGTATTGATAAGAAAACATTATATATTTTTTATTTCTTTATA
This sequence comes from Polistes dominula, assembly GCF_001465965.1. The sequence continues at coordinate 3,794,743 of NW_015148973.1, read as the reverse complement.
ACACATACACTAGATCTAGCAACAATAAATTGTGATTGATTAAAAAATTCCTTTGTAATGTCATAAATTTACAATTAAACATTCTTCTAATGTTTTGTCTTTGTATTGAACATTGATGAATACAATTTCATTTATATATTTGAAAAATGAACTCTAACGAAACATGTGATCTGACAAATAAATATTATTACATTTCGTTTATACAAATTCGTCATTTTTAACCAAGAAAATAAAAGATAAGTGGAAAAATGAATGAAAGAGAGAAATAATAAAAGAGAAATGGATGTGTTGAAGGGAGCCGGAAGAAAGGAGGACAAGGGAGGAAAGATCGATAAACGTAGGAAATGTCAGTGGAATTATTGTGTGATCGTAAGGTTAAGAGTTTGCCTCGACTTTATAGGAGCAAAGTTAAGCGTGTATGTGTATGTATGTATGTCTCAGCATGAGTCGTCTGGCGTCAGGGTGGCTGCTCTTCGGATGATATTATTCTTCTCGGAAAAGTTCCACCTCTACCTTCACTCCCTTAAAATGGGGTTAGAAATAAAATAGAAAAAAAGGGAGGGAGAAAAAAAGAGGGCAAATAAAATAAAATAAAAAAGTATATACCTTATATATATATATATATAGGAACAAACTAAAATGAGAATATATATATTAATAAAGTAATTAAATTTGTATTATTTCAAGGACCGATATGATAGCAAGCAAAAAATAATATTTCGTTCCATTTGGTTTTACTATTCTTTTTGTCGAAGAAAAATATCCTGTGACATCGACAGAAAGATAAGACACCTTACACATACTACAAAATACTATGACACAAAACAAACAAGGATATACACATACATAAAAAAAAAATCAAGACTGACCGGGTATACCGATATTTTATCGTTAGGATTTTCGTTTTCTTCCCTTTGCCTTTAGCCATCTTTTCTACCAGCCGGTCGGATTAAGGAGCCAAAACTAGATTCGGGGTTAAGAGCCCCTGACTCAAGCTTTACCGACGTAGGTATCAGATTTTCTCTGATCTTTCTTTCTCACTCTCTCTCTCTCTCTCTCTCTCTCTCTCTCTCTCTCTCTCTCGTCTTAATGGTTAGCGAAGAATTTTGGTTAAATTGGATTTTTTTACTCGTATATATATATATTTTTTTTTTATTTAACTTACGTTGAAAAAAATATTATCCAATTTATTTATCGTCTTATTCTTTATATTATCTTAACAAATTAATATCAAATTGATATACAATTTTTTTTCCAGATAAAAGTATTAAAATTATTACTATACATTAATAAAATATTCAAAATTGTTACCACCTTACATTAAATAGATAAATTTAAATATTTTTTTCAATCAATAATTTATAATAAAATATTGGAACTTAATTTGTAGTAATATTTAAATATTAAAATTTAATATTTAATATTAATAATCTTTATTAATAAATTATTATTTTCTTATCCTTTATATTTCTTTTCTAAAATATATTAATAATTTTTCTTTTTTATGATACAATATATTATTTAATTAAAAAAAAGGGACAAATAAGTTCTACAAGCGTATATGATGATCGTTGACATTTGTATAATAAATATCGATTAAGAAATTTATAACAATAATAAATAGATGTGAAATGTTATTAAATAGATCGATTATTCGCAGAGAGACGTCACAACAGTAATCGCGTGACGAAGGTGCGACTGACAGTGGATAGTACTAGTGTTAGTGTAGTACTTCTCCTGGTGCTTATAATGCGGCATAAAGCTATAATATATCCTGGTAGTGTTAGAGTAGTGGCTTTCGTGTCAGCCATGCGCGCCAGTTTAGTTTCCTACGCGATGCACATGAACGAGACGAGCTTTTACGAGCAGATAGAAACGGGTCAGATATATCCGGGGTGGCAATGGTTGTGATGATGATGGTGGTGGTGGTGGTGGTGGTGGTGTTGGTGGAAAGTCTAGGGATCGTTTGTAATTATCCGTTGGGAGTTTCCTTCGGACACGCACGCGGAATATCATGCGCATGTTGCACTTGCTATAACGTTAGAACTTGGACACCTACATATATACACAAACACACATATATATATTTCAAGAAATATATGTTTTATCAGTTAGATCATTTAATCTAATGAATATTTGATAGATAGTTGCATACTGAATTAAAATTATTATCCGAATTATTTAATTATTGATTTGTGCTTGTTTCGATCGAAGGATATGCATAATAAATGTTTTTTTTTATTTATTACGGTATACAATTGTACATAGAGTATTTATTTAGCAAAGGGTGGAATTATTTTTATATAATTTGTGATATTAAGAGGGTAGGAAATTATTGGTCCATTTAAGAAATTTCAGTCTACGTAGGAAAATGTTTAGATCCATTTAGAAATTTGAATCCATCTAGAAAATTAAGGACTCTCACCTAAGAATTTCATATTATATCTATATATATATAAAAATCTCGTGTCACAGTTTTCGTTCCCATACTCCTCCGAAACGGCTTGACCGATTTTGATGAAATTTTTT